>MNCI01009864.1:363668-407259 GCA_015680685.1 Gnetum montanum | reverse complement strand
CCACGTGCTGCAAGGTTTATCCAATCAAGTTCGTCTTTATTGCCGTACACAACTTGGGTTCAGGTTACAAGCTGCTCGAATAAAGAGCCGTTCACTCTAGGACTCCTACTGCGGGCACATGGGAAAAATTCTAACTCTGGAGTGATCAATCTGCCAAAGCTTCGCTACTTCTAGCCATGATTGGGAAATGAAGGGAGTGCCACCTCTTATTTATAGATATGGCGGCAGGATGCGATATCGCAGGAGAAGACGCGATATCGCGTACGCGATATCGCATGGGATGCGAGATCGCGGAGGCCGCGATATCGCGTACGCGATATCGCGGCCCGGTGCATGTCGCGTCTCATCAATTTGGTTTTTGGATATTTGTCCCATGTTCTTAATCAATGTAGCTATGTAGTTAGATGTATCATTATGGGATATTATGATCTTTTTCTTCCTTGTCTGTGGATCATCTTCCTTATACTAAAATATTACACTAGCTTCTATCTTCGGTGTAGTGGGGAGCTTTTGACTTAATATGATACAATCTTCTTTTTTCTTAATCTTAAAAGCTCTAGCCATCCCTTTCATAAGATATCTAGATGAGAAGGTGAAGGCTAAAGATGAACTTTTCCCTTTCTTCTACTACTAATGTTGTTGTTGGAGCTCAATATGATTTTGTTGTTCTTGTTCCTTTAGCCTTTATTACTTATCTTAATACTGTTGAAGCGCCCTTAGCTTTTTTTATTCCAATAGTTGTTATTGTTATTTCTCTTTTAATTTCTACTCCTATAGCTATTGTTCCTTCTTTGCCCTTGCTTGACCAATTATAGCCTTCCTTGTAGCCCTTACCCTGGCATATTCTTCCCTATTAAGAGGAAACCTTTCATTAGGCATGACATTCTCTAGCTCTAGTAGTTTTTGTAAGAAATAGTTCTCTTCCATTATGGCTAGGAACTCTTCTAAAAAATCATTGGTTAGAGGATGTTTTTTTAACTCCATAGATCTACAAACTTCAATTATAGGGGCATCATAAACCAAAGCCAAAAACTTCATTGATAAGCTCTTTTTCAACTGTATTAAAGCCTCTTCCTTGGCTTGGTTAACATATATGTCAGAAGTCTTAAGGTAGACAATGTTAGTATCATTAGTCTAATGAACCATCTTAGTCTTGACTATGGAATAAATCCTCTTCAGAGCTAGAGGGAAACTTCATTGCTCTCTATATCTCTTGGTCATTCCTCTTAGATGATTTGCATTGATCAACTCCAAAAAGCCAAACTTAAGGGAAAAAAATTCTTTGTGCTTATAATTGTGCCTTAAAGGGCTCTCATATATTTATTGCCCAACTTCTAAGGCAACCAAATGAAAAGCCATGAACCTTAATAGCTTAAAAGCTTTTTCCTCGAACTCTGTAATTTCATTTATTACTTTCTAGTCGATTGTTGGTGAAAAAGCTCCTAAAATTAGCTTAATAAAATGATGATAAATACAATTCATTAGGAATTACAAAACTGATGCATTGAAGAAGCTCCTTTGATAGATGCTAAAAAGAAGCCATAGTAAGGGTACTCTAGTCAAGGTCTTCTTTGTGAAGCATATTCCACAAAAATTAGGATCATTCTTTGAAGCTTGGGAACTTCGCTTAACAAGTAGTTCAAAAAAAAAATGAGCTAAGGCTTAGTTGATTTCCTTAATTATGAATCTTGGACAAAAAGTTTTGTAGGGCATCATTCATATATTAGAAAATAAAGAAATGCTTATTATTCTCTAAAGTTACCTAGGCCTAGACTTGATAATTGTAAATAGTATTTATTTCATATCCAAAACAAAAATTCAAAGTAGAAATAAAAGTCATATGGGAAAAATTGAGCTTTGATGCTTTGGGGATGACATTTTTATATCCCCAAGATTTTGCTATGTTGGCTCATGGTAGCTTGATGCTTCTTCCAGACTCAAGATGATTCTAGAATTTTTCCACATAGCATCTATTCATTATCCAAGCAAGCTTCAATTTTTGTAATATTTGGATCAATCAATCCATAGGATTCATATTCGTTTCTAACACTGATATTGATGAAGTGCTTAGTGTTTCCTCTAAACTATAGCTTGTCCTTTTCATAAATCATTTTTGCTATTAAATGATTCAGGACATATTTGATTAGGTTTCCCCCAGGCTTGAAACCAAGCTTATGTAGCCCTATTTTCTCATAAATATCACATCATTTCTCCATTGACCCAGTCAACTACAAGCTTGATTTTTCCACTAGATCATGGTCTTCATTGAAATCGAACAAGTTTGCATCTTCTATGTTCAAATCTAGCTACACTGCATCAATCCATTGGTGGAGTTGGTAAATTTTTGAATTGTACTAGTACAAGTATTTAGAGAAGGAAAAGGTATCAACACCTTGAAATTTCTAAGGAGCTTCTTCCTTTTTCTTGTGGGATATATTAGCTTTTCCTTAGAACTTGAAGCTTCCCTGTATTCTTTAATAATAGCTTTATCTTTTCTTCTACTCTATTTCAGCTCCCAACTCTTCTTTAGTCTTCAGCTCTATATGTTAATGGATTTTTATTTGGAATCTACCTAAATCCAACTCTTTAATATTTAGAGCTTTGTTCTTAAATTTTCTCATTTTAGATAGGTTGTTCAATTCAGCTTTTAACACTTGTTGTGGGCTTTAATTTGGTTGAGCTACTTCATTTAAGGCTCAAGAGATTAGACTTAAAATCTTGACCTTTGTAACTTTACATTTTTACTACATTAGCCTATAGAGCCATTTTAGAGTTTACATTTAGAATCATTTTCCTCCCCTACAAACTTTCTCTTTAAAGAAGCTAATGTGGTAGAGCTATTTCTGCACTTGCTTGTAAAGATAAAAATTGACTTCATATGTTAGTTCTATAAGCTTATGTGGAAGATGTTGACATGGTAGAATAAAAGAGGAACTTGTTTGTAGAGATATATATTGATTCTATGATAAAAATCCCTTCTTTAAAGCTGATGTGGCTCATAAAACCCATCTAGTTTTTAATTGTAGACACAACTTTTGGCTTTATGAACCAATATCTTATAAAAGATGACATGGTAGAACTTCTCCAAGGTCTATTTGTAGGTCTAAATTTCACTTTTAGAAAGCTAGCTCTACAAGATGATGTCGTAGTGAAGGCTAAACAATTTTAAAAGCTATTCATAGAACCATTTTGTAGAGCCAATTTTTAAACTTGTGTATTTATTTTTCATAGATGTTGAAGCAGACGAACCATTTCTACTCACTCAAAAAGCTGATGTGATAGAGTTTGTTTTATGTCTTGTTTCTAGAGCTAAATTTTAATTCTATGAGCATCTCCCTATCCTTAATGCCAGTGTTGCAGCACTAAGATTGTTATATTTTGTAGACTCATTTTAGTAGAAATACTTCTTCATTCTACAAGTTCATAAGGTAAAGCTAATATGGTAGACCAATTTTCTAGAGCTATTTTGTAGAATCATATTCTGTCTTTGCAAAAGGCTTAACCCTAAAATTCCTTGGCTATGTAGAATTTTTCTAAGCTTTTCTTGTATAGCCAATTTTTTAATCTACAAATATTCCTCAAAAAAATTCATGTGTCATATGATATTTACATAAAAAACTAATTTTTCTCTCTTTGTACTTGAATACTAAGAAGCTAATCTAAGTAGAATCATCTTGTAAAGTTAATTCTTGGTTCTATGAGCTTTTCTCTACATGCTAACATGGGCAAATGATGACATAGTTCTTAGAAAAATTTTAGATTTCTTTGTAAAGCCAAATTTTGGTTCTATAAATCCACTGTACTAAGTAGCTTACATGGTAGAAGTGGGAATGTTGCTATGGAGTACGAACTTAATATTTGTAGAGCCATTTCATATAACTAATTTTTGGTTCTATGAACTAGATCTCAATAAAAGCTAACATGGAAAGGCTATTTTAAAGGTTTCTTGCAGAACTAGTTTCCTTAGTTCTACAAACTTATTAACTTATCAAGAGTTGATGTGATGAGGTAGATCCACTTGACATGGCTTGTAGAACAATTTTTACTTTACTTAGTAGATTCATATTTTGATTCTATAAACATGTGCCAATTGGGGAGCTTATGTGGTAGAGCTTCTTTATAGAACCACTTTTTAGAACCACCTTATCTTATGAATTGATGTGGTAGAGAAAATTTTATAGAAACACTTTTTATGTTCTATGAGTCTTTTCCATGTTAATAAACCTAGTGTCGCAAAACCAAAAATAAACATTTTCACGAAGTAGAATTTTTACTCTACGAATGATACTATAAACTCCTAAGTTGACATGGTAGATTTATTCTCAATCTAACTTATAGAACATAAATTTAACTCTAAAAGCCATGTCATTGAGCTCACTTACTAGAACCAAACATGATATCCTTTGTAGAGTTATTTTGTAGCTCTATGAAATTCCCTTACAATGATAGAGTTTATTTGGTAGAGATGATTTAATAACACTTTTCAAATTCAAATTAAACCCTTTTCTTTAAATGAGGGTTTCTATTAGCACTCAACTATTTTTTCAAATGCTTGTTATGATGAAAATGATTCATAAGCTCTGTGATTCCATTCTTGAATGAGCTTGGCTTAACTTACAAATAAGAAAACATACTTTTAGTCTAGTAAGATTTGCTCTTGATTTCTAACTTATTTAATTCATGCAACACTATATTTAATTTGAAAACCCTAGCTTTTTAGTTTTATTGAAAATAAATTAAAATATTTTAGGAGGATTTGCACTTTAAAAATATTATTCTAGAAATTTTGATCCCTTATATTTGAATGTATATTTGTTATAACCATTTTTCCCAAAAATTTCCTTGATTCAGAGTTGTCTTATCAAAACTCATCATGATGAAATCATACCTCATTCTTATAGTAAAATTAAATTTGAGAAGTAGAGCTCAACCTATGCTCCATTAATGTCTAAAATGTTATAATAGTTTACATTTTTGAGGAGAGGGTTGGAGCTAAAATGAATCTTATAGTTGGCATTCTTGTAAATATTTTCTCTTAAGATTTCACTTTTTTCTAGGACTTATTTTCTTATAATAATTAATAGAATGAATTGAGCCTATAATCATAATTTATGATTACTCCATCAAAATGGCACATTGTTGCAAAAATAAGGTTCTAAGCCTTGAGATCATTCTTCTTCTAGAATGTATTCCATCCTCTCTAGGAATGTCTGCAATAGCTGAATATAGTCTTTGATAGTAATAAGGGTTAATATGAGCATATGAAACCCTTGCTTATAGTGGTTCACCCCAATTCTATATAATATAAATCTTGTCATTTCTCCTACTAGTGTTCTCATCATATAATGGACTATTAACCCTATGTGAAGAAGACATGTTTTCAGTTAATAATGTACATATGAATTAAAATAGTAAAATTTCCTAAAAGATAAATTTTTAATGCTTTTACAATGATCATTTATAATATAAGTAATCTATATTACTAGCACCATCCTCAATAATGGTACCAATGATGAGTGGTGAGAGTCCTCTAACCATATAGATCATAAGTGTTCATGCGTAATCTAGTTAAATTCTATGTATGGGACTAGTATGGTACCTATATTGTTAAGTGTTGACTATAGGTCATTTTTTTTCTCAATTGGACTAGTGGTAGTTTTATCACAAATGATTGAGTCTAAGGTAAGATATATGATTATGATGTTATTGGGGGCTTGAACTAAACTAATTAATAATATGAAATTAATTATTTAATATAATTAACAATAAAATCAAATCCAAAGATAGCCTAAGAATAATGAGTATCTATTCCCTGCTTGCCATACATATCCTAAACTTGTGTATTCACTATTAGGATTACAAAGTGAATATGGATTTATACTTAAAATTGGTTATGCTCATTCTACCAATTGATTAATGTACATAAAAAATGTAAACACTAACTAAGTACTTAGAAAGTAAATTACATTTAAAGAAAATCTATTCTAAGTTATAGTGAATATGAATCAATCTTGATCTTATTGTCATTCATGAAATCTATCCATGTCTAATGCCACTTGAATAAGACATTGTATAATTGATTCAAAATCACACTTTAGTTACTTACTAACTATTTGCTAACATTACAGAAGAAAACTACAAGACTGTGGCTATACTACTGACTTAAATGATGTTGAATACATGGTGTATGCTTACATATGTATAGGAAAATATGGAGACTACATTAATGCATATGCATTGATGCACCTTAGGCTTTGTTAATGCATATGCATTAATAAGGTTACATTGCATCAATACATATGCATTGACAAGGCTACATCAATGCATATACATTTTATGCAACTATGATGTAGTAGATGTGATGTAATAGACATGATATAGTAGCTAACTAAGATGCATCAACAATGATGCATTGACACAAATGCATCAACGTAGCATCTATGACATCATGACTAACTAGTATATTTAATAAATGATGTTTCATTAATGCAAGACCTACAATGAAAATTATAAGGTACCTAACATCCTACTTGTGCAACCCCTTCTAACTCAATGTCATCTCATTATTATGCATGATTATTAATAAGTCATCTAGTGGTATTTTATAAGTTGATTGTAAGTCCTAGCCTCAGGAATTATTTCACACCTTATGTTTATGGTTATCGCATACATGATTAAGGTTTCTAACTCCTAGGTTCATATCCTTGCCTTCCATATCACATTTTAAGGTTTGTTGCATATTCTAGGATTCTTAGGATGTTTTTGACTTCATTCAAGAACCCTAGAAACCTTTTGATATGTTCCTTGGTGTTCCAAATCTCATCCAAAATTAGCAAGAATTACTCTACATCTGTATAGGTGCTTTAAAATGCCATTCTAGTAGGCTTGCTTGAATTCTCTAGGTTGCTTTCCTTATGTTTTTAGATTACCTAGGCTACACTACTAGAGTTCCATTGATGTCCTAACATTAGCAAACCTTTATCATTATGTTGCAAAAGCTATCAACACCTGGGATAATCTCTCACACCTAACCATTTCATTTATAGCATCTTCATTTAGCATTTGACATTCATTTCTTTTTTGAAAGTATCTTCCTGCAAACATCATTTTTGATCCATCTACCAACAGAAAGGTTTTTGAACCAAGTAGAAGAGAAAAGAATAAAAGTAAAGAAGATCAAGTAGAGCAAACTACTCAAAATCAGTCTTTTAATAAATGGATAAAAAAACCAAGCTTTTATGGAGATGGAGGATATGATTTGATTTAGGATCTTAAACATGTCCAGGCCAATATTAGTATATATCAATTGCCATAGATGGAAGATTAGCAAAAAAAGCTTTAGAGCTTATTAAAGGAAAAAGGAGAGTTAGAGAGTCAGAATTATGTTATGTGTCTAACACTGATAAGACAACAAACACTATATATGATTGTACTCTTGATAAAGAAGCTCCTCCTTTTCTATTGACAATTAAGTTAAAAGACAAATATCTTGATAACTCTTTGGTTGATTTTGGAGCTACCTCTACTATTATGCCATTATCTATATGCAAAAAACATGGTTTGACTCCTAAGTAATTCAATAAAAAGATCATTCAAGTGGACAAAAGCAAAGTAAAAATTATGGATTAGCTGTCCAATGCTCTATTAGAAATCACTTCTAAACCTCATATAAAAAGTAGATTAACTATTCAAGTGATAGATATCCTGAATTCACATAGTATTTTGTTAAGTAGAAGTTGGAGTAATAATTTCATAGGTTACATATTAATGGATTATTCACACATGTGGTTACCTTGGAAAGGGGAGCTGAATAAAATATACATATACAGTGAACCTTTGATGAATGAAAACATTACCTCAAATGGGAAGAATAAAGTCATTGAAACAAGAGCTTTTGAATCCAAAATTTGCACACTTAAAGAAGTTTATAACTTGGAGAAACAAAAACCTCAAAATGAGAGCAAATGGGAACTATACTTTGAGGGTTCTTGTACCTCCAAAGGTGTAGGAGTTGAGGTAGTTCTAGTAAAAGTTAATTCCCTTAAAATTTTAAAGGTAATTCATCTATCTTTCCCTTGTACAAACAATAATGCTAAATATGAATCAAGGTAATCACCATAAAAGAAGAGTAAAGATTAGTTTGTGAACAAATTAAATGTAATTATGTAGTAAAAACCTAATTCTTGTAATCCTATAAACAACTTGTTTGCAAAATGTTGAATCAATTTCATCACTATAACATAGAACGTATAGGTAGAGAAGATAATTATATAGCTGATGATTTAGCAAAGGAAGCCTCAATATTAGATGTGAAAAAGATAGAAAGATACAAAGGGGTAGTGATTGAGAATGAACATCAACCATCAGTACTAGATTACATAAAAACATTTACAAGTATTCAAAGATGATGATCGATTGCTTATGTTCTTAAGGAATAAGTAGGAATTTGAAAGTCAAATCATACAAAAAATTGTGTCAAGGTTTAAGAGAAATTCCATTTCCAAAAAGGTGATTGATTATGAACATGAGTTTAGCAAAACTTTGCTTACCAGAAAAGATATACAGAATCCATATGATCAAGCTCATGAGGTAGTTAATGTTAGATCCATTGAAATACCAAAGATATTAAACATCACAAAGGAAAAGGATTTAGTCTTCAAGAAAAATTTATTATTTCTTTTAAAAAATATTTTAGAAAATTTTTGTTGGTCTTATGATGATCTTAAAGCTTTTAGACTAGATGTGATGACACATAAAATTCCTTTGGTAAATGATTGTAAAATAGTTAAACAAAAGTAAAGAAAATTCAATCCATCTTTTGAATCAACCATGGAAGACAAGATTAAGAAGTTATTGCAAGCTTGAATCATATATTTGATTTGATATTCAACATAGATTTCTAACCTTATTCTAGTAAAAAAAAATGAATGGAGATATTAGGCTTTGTGTAGATTTTAGATATTTGAATGAAGCCTCTAAAAAAGATAAATACCCACTTCCTTGAATTGATGAAATATTGATCAAAGTATTACGTTGTCAAGTATATTCTTTCCTAGATGGTTAAGGCTATATTTAGATCATGATAGATAAGGGTGATAAATATAAAACAACATTTATCACCAAGTGAGGAACTTTTTCTTACCAAAGAATGTCATTTGGATTGTCAAATGCTAGAGCCACTTTCCAAAGAGTAATGGATTTAGCCTATAAATGTTTAACATATACTTTTCTTGTAGTTTATTTGGATGATATTACCATATTTTCAAAAAGGAAGGAATATCATATTGATCAAATCTAACAAGGTTTCAATAGATGTCATGAGTATGGTATTTCATTAAATCCTAAGAAATGTATATTCAGGGTTAAATTTGGAAGTTTATTAGGCCATGTGATCTATCAAGAAGGAATTTCCATAGATAACTCTTGAATTCAAGCAATACATGTGGATTTTTGGATGAATAAGTTTTCCAAAAATTCTTTGGGATAAAGCACACACACCAAATTTAACGTGATTTCCCAACATGGATAGTTCACTCTTGAAGGGTAGTTTGCAAGCATGCCTATAGACTTTGTTGCTCTCAAATGTGGTTTGAAGGTTACCACACCTTGTACAAGCTCTAAGCTCTACTTTGGAGTGATTCAATGCTACAAATCCACTCAACCTTGCAAGGTCTTAACAAGCTGAGAATGTGGTATATAGGATCCCAAAACCTTTACAATCTTGAGCTTCACTCCAGAGTATTATGGTGCTACACCAACACTCAGTCCCATAAGACCCTAACAAGCTCAAGAAAGATGCCTTCACGCAAGAAGCACATCAACCTTGTAGGGCAATAGAAGAGAATAACAATTACAAGGGATGAATGCAACTCGGTTTGCTAATCCAGGTATGTGAGGTACAACTTACTTTACAATAGAAAAAAGATAATACAATGAGGAGCAAAAATGATTACATAATGATTGTACAAAAGCTTGAATATTTACTAATAAGAATGATGTCTTCTTATAGCCACTATGTTTCCAAATTCATCTTGGAAATCATGTAATAGCTAGTTAATGATCATGGAAGATGTCTTCTTCATGGCTAACATGTCTTTTTGCATCTGGCCTCCATTCTGGGAAGACATCTTTGTCTGGTGGAAGATGTCTTTCTATAATTGGCCTTCACTCTGGAAAGACATCTTTATCTAGTGATAGACATCCTTTTTTTATAAAAGATGTCTACTATTTTGTAGAGATGTCTTTGCCTATGTTGCCTTCAAATCTACCAAGACATATACTATTTCCTGGAGATGTTTTTCTTTGCTTCATTTGCATTTTGATTTCTTTGTTTCTTGTTCACAATCTTGCACTTCTGCATGCTCCAATGATGTTAACCTTGCTTTTAAGTTATTGGGTCTTTGTCCACATTCTTTGAATTCTTGCATGTTTACTTGAGACATTGTGGATGACCTTTTCCTTTGAGCTCACTAGTATTCCTTGTCTTCTCATCTTGGTTTTTTGTGTACTTTGTCTTACAAACACAATAACCATACAACCATACAAAAAAATTTTGATTCCATTTTACTTAATGTTTTGACACACCAAAAGGTCAACAATATCCCCTTTTTGGTTATGTTTAAAACTTAAGAAAATGGATTAGTAATCATCCAAATATAGTCCATACTATCCCCTTTTTGAATAGTTGTAAAAAGGATAAAGCACATTAAGCTTATAAAGAGATATCATAAAAGAACAAAATTCTAATAGTATAACCTAGAAAATATATCTTTCCTTTGCTAAAATGTAGCCATACCATAGTCACAAAAGATATGCATTGTGCTCAATAAATCTCTAAGTGACATAAAGCATTTTTAAAGATATTACTATAATGAATATTATCAATCATTTGCAACCCTTCAAAATAGAGATACAAGTACTTCTTGCTTCAATGAAGTCCATATAAGTAAGTGATTCTTAAGTACTCAAGGAAATATAAATTCATAGCTTGCTAAAATACCATCAGGTGAAAGAACAAAACCTTAAATATCAAATTTTGATGTTGTCTTCAATTAAGATCTATCCTTTTTACTTCAAAACAAGGTTAGAAAGAACAAGCCACAATTATTCCAAATGAAAAAAAAACTTACAATTAATGTCTAAGAGAGAATAAACTTGAATTCCAAAGGCCAAAGATTAAGCATAGAGAATTAACACTCAGTTAAAATTTATATCTTCAATATTCTAAACACATCTCTTAGCATAATTTTCAAGGAGCTCAATATTTGAGGATAAAATAACCTATCTTTTTGAACTAATAAACTCATAAGATAAACCAAGATGTCATAATTCCATTATAACTAAACTCTTATGAAAACATCATGAAGGTAATTATATGGCAAGGAAGAAAAGACACACTTTGTCAAAGTAAATTCTCATAAAGAAGGACAAATATAAAATAAAGACAAGTGAATTTCCAAAAATAGCCAAGAAGATTTTAGCAAGATGTTTAAATAGTAACCAGAAGATATCACATTGGTAAAATTTCTGTAAGGCATCTTAACCAAGAGTTAATACTACTTTTACCTATGATACTGTACCATACCCTTGCATGACATGAATTCTTGCTCATTTTATGATGTTTTTCTATTTGAGTGTTTCTTGGTTGACGTCTTCAAAGACTCCGCCTACATTGATGATCTCCAAGATGATGATGGATAATAAGGAATAGGCTTCCCCTACACATGTTCAACTCTACTTGTCCTTTTAAGATCAACTCATAAATGTTGTAAATCATCAAAGCACTACAATTGTGGATCAACATTAAGATCAAATGTGGAGATTGAGGTCTCCAATTAGTAATATTGATGGAATTTTTAGAGGCTTATCTTGTATCATAAATAGCAAAAATATTCTAAAGGACATGAGCTTAGAAGTAGATCATGTAAGATAGAAAGAAGGATAAAATTAATTGAATTTATTACAAGATAGAGGCCCAAAAGTACTCAATACAAGTGCTACACTACATATTATTATAAAATCAATTACATCAGCTTAAAATGAATATAAGAGATGCTCTAAACAATTATTCCAACACTAAAATAGACAAGACACAAAAAATTTGGACTTTTCAAATCATATACTTATAAATCAACTAGCAAGTAAAGAGATGGAAACTTACCTTAACTTACCTTGCTTGTAGATGAGAAGAGAAGATTAATGAAGTTTGAGATGAGGTTTCCTATCATGAAGTACCTCCTCATCCTTATGTATGTGATGTCTTTATTTGTTCAGTTTCTTTATGATAGAATCCTTAAAGACTTATTGCATTATTTTTATTTTCAATTTTTCACTTTTCTTCATTTTCAACTACTAGTGCCTAAAGAATTTCCTTACCAAAATTGTTTTGACAAGACCAAGTGTCAATCTTATTATGATAATCATGAGAATAATTAAGGATTTTCTTATGACCATAATTTTTACACAAATAAAGTATTCTCCTCATGATAAATATTATCAAACTTGACTATGGTTGAGCTTTAATTTTCATGTATGACTTTCTCCAAATTCTAAGGCTATATTTTAGCAATCTCTTCTTCATGAACCTTTCTACAATCCTTATTAAAAAAAGGTTGGTTGTTGAATCTCAAATTTTATTTTTAACATCTCTTCTTTCACTTCACAGTGGATAGCATCTAGCTTAGAACATACAAATTTCTTTACCTTCTTAATCAAATAATATAAAAGAAAAATTTCTTCTTTAAGTTCACTATACCTTTCATCACACTTACCCCCTTGTTCATCCACATGTAAGAAGCTTTCATCGATAAGTGCCATGCATATGAGGTGTGAATCTTTGGAAGAATTGCATGCTTCTTCTTCACTCTACTCACCATCATCCCAACTTGTATAAAAGTTGGTCTTTTTGATTCTTCATCATTGGTTCTACTGTTTGGTTGAAACCTATTGTCACTGGGATATTTGGAGACCATATGACATCGTCTTCCACAAACCCAAATTTCTATAGAAGAGAAATCTAAATTAGAATTCAAAATGTTTTTACCTCTTTCTCTACCTTTTAATAGATTGGATCTTTGTTGAAATTCTCCTTTATTTATTCTTGTTATGAAACTTTGTTGCTTTGTTGAGTGAAAGGCAATATCATCTTCATTACCCTCTTCATACTCATTAGGCTCCTTCTTCTTAGAGGAAGTATTTAGAGTAATTGGTCTTTCTTGGATGGCTCCTTTTCTTATGAGATTCATTTCATAGGTGATGAGAGCACTTTAAAGTTACTCAAATTTTAGAGTGAAGAAGTTTATGATCTCTTCCATAGCTATGACCTTTGGTCTGAACTTTAGTTGAAGAGTTCTAATCATTTTCATGATGACATCACTTTGGGAAAAATCTTTACTACAACATTATCATTTGCTCTAGAGAAGTAATCTTTTATTTTCTCACCTTCTATTATTTTGAGTTTATCATATTTGCTTTGCAAAACTAACAATTTAGATTGTTTAACAATAGATGTTCCTTCCTAAATAGCTTTTCCAAATTTCTTTGGCAATTTTACATCCTACTACTCTACTAAATTCAAATTTATTCAATGAATAATATAAATAATTCTTTCTTTTAGAATCAAACATGAACTTATCTTTCACCTCTTGTGTCCATTTATTATGAGTCTTGATGATGTCGATGGAGTTGTCTATCGGTGGAGTGTAGCCTTCATGGATTGACTCCCAAACTTCAAACTCCATGGATTTGAAGAATCCTTGCATTCTAGCATTTGAGTAGGCAAAGTAAAATCTATTAAATATGAATGACTTTGTGTAAGATGTTCCTTCCATTGTTCATTCTTGATGTTAATGATGACAAGGAAGAGTACTAGGCTTTGATACCACTTATGGATCATTGAACTTAGAAGAGGGGGATGAATAAGTTTCCCAAAAATTCTTTAGGACAAAGCACACACACCAAATTTAATATGGTTCCCCAACTTGGGTAGTCCACACTTAGAGGATAGTTCACAAGCATACCTTTAGACTTTATGCATAAGAAGGTAATATATCAAATGTCAAATATATGTAACATTTGACATTGTTTGTAAAGGAAATAACAAAAAAAGTTCAGAAAGAGAAAGAAAAGAATACTTTATTGATATGGAATAGTGTATTTGGATGATTCTTTGAGAGTGTTCCTTGGAGTTGTCTTCCTTTGGCATCTATCCCTTAGAGGTAATCTATCACTACCACCATGGTTAGGCCTATAGTTGACTAGAATGAATGGCTAGTCCACTTCCTATCCTGCTTCACCTAGCTCCCATGACTTGCCTATATCGGTTCCACCACTCCATGTTTGCACAACCTCCAACCCTAGGTATACATGCCTTAGGTGAAACCCCCAAAGGTTACCTTAAGAGACATGTTTGTTGTTACAATACACCCTTTTGGGTCTCAATTACAACTACCCTTTCAGGTTTTGTTACAATAACAATAACACTTGTTATGAAGAGATGCCATCTTCATTAGTCAACAACATCATTTGGGAATGAGGACATGACAAAATCAGTCCTATTCTAGAATAATTCCATGATCATTCTAATTTATTCTATGAGTCTCCTAAGTCTACCATGAAACATATACTTTGCTATGGTTTTTATTGGCCTAGTATGTATCAAGATATTAGTTCAATGATTTAAAGATACAAATGTCAAATACATGGATCAAAAGTCAAAAAGGTTAATGCTCCCTTAAAATCGGTAATTGTAGATAGACCATTTCAACAATGGGGCTTAGATTTTATTGGTATAATTACTCCTTCAAGAACCAAACATAAGTTTATTCTCATAGCTACTAATTACTTTACTAAATGATCTAAAGAAAAAGCTCTAATAAAAAGTTCAACATTCGACATAATTAAGTTTTTAGAAGAACAAATTTTAAGTCATTTTGGTCTACCGAAAGTGTTGGTATTTGATAATGGATCTACTTTTCAATTTGAAGAATTTATAACATGGGCATCAAAGAAATCCATCTTTCTATTTTCTTCTTCAAATTACTATCCTCAATGGAATGGCTTAGCTAAATCTACAAATAAAAATCTTATTTCCTATGTCAAAAAATTGATGGATGGGAATCTAGGAAATTAGAGCAATTACTTGCAATTTGCATTATGCATTGACCATATTAGATTTAAAAAGGCTATTAGAATATCAACTTATAACTTAGTTTATGGTTTACCAGCAAGAGTTACTAATAAGATTATAAGTTCAACTTTAGATTTTGTGTAAAAATATAGTGAGAAAACTAATAAAGACAAGAGTTTCATGACCTTTCTCATAAAAAGAGAAGCCAAAATGGATAGAGCTAAAGATAATTTATTAAAGAATGCTTTACAAGTTAAAATGTAATTTGATATAAAGGCTTTGAAAAGGGCTTTTAAAATTGGTAATTGGTATTATTATGGAATATGAAAAAGCTAAGTAAGTTTTTAGCAATATGGATTGGTCCATTTTAGATTAAGAAATAATTATTAGAAGACACATACAAGTTGTCCACATTAAGTGGGATGTAATTATAGTTTCCATATAATGTTTTACATATAAAACATTATTTCAGATAACTGCCACAACTTAAATATGTATATATTAATACATGTATATTATATAGTAATATGTATACTTATGGTATAATAATATATATATATATATAGACACACCCAATTCAAGCCAATGGGTCATCCCTGAGTCTGGGAACTACACAAGTCACACATTAATTATAATGGTTCTAAGTGAAGGGGTTGCATGTTCTCAATGGAAGGAAAACCATGGAGTGGGTGAACAGGTGGATGATGTGAACTCACTGCCGATGTTATGAACGGAAAATAGATGTAAAGTCCAAAGACAACCATGTGAGAGTGGGAACTAGACAACTAGGTGAACTAGTGTACATTACCCATTGTAACGAAAACTATCCGCGCTAGACATCTAAAGACAATAAGACAACATATTAGTACTCACGCAAAAAATGAAACACACATAAACAAATGAAAAATAATTAAAGAAAGGAAAAAATGTACAAAGAATCTGCAAACGTATGAACGATGGTGAAAAACAAAAAGGTGTAAAACAAAAAATTGCAAATAGTGAGGGATGTAGTGGAATGGATCAGCAGGGATGATGGTCTCCCCCATGACTGGGTGGAAAGGAGGAGATGTGAAAAATGGAACGAGGTTGACCGGGTGATGACAAGGTGGTATCCCTAGTTAGGTGGGGCCCATGGAAAGGTTTGAGTTCCAAGGGCTCATGTTTGAAGCTCTTAGGGATGTGAAAATTTCCCCATTCACCATGATCATTGACAGTGGGGGCCTGTTGATGAACCTCATCCATTTCATCCATGCATTCTACATAGGCTTGTACAAGCCCCTCAAATGGTTCCATGCATAATGTGCTGCTAGTAGGATCAGCTGTCAGCCACTGGGTGCCCTCTTGGTTAGTGGCTGCTACGTATAAGCACTGTTGAACAGGTGATTCCTTGGTACACCGACTACATGCTTGAATGGATATCTGCTTAGTGAACCATAATTGCTGCACACACTTGAGTCACTGTACATGATGCATGGGACATACTTCTTCTCAATCTTTCCAAAAGAATTTTCCTTTGAAATTTCAAGGGAAAGATCTTGGAGTCCTAGTCTTGCATCCACCGTGCTCAGCTAGGCTCTTTCGATTATGATTGGGAAGTCCCCCTGCAATTCTCTACACTTATGACAAGGAAATCAGTAGGATAGGACCACCCACAAATGGTGGTCACAATGTCCTCCACCATTCCCAAGGGAACAATGATGGATTGGTCTACCAATTTGAGCCTGATGTTGCTCTTCTTTAATGGGGGCAAGTGCCAATTCTTGTACATGTCATGTGAGATCAAATTGACTCCTAACCCTAAGTCCAGAAGAGCTTTATAGGGCTCATTTCTTGCCACTTGAAGATGGATGAGGGGACTTCCCAGATCATTCAACTTCCAAGGAAGGTGGCCTACTTTTATTCAATCGGTTACGACATGTGTGAGCATGACCGTTTGGACGTTGGATTGTGGTGGGCTTGAAGGCTACTCAAGCGGTGGAATAGTAGAGGTGCTTGTAGGTTCAGAGGCACTGGACACAAGTGGGGGTGAGGGTATGCATACATGATTGGGCTAGAATAAGGGATGTTTCTATGGCTTGGCTTCCAGTCCACTCGGCTGAGGAGCCGATCGTATGTTGACAGCCCTTGCAGTGTTGCGTTGCTGCGGCTGTGGTGGTATCTCTCCCTACATCAGTGGGCCAGGTGGTAGTTGAGTAGGATGTTGTGGAGGAGTAGCAAGAGAAGGTTATGGAGGATAGAAGAGATGTGGGTTCTCCCCCTAGGTGATTGTGATTGAGGTCGAAAATACTCCAGGGGGTGGTAATGACTTTGAAAGGCCGCATGGTTGGAAGAGTCCCTTGGAGAGACCGGTTGCTGAACATAGTACCCATAAGGATATGAATTCTTGTAAGGGTACTGCTGCCTTGGAGGTGGCATCCCCCATGCTTGTGGGTGTTGCCACTACTGGAAGTATTCATACGATTGTGGTGGTGCTCCACTCGGATAGTATCCATGCTGTTGCTAGTGGAACTGCTTGGAATTGCCTTGTGGGTAAGGCAGCCTTCGGGGTGTTTGCCTCTGCACCAAGTGAGGGTTCAATGCATACACCCCAGACTCTTGAAGATGTGAAACCACAGGACAACATCCCCTAGGATGTTCATATTGGCATATACCACATTCATCATCCTCCTCAGTGTTAGAGTCTGCAACCTACTCTGCTACAACAACTTTGCCCTTACCCTTATATTGGGCATGTTTAGCTTCCTTCTTCCTATGTCGTTCATGGTCATTTCCTTATTCTTTGGACTCTTATGTGATTTTCAACATGCTTTGGACTCTTTCGTCCAAAGAGTCCCACATATTATCCACCTTTGCCGATATTTCAGATGCAAACTTTTGTAATGGAAAAGTATTTCAATTTACCACTTCTTCCAGCGGTGATTCATCCTCCTCATCACAAAATCAGACCTCCCTTTTTCTAAGGGAAGGATCTCGGTTGAGTTCTTCTGCACTCTCCTTTTTTCTAAGTTCTCCTTCCTCCTTGGCCACCTGTTCAATGAGGCGCTACAATTGATGGGTCCTTAGCTCTAATAGTCCCCCCTGGGCATACACGCTAAGGGTCTTTCACGTTTCAAAATGGAGCCCATCAATGATGTGGCAAAGCTGTGTCCACTGAGAGTAACCATGACCCAGGCATTGATGCAAAAATGAGTAGTACTTGCTCATGGCAGCATCCAAGGGTTCATGATTCCCATGTCACTCTAGAGTACATTTGATACTTGTCATTGAAAATTTCAAGCATCCTACTCCATCTTCTAATTGATTTCGTCTCCAAGGACTGGTACCAAATTTTAGCTTCTTTGATGAATGTACAAGGGAACAACTTCAACTTTTTCCGATCATTGTCAATATTCTGCAGGGTGTAGGCATCATGGAATGCCTACAGGTGAGTTTGTAGATCGTAGTTGTATCTCCCTTCAAATCTGGGGATGTTGTTCATATCAACGCGCTTGATTCAGCTATCCTTTATGTGCCTATTAGGGATTTGGACTACCTTAGTGATTTGGAGCATGCTCCGAGTAGCCAACAATGGCTCATCTGAATCATAGTCTTGCTGAGGACCATGATGTCTGTGATGATTTTGGTGGCCCCTCCTTTCATGACGGTGAGGCTTGCGCAATTGGTCACGCGTTTCCTCACGTTGTCCCTTCCAAACCTTTTTACCACTATCCTTTCACTCCTTCCTACCTTGGTTATGCTCAGAGCCTGAGCTGGATGAAGGTGTAGGAGAGTGAGATGATGGAGAAGAAGGAGAGGCATTGCCACCACTCCGGTGTCGATCTTCCCCTCTACCCTGATGATGGCCTTGATCATCTTGCCCAGCCTTGCTACGTGACCCTCCATCCCCTTGAGGATCTTGGTCACTTAGTGGCTTATTCTGAATGGTGGACTGGAGGATCTGCTACCCGAGGGGAAGTTCGGTCGAATGGGTATCATGAAAGATGGGATCCCCATCATCTTGTATCCCTTGCGAGAGTAAGGGGTTACTGAAGTGTTTCCCCTTCTGCTGTTCATATCTGTTAGCTTGTTGCTGGTCTCTTGCTCATTGAGCCTCAGTGGGACGATGGTCCTGGTAGTCATGGTCCTCCATGACATACTCTGCTCCACGGTCCTGGATGCCCAGTCTACCCAGATTATGATATAGCATCGCAGGAGCCAATTAGTTAGGCGGTAGCACGATGTTGCCCTCCATGTCCCACCATCGCAAATGCTCATCCTAATGTAGGTGAATGTGAAATTAGGGAAATATTTATCGGGATGCTTGTATACCACCTAACATTCTTGTGGCACTGGTGGTTCAAATACCTCTCTCCTGTGAAAAGACATATTGGATGTTAGATGGTCCATGTAATCGATGTACCTTACTATTTACTTTAATCTGCCTAGCATGCATAAATATTTCTATCCTGGGTTTGTTCCAATTAATTGAATGATAATTTCACTAAGGTTAGATGATGCATGTAAGACTAACAGTCCCCAGGAATGGCACCAATGATGAGTTGCTAGGTACCCCTATGCCCAACCATACGAATCATGGGCGTTCACACATGACTTGGTCGAATTCCGTAGATTGTAAGTACTTAACATACACCAGACTCTAACAAGTGAAACCTTGGGTTAGAATGGTCATTGTCATCCTAATCTCATTTGTGATGTTCTGTTTATGATGGCTAAGTGAGATTAAGGCTAATTATTTTTATAGCCTTTTACTTATCTTTTGGTGGCTATTTAAGGTATGAAAAGTAAGGAATAAACTATTATCTAATCTCTAATTATCCTAGCTTGTATTCTAACTATTCCTAGCATAAGTATCTGGTCCCATATTTCAAACACATTCTGAGAATCTCCTAACACTTCTGGGTTACCAGACGTTAAGCGTCACTGGGTTTACGAAGTGTTTGATTTACGTTTGAGATGGTCATACTTATGGCCTTTACGAACTACGAATGAGCAATAGTGATTGAAATAATAATAACAGAAACCTAAGTAATTAGCAAGTAATTAACAAAGCATAAACATATTAAACTACTGAATGCATAAAATAGCTAAGTCCAAATGCTGCAAGAAGTGCTTGAATAGTTTGTCTTTATTGCCATCATGCCAATGGGCTCAGATACATGAATGCTCGAATAAAGAGCCGATCACTTTTCTTACACCTGCTGTAGGCACTTGGAAAATATTCTATCTCCTGCAAGAATAAACTGCAAGAGCTTTGCTACAACTAACTGAAAGGTACCTAAATGAGGTGGAAGGCCCTCTTATTTATAGGCTGAAATAGGCTCTGCGTAAACGGGGCGACGTCGATGCATGGAAGGCTACGTCGATGGGCGTGCGTCGACGTGGCTGCATATACATGGCCTAGTTGATGCATCGACTCAAATACACTTCATCAACACCCTATTCAATCCTTTGAATCCTTTCCAAATCTAGAAACTACCAAGGTCACAAGTTTGTTAAAATTTTATTAATGAAAAAGGTACCTCATACTTCCAAAATAAGGAAAACCATAGAGTTTAGGGATGTGTGAATGTTGTGGACTCATTGCCTGTTGCATGGAAAAGAAACCATGTCCAAGTTATCACTAAGAAAATTCAAAGCTAAAATCCAAACACCAATAATCAAATAACCAAATAGCACATGCTCACATCAATTAGACCACACTGTACCTAGTTGGAAATAAGACATTATTAAAAAAAATAAGAAAATAAAACCAAAATAAATAAAAATATTTAAAAAATTGTAAAATAATTAAAAAAATAAGACATACTAACAATGTTATAAAACAAAAAATTGTGAAAAATTAATAACGTAAAGTAAAAAGGTGTAAGATAAAGAATGTGTAAAACAAAAAGGTTGTAAAAGTAACTAGGTGTAAAACAAAAAGAGGAAAAACTAAGAAACTGCTTATATAGTTAGCATGGATGGCCATCTCCCCCATGACTAAGTTGAAAGGAGGAGATTTGAAAGATTGAGCATGGTCATCCATCGAATGAGGCATTTGCTGCACTAGCTTACTTAGTCTTGTGGAAAGGTTTGGATTCTTATATGTTGATCAACTACCTCTTGTTTAGGCTCTTAGGTTTATAGATCAACATGGCCCTAGAAGGGAAACTTTCATAAATAATATAGGGTCCTTACCACAATGTTTGGAACTTAGTTTCATGAGGTATGTGTGTGGGGTTCCAGTAGAGGACCTTATCTCTTAGTTGAAATTTGACTTTCCTAGTTCTAAGGTCATGGCACTTTTTGTTGAATACCTTATGCAACTCATTAGATGACAAGGCCACTAATTAGTTTTTATTTAGCAAGTTGAGATTCATCAATCTTTCTTTTTATGATAGTCAAGGTCAAGGTCATAGCTTGTTGAAAGTTTATGGAGCTCAAATTGAATAGGAAGTGTTGGTAGTTTTCCATACACCAACTCATAGGGAGAATAACCTATAGGAATTTTCCATGTTGAGTGGTAGGCCCAAAGGTCATTGTTGAGTTTTGTGCTCCAATCTCTCCTATATTTGCTAATAGTTCTTATTAGGATCTTAGTGATTTCCTTATTTGTAACCTCAACTTGATCATTGGCTTAGGGGTGGTAAGGTGTTGTTAGTTTATGTTCAAACCCCAAGAGTTGCATAAGCTTCTAAAAGGTAGTGTCTATAAAGTAAGTTACATTATCAGAAATTAATGCATGTTTCACACCAAACCTATTTACAACATTCTATTGTACAAGTCGAGTAGCAATAGAAGATGTACAGTTGATGACAGTTGCTGCTTCTGCCCATTTCATATAATAGTTAACAATGAGTATGATGTATGCCTTTTCATTTGACATAGGTGTGATGGGATCCATGAAGTCAATACCCTAGACGTTGAAGGCTACTAGTGGTTGGATCCACTGCTAAGGTTCCTCGATTTAAGTAGTCATTCCACCATCTTGTTGGTAGCATTTACAAGAGTGGACAAATTGGTGAGCATCCCTGAATATTATTGGCCAAAAATACTTTTCCATTAGGATTTTAATGGCCATACATCTCCTAGCATAGTGGCCCCCACAAGGACCCTCATGAGCACCTTGGAGAATGCGTAGTTGATCAACATCATGGACACAACAAAGGACCAAGCCATCGAGCCACCTCTTATAGAGGTGTCCATTGATCTCCATGAAGCATTTTATTTGGTGAATAGACTACTATTTCTTTTAGTGGTACAATCCTTGTGGCATCTCTTGAGTGAGAAGGTAGGTGAGAATGCCATCATACCATTTATGTTCATTGGGTCATTATTTAGTTATAGCATCGACAAAGAGGGGTTCATTAAGAAATAGATTAGATAGTGGGCTTTCTTCCTCTTTGCTATTCCATTGTAACTAAAATAAGTGATCAACGATCACATTCTTAATTTCCTTTCAATCTACCATTGTAAGATCAAATTCTTGTAAGATCACAAACCATTGTATGACACAGGGGCTTATCATTGGCTTGTTCATGAAGAAGTGAATGACAATGTGGTCCATGTGTACAAACACCTTGTATCCAAGCACATAATGCCTGAACTTCTCTAGAACAAACACCACTGCTATCAGTTCTTTTTCTATGGTGATGTAGTTTAGTTACACACCCATAATGCTTCAACTTATGTAGTGGATGTAATGTGGATGTTTCTTGTCATCCAACTATGTAAGTACAATCCCCAAGGCATAATTTGATGCATCCATCATAACATGAAATGGTTTGGACTAGTCAAGTGCTTGTAGAATTGGAGTTTCTACAAGTTTCTCCTTTAGTTGTTGGAATGTTTTTTTACATTCATTAGTCCAGACAAATGGAGCATCTTTCGTTATCAATTTTCCCAACAGTTTTGTGATCTTAGTGAAATTCTCTATGAATAGTTGGTAGTAGCTAGTGTGTCCAAGGAATGGTTGAACATATTTGACTATTTCTAGTTGGTGGATAATTCCTTGGATGACCCTTACTTTTTTAGGGTCAACCTCAATTTCTACTTGTAAGATTCAGTGCCCTAGTATAATGCCCTCTTGGATCATTAGATGACTCTTTTGTTAATTGGGCTATAGATTTATTTCCACACATCTTTTTAGCACTTGATCAAGGTAGTCCAAGGTTTGCTCAAATGTAGCTCCACATGTAGAGAAGTCATCTATGAAGGCTTCCATATCACTACTGATTTGCTATTGAAAAATGCCTAAAATTAGGTGTTAGAAGGTGGCAGGAGCATTGCACAGACCAAAAGGCATCTTGCAATATGCAAAGGTTTCCCATGGACTTGTGAATGTTGTTTTGGCTTGGTCCTCTGGTGTGATATAGATTTGCTTATAGCCACTATAACCATCCAAAAAATTGTAATAGTAATGCCTAGATAATGTGTCTAACACTTGATCAACAAATGAAAATAGAAAATGGTCCTTGAATGTTGTCATATTTAGCAGCCAAAAATCAATGTAGACCTACCACTTTCATTCTTTCTTTGGCACAATCATGAGTGGACTAACCCACTCACTATTAGCAATGGGATAGATGAACCCTACCTTGAGAAGTTGTTCAATTTCCTATTTGATGATCTACTTTAATTTGGGGTTTAATCACCTTTGTGGCTGCCTTTTTGGCTTCACGGCTAGGTCAGTGTAGATACAATGTTGGCATATCCTAGGATAAATCCCTATGAGTTTAGGATATGACCAAGCAAAGGCTTCTTACCATTTTTCAACCACATTCAATAGCATCCATTTTTTTGAAGTAATATTTGCATTAATTATTACCATCTTTTCATTTTTTGAGAATACATATTCCATGTCAACAAGTAGAGTTTTTAATTCAAGGGGCTCTTGCTTGAAATTTTCAGGAATTTCCAACTCTCCCCAATAGGTATTATCATTTGCATTATTAGAGAGTTGGTGATGAACTTGCTCTAGTTCATCCATTCTTACGACATATGCGCATGTTAGGCACTCAGTAGGTTCCATACAAAGTGTGCTACTTTTAGGATTAGGGGTTAGCCATTAGGTGCCCTCTTGTTTTGTGGCTACTATGTATAAACACTTCTAAATATTTGCTTCTAGTGCACACTACTTGCATGCAGAGATGGATGCTCATTTAATAGAATATAATTTTTGCATGCAATTTTACCCTATATGACTATATGCAATGCATGGAACTTGCTTCTTCTTGATTTTTCCAAATGCATTTTCCTTAGATATTTCCAGGGAAAGATCTCTGATGCTCATTCTTACATTAATGGTACTTAGCCATGCCCTTCCCATGATTATTGGGAAGCCCCCTTTACAGTTTTCCACCTTGATTACTAGGAAATTAGTAGGATAAGACCACTCACAAATAGTGGTTACAATGTCTTCCATTAGTCCCAATGAAACAATGATGGACTCATCTGTCAATCCTATCTGACATTACTCTTCTTGAAAGGAGGAAATTTGCATGTAGTGTACATCTCATGAGAAATCAAGTTGACACTAGAATATGAATAAAGAAGATCTTTGCATGGTTCATTCTCAGCAATCTACAAATAAATAAGAAAGCTTCTAGGCTTAGCTAATTTCCTAGGAAGGTTGCCAAGCTAGATCCAATCAAATACAACATGAGTAAGCATAATAGTATGGATCCTGGGTAGAATTTGGTTTGAAGTGGACTCAAAGAAATTAGATGCAGAGAGAGATGGAGGAGCAGGGTTGTCAACCACACGTGTATGTGAGGGTTTAGATGGATTGTTAGATTGGAAAAAAGGTATTTTTCTTGATTGAGTTTCTGAACCATTTGGTTGATGAATTGGTTGTATGTTTATGGCTCTAGTTGCATTGTGTTTCTCTAGTTGGACTAGGAGTTCATCCTACATAGATGGAGTAAGTGGTAGCTATGCTGAGGATGGAGGAATATGTGCAAGAATAGGAGGAGGATAAACATAAAAGGTGATATCCCTCCTTGCATGTGGGAAATGAGTTTAATAGTAATTAGGAGGGTAGTAGTGAGGTTGGAAAGTAGAAACAAGATTGGAAGAGTCATGTGGAGACATGGGTTGCTAAACATAATACCCATATGAATCAAGTTATCTGTAAGGGTATTGCTACCTTGGCAGTGCTAGCACCCATGACTGTGGTTGCTGTTGCTATTAGTACTACTCATATGGTTGTGGTGGAGTTCCTCTTAAATAATACTATTGTTGCCAGTGGAATTGCCTAGAATTGCCTTGGGGATAAGGTAATCTTTTGGGTGTTTGCCTTTGTGGTAGTCATGGATTTAGGGCATACACCCCAGACTCTTGTAAGGGCGACATAATAGGGCAACATCCCTTAGGATGTTCATAATGGCATATGTCACATCCACCATCATCATCTGATTTGGTTCCCACAACTTCCTCTACTATAGCAATCCTACCCTTACCTCTTTGATTGGCACATTCAGCTTCCTTGTGTCTCCTACAATCATGATCAATACCTAGTTTCTTGGACTCTTTAGCAATTTTTTGAACAACTTGAAATCTACTATTCATAGAGTCCCATAACTAATCAACCTTGGCTAAAATTTTAGATATAAATTTTTAAAGAAGCAAGGTTTTTTGGTTCATCACCTCATTAAGTGATGATTCTTCCTCACTGTCATAGAATCGAACCTCCCTCTTGCAAATGGAAGGATCACGGTTATACTCTTCTGCACTTTTGTGTTTTCTCAACTCTCCTTCTTCTTTCACTACTTGCTCAATCAATCATTGAATTTGATGGGCTATTAATTCTAACAATCACCCTTGGGCATAGAATTCAAGAGTTTTATCCTTGTTTCTAATTGAAGCCCATCTATGATATGGTGAAGTTGCTCTAGTTGAGAATAACCATGGCTAGGACATCTATGCAATAAGGAATAGTATTGGCCCATGGCAGCATCTAAGGATTCATGAGTCCCTTGTTTCCATCCTTGGATTTGCCTTCTCAAGTTGGACAGTTGGGAGTATGTCTAATACTTCTCATTGAATAGTTTGAGCATTGTACTCCACCACCTAATAGATTTCGGTTCTAAGGACTAAAACTAGTTTTCTACTTCTTTAATGAGTGTCCTTAGGAATAACTTAAGTTTTTGCCCATCGTTTTCTATATTTTGCAAGGCACATGCATCATGAAAAGCTTGAAGATGATTTTCAAAATCCAATTTGTATCCCCCTTTGAATCTAGGGATATTATTCATGTCTAGCTACTTGATCCAACTATCCTTTATGTGCCTTGTGGAAATACTCACTGCCTTTGCAATATTGAGCATGCTTTAGCTAGCAAGCAAAGGCTCATCAAGGCCATGGTTCCAATGCTTATGATGCCCTCTACCACCCCTTCATTCATGGTGACAAGTCTCTCCTAAATGCCCACACCCCTAGTCTTGACTTGCTCAATGGTCCCTTTGATTGTCTCAGTTCCATCGGCGACCTCCATCATGATTGTGCCCCCTGCAGTTACATTTAAAGCTATAAGAGGAAGATGATGATGAAGGTGAAGAGGAAGGAGGACTAGCATCATCATGATGCTTGCTATCCCCTCTTCAGTGATCACTGTCATGATCATGATCAGGTTTCTTGTCTGCATTCCTATCTTGACTTGCCTCCTTGGATCCCCCTTTTTCATTGGATCTATTCTTGCTAGAACCTAGATTATGGATAATGGATTGTAGATTCTAGTTTTGACCTCCTTTACTAAAGTTAAAAAGAAGAGTTTTACTACATGAAAAACCCCTAGAGAAGGGTTCTCCACCATCTTTGTGGCATGGAAGGTATGGGAATTATTGAACCACTTCCCCTTCATAGATTTGTAGCATTGTTCTAGTTGTCAATCCCTTAGATGTTGTGCATTAGTGGGATGATAATCCCTGGTATCAGTATCTTGTACAACGTACTTAGCATGAAGTTCTTGAAGGTGCAAACTCATAAGAGTTTGGCAGAGCATCATAGGAACAACTCAATCTGGTAACAACATGATGTTGCCCTCCATGTTGTGCCACCATAGCAATTCATCCTAGTGCAAGATGAAGGTGAAATTGGGTACATACTCATTAGGATGAGTATATACCACTCTATACTATTAGGGCACCTACTGATTAACTCCATTAGACTTGGGTAGAGAATCACTTCTATGAGAAGAAGACATATTGTATTAGAAAATAAGAAATGCAGTGTACATCTTAAAATTGTTGTGGTAATTTTAATACATGATATGACTCTAAGGTTTGTTCCAATGATCTTGAATAATTTTTCACTAAGTCCTAGATAGCACACATAATAGCTAAAGGTCCTCGGCAATGGTGCCAGAGTAGCAAGGTACCCCTATGCCCAACCATACAAATCACAAGCGTTCATGTGCGATCTGGTCAAATTCCATAGACCTTAAGTTCTTAAGTACACTAGTTTTAAGACATAAAATCTAACTGTGATTATCATTGTCTTCTCAACTATACTTGTGGGGCTTAATTATATGGTTAATTATAATCGAGGCACATGATTTTTAGTATTTTATATTTTATTTATCTACGATTAAGAATAGGTTGAAACTTAATTTATGAACCAATGTAACTAATCTAATTGCTAATTAATAATTAACTTACTTTCTATGCACATCCTGAACATGTATAATGTTGTTAGGTTACCAAGCATTAAGTGTTGCTGGTATTACCAAACATCATATGCATGCTCAGAGCAATCACACTTATGTGTTTACTTAATCACTATTTAGCTTATCTCGCTTAATTACTTAATTAACTTAATTACTACAGGACATTGAAAAATAAATTGAAAACATTAAATGCATAAATAAAATATTTAAGCTAGCTAAGGTGTTGTAAGGTTTTCTCATAAAGTTCATCTTTATTACTGCACACACTACCACGCTCAGGTACAACAGTGCTTGAATAAAGATCCATACACTCAATGACTCTTGCTGTAGGCACTTTAGAAAATATTATAACTCTGGAAAGAAGAAATTGCAAGAGCTCTACTAAGCTATGAAAAAAAAAACTATATCAAAACCATGTGCCCAAGGGCTATATCTATAGATTGGCACATACCCCATGACATCGCATATCTGACATTACATCTTGGGGCCCAATATCAAATACAAGATATTGGAGGCCTACAAAAAACGATTCATCGCTCTCCATCTTGTGGAAAGAAGAATCATGCATGCTAGATAAAAACCAACAACCAGAAGTTCTCAGTGAAATTCCTTGATCCTAATCAAAGTGCAATACCTACTGCAAGGACAAGTTCCACTATCATGCTTGGCAGAGCTAATAAGATGGCACCCAATGGTGGTAATGTTGTCATTATTACCATATCTATGATGGCTACACAAGTGGTCAAAGAAGGATATTTATCCAAAAAATTATTAGATCCTGGTAATCCCATGGTGAAAATTCAATTTGGTGAAAAAGGTTACTATTTAGCTCTTTGTGAATTTGGTTTAAGAGTCAATATCATCTCATTATAGTAGTATCTTGATTGGGAGCTTCCTCCTTGCAAGAGTACGAACATTTAATTAGAGTTAGTAGACCAATCCTATGTAAACCATAATAAATATTGTTTATCTCTAAGCATCCATAATGCTCAATTTAATAGTTAGAGGTCTACTAGGTAATAGACATGGATTAGTCATGAGGGAGAAATCCTTCATGCCATGTTAAAACTTTATCTTTTTTCTAATTTTTGTGGATTTAATAAAGTTGGGATGTTAAGTTAGAATTTTTATATCTTTTAAGCTTAATGAATGATTCTCTATGATGTTTTCTTTTCTTTTAGAGTGTTTTTATATGTGTGTAAGAAAATCAATTAAAGTGCTATGAATGCTCACCAAATAAGCCAATGATGGATGGGTGAGTTATAAATGTGATGAGAATGCAAGAGTCCGAATTGGGTTCAAAGTGAAATGTTGATTGATGGAATGTCCATGTAACAAAATTCATCCACTCACTTTTCCTCTATCTATCACTAGTGAATCAAGTTTATATTTAGTGGAAAGCTAGGACTCACATTGATAGCTAATGAAGCTAATGCTACTGAAACCATGGGTAGATGGTGAGTTCACACCTTAGGGTATCAGCTTTGGAATTCTAGAAGGGTTCTTGATCACTAGCAAGGAAAGTGTATGTCATTAAGGGTCCTTGTGATCATCAAGAGTTCCACTACCATGTCTATTCTTCCTAGTCATAAGAGGTTCATGATTTCATAAACCTATACATGCCATGTGGTGAGGGATAAATTCTCATACTTATGCAAGTCAAAGACTCTAGGTGGTGATTTGGCACTCTAGTCATTTCCATGATTCTCATGCTCTGTAAAAAATCCTCCTCCTATGAACTAAAAAATGATGAAAGAAAAGAAGAAAAAAAATAGAAAAGAAAAAAGGAATAAAAATAAGAATAAAATCATAATGATAAGAAGAATAGTTGATGGAAAGAGCAATGCAACTTTAAGCTTATCAGTCCACAAAATTAGTATTTTATCATTTCAAACCAATTCTATAATTGCTCACATCAAAACCAAAATAAGTGGTTGAACCAATACCTATGTGAGCCTTTCTCACAGTTAATCCATTGCCTAGATTACTTGACTTTTCAAAATGTCATAGTCCAAGATCCATACCCATTGCCATGAAGGCCTAGAAGTCTCTCTCTTAGTAAACTTTGGTAAAATTAATTGCTGCTTTCACCCAACTTCCAACTTTATTTATTTCCAAGGGTCAATATCATAATCCTTGATCTAAGCCTTGAATATATCCAAGCCTAGAATTTTTTCCTTTGTTTGGTCATGACATTGTAATCTTTATTGTGATGTAGGATCAGTTAGTGCAACCAAAGGGATCAATAGGAGATTTCTAGTAAAGAAAAATTCAAGGAGCTTGCTATTCATATGTTCATGGATGGAGGAAAATCAAACTAGAATCTCAACTTCTAGATATTCTATGGAACATTGCCTTGGTTTAGTCTCATCAATGGTTGGACTATGAAACAATCAATGCTCAATGACACTAAAAGTGGTAGGTGTGACCTTGCACTTGGAAGGGAGACATGGAGATCAATCCTTATCATACAAACAAGCAATGAGGAAGGGATATGGTAGTAGATCTCTTGTTAGATATAGGACGTGCTCACATGATACATGAGCTAATTAATTGCATTCTCATCCTTTCTTTCTCTTTTCTATTATTCATTTTTGATCTCTTTCATTCTACTCGTCCATTTTTGTGTGCGGCAGGAAGTCAATCAAGTAAAGTGGAGGATGAGATATGACCATTTAAGGGAATAGAATCTCATTTGATGCTAATGTCTCATTGGCTGTTGGAAATCCATGGTTGTCTCATTAATGGATTTCACAAGGGCAAGAAAGATAAGTATATGCTATGAGGAGGATCTAATTATGAACCCTTGGTGGATTGGAATTGCAAGCAAGTTAAAGCTTATCTCCCAGTGATGGTGGTGACTGCATTACATAAGATACTTGATTAATCTTCCATCAATATGAGTGTCGAATCTTCATGGTTTAAGGTTTGATCATAACAAAGCCTTACTAGTTAACCTTTCTTACTGTTGGCACATTTTGGCCATTTAATGGTGAAGGCTTTATGATTGAAAGCGAATTTTGTTTATCATCCATTCTGTGTAAGAGACGATTGTTAGATCTAGTATAGTTCATAATGCTTGGCAAATGCTATTAACAATAGCATCAACATCATCTCAATGTTAAAATGATGATATTTCACAAGTAGTGCAGAGCATAAAAAGGCGTACTAGAATGGTTATGCATGGTATGTAAATACATTGTTGTTGCTACTCTTCCAAGAAATGTTCACATTCTACACTTCTACAATTGTCCCACATCTCTTCTTCTTATCATGATGATGCTGTGAAATGGAAAAATTCATCAAACTTTTGTTGACACACGAGTACTTAACCAAAGAATATATGGATGCACTTCAACTCATTTGGTATTTTATGTACGATGGATCATATGTGATAGTGAATTTGTATAATTATTTATCATCGTGAGGACCTTTGGCATGTTTGGAATGTGGTGTGGTGGAGGAGCATGTGTTTAAAAATCTACAAAACAAAGGCATGCTTCTACCAGACGGCCGTGGCAGTGTTTGCATGCCTTACTCACTTTGGCGTTACTTTATAATTATCAAATCGAATAGTAACAAGTATACCGTAAATACACCAAAAATTTAATTAACAAATTCAAGCAATAAGAAATCATGCCCGAAATCATCTCTCCGGTTCGCGGCACATACCAACATCTGTAACAACCCAAGCACGGTGATAATATAGAATTGTAAGATACTGGAGCAGATCCTGAAGCCCATGGAGGGACAAGGCATCAGCAGAGACGTGAACAAGATTTTGGGACCTGCAGCATCCATGGTGCAGTACAAGTTGTAGACAGAACGATACAAACATCCAGAGCTAGCTAGCCACATCTGTCAGCCTTAATCCCTACCTCGACATCATCGTGGAGGCCGCCTATGCACCGGTGTCAGCTGAGATCTGGGCAATCCAAAAACTACTGGCGACGATGACGGCACCGCTTTCATCGATCGCCACCACCATTTCGTCGGTGTTCCTCTGCATGAGCGCATCTCTGCTTCAGAGCATCGATAACCCTGTCAAGTTCATCTACACCGATTCTGCAGGCTACTCCTTCCCCTTATGGATCATCGACACCATCGACTAACCTCTGTGGTCTCCACCAGCTCCACTCTTACATCTAACGGGTCATGAACATCCTCATGTGTGCTTTGTTGCCATTGCAAATTTGTTACTTCCCATGGCATGTCATCCCAAGCTACACCTACATCATTTGTTGGACCTATTTCATTGTCTATTTCACTTGTTTGACGTCAGCAATTGGTATAATTTTCAGTGGTAATTAGATTTGTTTTTTTTAAAAAAAAAGAAAAAGAGAAAGAACACCTATTATTTAGGGATAAAGGGACATTTGGCATCTATAGCTTGTATTTCTTATACTTTCCTATAGAAGTTATAACTTCTTATGGTGGGTATGGGTTAATCCCCTAGATATTTGTAACTCACTTGAATCTCTTATGATGATTGTAACAACCCAAAAGCTACTGTAAGAAGGGCTTCAAGGGTACTAAAAAGGGGAATTTTGGGGGATTTTGGAAAAAATTTGGAAGAGACATATTGAAAATTTCTTATAAAGCATGTCTTGCTAAAGGCATCAATTCAGTTGCTTTGTTTTAATCATGCAAGTTCTTTTCTTCTCATTTTGTCTTAGTTGCTTAGCTAATGGTTTAGATAGTATCGTGTTGGGCATTTAATTTTGGGATTTTTTTGATTGCTCTTATAGCTCTATTTTATGTGATTCTAGACTTCTATTTGGTTGCCATATAAGAGCTTATGTTATCTTTGAAAAGCACCTGGAGTAATTTAGTAGTAATGTCTTTATAAAATTGCCTATTTGAGTCTAGAGGGTCTAGAAAAATCTTTGATACTTTGAGTTGATTTGAAATAGCTTCATTTTTAAAAAAGTTTATTGCCTTGATATTTCAATCTTGAAATTGTAAAATCTTTTCTGCTAGCTCTATTGTTTGCAATTCTTGACAATTATTAACTAGGCAAATAAAAGCTTATAGTTTGTTGTTTACAAAATAGTTTGGTAGTTTAATAAAATTGCTTTTTACAAAATTGTTTGTTGAGCTTTGAAGGTTTGGATAATTTGTAATATTTAGATTGAATTGGAATAACTTTATTGCGAAGTGTTTCATCATGTTCAACTTATCTCACCTAAATGTTTGAGATTTCACATAAATATGCTTTCTTTTCTTGTTTCTTTTAGAATCCATTGAAATTTTATTTGTTTCAAGCAACGTACTATAGGGACTATATAGACTAAGAGACTTGATAAAATAGGAATCTTTGATGACTCATAATATTTGACACAGTTAGCTAAATCTCTATTATAATAGCTAGTTACAGTTTCATACACAGAAACAAGTATTTCAACATTCAGAACAACAAACACACATTCACACTTAGTTTGCTCTATAACCACTGAGTTTATTTGGAGGTGTTTAGGCCTTGGTGTTGTTAGAGATCAGCAAACACCTAAACCCAAATTTGAAGGAATACCTTCATTTTCCATGATTCCAGTCGTGAGACCGAAGGAAAAGTTGGCGGTCCCAAACAATCACCGAAACCTATGCCTATATTTTAGTATTTTTGTGATCTAATCATTCTCTCATTTTAACCTCTCTTTCCTAGCTTTTAGTTCATGGGAATGCATAAATTAACCAATTGACTTAATTCTTAGGATTGTAAATGTCATCAAAGGTAAGTTTTTGTGGTAATTTAGGTATGTTTTTGATTCTCTAAGTGGCTCTGGATGCAAAGGAAGATAAGCTAAAGGTGTATATGTGAACTTTTGAGTTTTTCCCATGCTTGGAAGGATGCACTGATGCACTTCTTATGTTAATGCCCTTATGCTAGCATATCCTCTGAAACACCACCAAAAATTCATGTTGTAACCTTCATTGCCAAACTTGAGGTAAGGATTCATTGCAAATGTGAGATATGTAGTCCATGAGATACAATCTTGCATACTTAAACTTTCTAAGGCCAAAATATACTTCAAAAGTTATTATTGCCTTACTTTGCAAGTAGAAAAATGTACCTCATGTCTATATCTAGCTTTGAAAGGCTGAAAACACCTTGGAAATTGCTAAAATTGGCATTTCCATGAGTTTTTGTAGGGGCATAGCACCAACTACACTAGAGTCATCTACAATAGATACAATAGCTATAGTAGAGATAGTAGCTATAGTAGACATAGTAGCTACATTAGATAATGGTTCTATAATATCCAACGTAGTCACCACCAAGACCCAGTGGAAGTGCAACATTGGAACTATTGGAATTTCTATTTTTTCAACAATGGCCAATTTAGTCATCTTAAGTCTTCAACAACCAACACAGATAACATTCTCCACTACGCATGACACTTTTCAACAAACTCCACTATTTTCACAGTTCCCAACTTCTTGCACATTTTCCACCCCTTTTGCCATTTTCTGACAACCTCAGCGTAGTCCACCAAAGCCAACATAGTAAGGATGGTGCTAGTGTAGTTACAAAAGCCTGTTTACTATTTATAGTAAATAGATGGATTTTGTGGTTGTAGTCCATACTATAAAATGTAACTATGTTGAAAGTAGATGACCATTGTAACTTGGACGTTGACACCAATTTATCAGCAATCATGGCAGTATTGAATAGACCCAAAAATAGCTACACCAATCCTATAAATACCCAACATGAACACCATTTTTAGGTTTCAACACTTTTGCATTCTCAGTATTTTGGCATTTGCAACCTCTTGTAATTCCAAACTTAATCCACCTAATAGAAATTTTTGCATTTCCACAACCATCAAAGCCCATTTGCAACCTTACTTCCACATTTTTGGCAAAAAAACTTGAACTACATTAGGCACAAAGAATCTCACATAATTGCAGTTGCACCAAAAAGTGAAAATCCATTTCCATAACCACGTTGCAAACCTTGGTGAAAAATAGAAAGTTGTGAAAAACTAGAGCTGGGAAAAAACTAGATCATGGAATTGCAATAGAACATAGCCTACCTTCTTCAACAAACTTCAAGCTTCTATAAGCAACTTCTCGTACCCTTGGCAAAAAATCTATACTTTGTGAACCTTATTCGTTATTTTCATTTAAATAAAGCATTGTCATGTTTTAAAAGTTTTAGTTTACGTTTTCATTTCTGCATCTATTTTCATTCTAGATTTGAAACCCTCATTTCCATTTTCAACTTCATTTCTATTTTCATTTTCAAAGCCATTTATGTTTACATTTTCATTTTCATTCATGATTTCATCTACATCTATGTTTACCTCTTTACTACCATTCTTTTTGTACATTCTATAAATCCCTAGGTGATTAGCAATATCGTCTAGGGTACCATGAATCCTATTTTTCGAAGGCCCTTGGGATTTAAGGTTAAATGAAATTTCCAACACGAATAATGTTCTAGCACTAGAAGGAGGGCCTCCACCCAAATTTTTGGCCATAAACCCATTTCTACCATTTTTTCCAATGCCAAGCTTACTACATTTCCATCATACCACCATTGGCTATTAAAACTGTTCCCCATAGGCCTTAGCATAGTAGTGGTGGTAGAGTTGGATTTTACTATAGTTTCATAGCAGTTGCTGGTTTCTTGAAAGATAACATAGTCTACTTTGATATCCTTTCTCTACCATAGCACCATTCCTACCATGACATCCATTTCTGTCCAGTAGATAAACCACTTTTTCTTTTTTTCATTTTCACCGCTTAATAACTATTTCCCACTGCCTTTATATTTTTGGTCTATTACATTAGTAGATCATCCTACATACTACATTTTTACCAAAAATAGTAAAAAATATAAAACTTCATTTTCAACATCCCATTCCTACAATTAACCAAATTGCCTTTTAACTTCACTAATGACATGTCTAGCCAATAGGTCATGTGGGTCTATGACCCCAAAGACCCTATCGTTATCGAATGTACGTAATCCTTGTGACTTAGGGGGCAAAGTCGTAAGTTCTCCATGATAGATGAGGATCACTATAGCTATATTTGTGCCAAGATCCAAGCTTGCATGTTGATTGTGCGATTGGAAGTAGAAGCCAAAAGGGAATATGAGCTCATATATCATAATGGAAAAGAGTATATTCCCTCTCTATATGAACAAATACCTCTTACTAACACTTATGTGTGCATCCTATCTTAACTAATTGAGATGGATGTTGTAAGCATGGCCACATATAATTATGCAAGTCTTCCCTATCTTTCTAATGGGGAAAGCCCTTGATTGGTACCATGCCTTGCCAAGAGGATCCATGTCCTCTTTGGATGAACTAATTTTGCAATTTTTAACCATTTTAAGTATAAATTGAAACTTGATGTCAAGCTTGATCAATTGATGAAGGTCAAGCAAGAACTCCTTGAGCTAGTGTAGAAATTCATCCAACAATGGAATGCTTTGCTCAATGAGATAGCAAATCCAATAGCTGAAACACATCTATTAACTATTTTCAAGGGGGTGGTTAATGACTTCATAAAGTTAAAATTATATTACCTTGATACACAATCTCTTAGTCAAGCATTTTCTTAGACTAAGAACATAGAGGATGCCATGGAGGCTAACCATGATCCTGCCTACGTGGCATATAAAAATCAACATATGCATAAAGACAAAGAGAGTGGTAGGCAAAATAATGTATTAATAGAAATTGTGAACAAGGAGAGTAAGCCAACCAACTAGGGGCCAAAGACTAACTAACTCAAGGTCCCTACTATCAATAACAACAACCCACCTTCAACCTTTGGGGTCATTACATTGACTACATCTAGGCCTAACTTTATGCAGAAAGATTGGTCAAAATATACCAAGTTACCCCTTAAGTTGTTAGAGCTTCTAGACCAACTGTTAAAGAGTGGTAGGATCCAATATAAGTAAATGACTGAGATTTCCCACAAGAGGCATGATAGGTTATGTGAAATAGCAAAAGACCCTAATCAAGTAACTAAGGATAATCCTCTAGTGCCCAAGTACTTTAAGCTTAATTACTTTTGTCACTATCATCAATTACTAGGTTGCAACATCAAATTCTACCTTGCACTAAAGGATGACTTGCAAAAAATAATAGATAAGGATGAGCTGGTACTAGACATCTCAAACTCGTTTAGGCCTCAAAAATTAGTTGATGCATGTGTACAAGGACCCATTGAATGCTAATAATAGCTCATATACCATAGCTGCATCCAATGTCCACAATGATCAAAGGCCTGTGAGGGAACCATTTGTGATTTGAGTACCTCCTCATAATGGAAGAGGTCCTTCAGCTTCTACTAGCTCAAGACCCCTCTTTGTTGTAAGGGTGCCATCACCAACACCCCCTAAAGAGCCCTTTGGAATTAGGATGCCCCAACCCATTCCAACTGAGTCTACCCATACAATAGAGCAATAACCCTCCATGGTGGCTAATGTGATGCCTTCTTCCTTACAATCAACTAAGGATAATAAGAAATCCCTAACCAAGAAATGGAAGAAGGCTACATAGAGAGCCAAGAACAAAAATGAGAAGTAGATCAAGTCAGGAAAGGAAGTGGATCCACCGAAGCCCACTCTCATCTCATTTTTTCCCATAACTTTCACAACAAGTAAACCATGAGAGGAACCAAAATCCTAAGAAGAAAAGAAAGAGGCTAGGCCCCAACAATAGCCTAAACATGAAGTTTGTATTTTAGGGTGTATGGATAAAGTTAGAAATAACAAATCAATGACTAATAATAAAGACTTCCTTCATGTGATGGAATAGGTTAAGCAATCACTCAAACAAAAGAACACAACCTAGAGCTTATATGACCTAGTCATGACTTTTGTTGTCCAACATGAGGCATTGGTTAAGATGTCAACCTCCATTCCTGTTAGCAAGGGTGTCCTTGCTAATGAAGAGTCTATCCATGTAGTCATGGTACCCTCTTCACTCAGGGAATTAAAGTCAACATCATTGGTGTTTTGTGATAGCGAAATCAAGACAAACCCATAAAATGACAAGGTAACAAAGGTGCCTCTCTTTATAACCATACAAGTTGAGTAATATAAAGTGCATAGGGCACATGTAGATGTCAGAGTGGCAACCAATGTCATACCCTATACCATCATCGAATGCTTAGGCCTAACAAAAAAAATTCAACATACATTGGCTTTAGCCCCTAAATCCTTTAATGAATCGTGGGTTGTGGTTAAAGGCTTCATTTCTCTATGTTTCGTGGTAGGGGAATAGTTCCCCACAATGACAAATTTCTTGGTGGTAGAAGAAACACTAGGATTCAACCTCATCCTAGAAAGATCTTGGTGAGCCTAATTATGAGCTATCTTTACTTATTCACTAAGAAGTTCACTTGTCTTATGAGGGAGGTGAAATCATTATTCACAATGATAGTGTAGTCCCTTTAGCTGTTAACATTGTTGATATAGAATAAGGGTCCAAATTGGAGTTTCAGAAAGAAACTCCTACCATTGCCCACAAAATCGAAAGGAGTGATAGAGAAAAAGAGGGTGAAGTAAACAATGATGAATCCATCGATGTGCTATGGGGAGAGCTCCCCTTCAACGTTGTTAGTGAAGGAGATGGAAAATATAAATTGGTGAAAACCAAACCATACACATTTCCTAATCTCTTGAAGATTAGGAAACACTTGCACAAGAAATATATGCTTCTAATCCTTCTTACATCCTATGCACTCATAACCTTGTAACCCTATGTATTCATAACCCATTAGCCTAGATCTTTTTGTTACTAGTTTATGCCTTTTTTAATTATTTTATTTTTAATCCTTTTTTGCATGTAGCTTAGCAATTTACTTTTGTTTGCATGATTATTTATTAAAAGCCTTCTTCTTTCATTATTTTCCCTTTTCGCATAATAAAGACAACACAAATGTCACAAAAATTTTAAACCTGGAAAAATCCATAAAAAATTTAAAAGATAAAATAACCAAAAAAATATATGTTTTCTTTTATGTATCATATAGCTTACCATGGCCTTAAATTGGAAAATACTGCATGGTCGGCCATGGCCTAAACTGGCAAACAGCCTTACAACCCATTTTTGCTTTAGTTTACATCCTTGTTTTATGGTCGTTTCAACCCTTTTATTGCATTATAACCAACTTTAGCCAACATAGCCTTAAAAAAATAGATTACAAGATAGAATAGTAACATAAGAAAAACCAAGACACTATAACATTATAACCAGAATTAAAACTGAAACTTAAAATTAAAATTAAGATTAAAATGTCTACAACATCATAATCATAGCCACATAATGTGGCAAAAGGTCCAAATAATGAACTATCAAAGAATAAACTATTTTGGCTAATACTAGCCATTCATCATCATCAAAATAAATCAAATCAATAGAATATAATTGAAAATGAAATAGTCATGATTGAAAGACAATTGATGGAACTAAGAAGCATTTGGTGGAGGAGGTGGAGGATCATCTTTGCCCTCACTGGTGGGGCTACTAATTTCCTTTGGTGCCTATAACATGACAACACAAAATCAATCAATAATGAATGCGCAACAAAATAAAATAAATAATTTAAGAAAAAATAAAATAAAACCAAAGCTAAAATAAGAAAACTTGAGATGGTTCTTGGGTTGTATGTTCCATGGGGAAGTTCTGAAGACCAATCTCTAGATGTTGGAGAAGTTGATCTTTAGACATGTTAGCATAGTCTATGTCCCCAATATTAACACTTTTGAGGATATTAGTCATTTCAATGTCATTCCAAGTAGGTGGCTCATGCAAAAACATGGTAGTAGTTACCTCCTGATGAGTGGCGAGGTACCCCTACAATCAACCATACGAATACAAGCGTAGCACGCGTGATCTGGTCAAACTCCGCAGACTAAGTGCCTACATGCCCCATGGAACACTTAGGGTTAATCATTCGTTGTCTTCCCAGACTTACTTGTAGTTTTCATGATGTATGGTTAAGTATATATGAGGTATATGTTTTTTATAGCTTTTTATGTTTTATGTCTCCTATGCTATTGAGGTGAAGGGTAGAGAAACTAACTACTAACTTTAACTAATGAACTAAGTCTAAATTAACCTAGCATTAGCATCCGTTCCCACTTACCGTACACACCTTGAACTGATGCAACCATGGCTACCAAATGCTAATCATTATTGGGATCATCATGCATAACACACGTGCTCGAAGTGATCGTACTGAGGCACTTAACTAGGAGGAAAGGATTGAGAGAGAAAGTAGTAAATAACAGATAATAAATAACAATAAAGAAAATACTAATTAGCCTATTCCATGCATTGCAAGGTTTATCCAAGAAGCTCATCTTTATTTCCGTACACAAACTTGTGTTCAGGTACAATGTCTACTCGAATAAAGATCCATTCACTTTAGGACTCCTACTACAGGCACATGGAAAATATTCTATCTCTTGAGTGATCAATCTGCCAGAGTTTCCCTATTGTCTAGCCTAGGATGAGGAAACAAGGGAGAGATGCCTCTTATTTATAGATATGACAGTGCACTACGATATCACGTACACGATATCGTGGGGGATGACGCGATATCACGTACGCAATATCACGGCCCATGCGATATCGTGTCTCATCATACCCCCATGAATAAATGAAAACTTGTCCTTGAGTTCCTTACAATAATATCAGGAAGGTATGGGATTATTGACTCAAATGGAACTAATGGGATGACATGTGAACGGATCATCATTACAAGACTCAACAGAATTGGTGTTCATGACAAAAAGGGTGAACACCTTGTTACATTGACATCAGGCCTCATTTGGCAGCTAAGAAAGAGAGAGAGAAAGAAGTGTTGCTGCTGCCAATGCCAAGATTGCATCTTTTGTTATCCATCCATAAGCATGCCATCAATCTTGCTCCTTGCATAGCTTCTTTAGTGTTGCTCCATTTCAAGCATTCCTTCTAGATCTAGTCTATTGTTGCATGATCGCCATCTGCACATACAACACAGTCTTATATTAGCAAGGGTAAATGAATCATCATGTAATTAATACCTTGCTTCGGTGTAAGTCCATTGGCTAGGTTGTGGTATGGCTAATTGCGGATCTGGAGATGTATTAATGGTGACTACCAACAGTGTAGGGGTTAGGAAAAAATTGAAAAAAATTGGGGCTAGGAGAAAATCGAAAAAAGAGAAAATTGAAAAAATCGGGCCCCGTACCCCCATGACTAATTGTGAATCTCCAGTAGCATTACAATGGAGAAAAAAAGAAAAAGGAACAAGAAAGATAGATAAAAAGGGACAACTATGACATCGATGAAATGGATTTCAACATGGAAATGAACAAAATAAAATTAATTGCAAAAATATTAGGGGAAAGAAATTAACTGGTGCACCAAATAGGAATGTCAGTGGGTCCTTCCCAAAGTAGGCTCATGCCCTTAATGCCCTAACAAACCCACATTCAAAGAGTCCGTAGGCTTTGGGAATGTTATTCGGAATAAGAGTTAAAGTCTTAACCACAAGAATTTACCAAAAAGAAAACAATGCGTCAACTAAAATATACACTAATGATACAACCGGCAATGAGGTGAACAATGGAAAGAAGGGTGGAGAGAAGAGAATGGAATGGAATCCCAAGAACAAGGTGGTGTATAGCCCCTTGTGGATTTCATGATTAATGTGACTTGGTAAATCTCATTCCAACTCCGGCCTCAAACCAACCACATCTAGTGACTTTGCATTAACACATTTGGGTGAACCATCCACTTGAAGTAATAAGAATGCTATCTTCAAGAGTCACCACCATTCCGATGAAACAAAGGAGGAGAGAATGGGAAGTGAGAAGGGCCTTAGTTAGAGGGAATATTTTTAGTTCCATAACCAGTGGTTGTAGCCCAAGGGATTATTTTGTCTAAGGGATGTTCTTTGAATTCTCACTTTTTTTTTGTTTTTATGTTTTGTGTTTTTATGCATGAGAACCACACCATGCAAAGACTTCTTATTTTTATTGACTCAGCTTCCGATAATTGGGTAACGCCGAAACAACAAGAAAACTTAAGAAGAAAACATCCAAGCACCCAAGAGAATGGCCAACACAAATGCATCAAGTTCCCTTGAAGTCACACACTTTTCAATCCTTGAGTCATTCCTTAGTTTAAGAAATGCCCAGTCACCGATTCATTACAGTTTTTATTATGAAAGGGACTGTATATTTCCAAGCCAAGAGAGACCATAGAAACTGGTGGATGGATGGATGAAGTAAACTCATTGCCTGCCATGTCAAAAGAACATACCTTAGTATCAACATCATAACTTAAAGGTAAAAACTAAACATTAGCAATCAATATGAAAAATAGTTCATACCATCATTTTGAACACTTACTGGGTGACAAACTTACAAGGTGGATCACACATGCACACACACACACATAAAATGAGAAAGTATAACAATGTTGCAAAACAAAAACTAGAAAAGTTAAAGAAATTTGTAAAAAAAAAAAAAACAAGAAAAGTTAAAGAAATTTGTAAAACAAAAACGTGTAAAACAAAAACTTGAAAAACAAAAATGTGTAAAAAAAAAATGTGTAAAAAAAACCTGTGTAAAACAAAAACGTGTAAAACAAAAATTAAAAAGAACTGAGGGCCCCAAATGATTAGCATAGGTGGCCATCTCCCCCATGACTAATTGGAAAGAGAGAGATTTGAAATAATGAGTGCTTGTTTGAATTTCTTAGAAGTGCCCAAATTCTCCCCACTGATGTTCTTAGATTAAGAGGTGGAAGTTGGCAACGCGCATAGTCCAATGTGTCTATGCCTTCATTGTTGGCATGGTTTATTTCCTTAGTTCATTCCATGCATATTTGGTTGCTCTTTCGAGTAGTTGTCAACCACGGGATGTTTACTACTTGTTGTGTGGTTGCTACATATAGGCATCTTTATTTCAAAGTTTCAAGGGCACACCTGTTGCATGGAGGAGATTTTGTGCATTCCTACATGTCATCACCCGATGAATCATTGTATGTGATGCATGGAACTTTCCTCTTCTCGATCTTTCCATAAATTTTTATCTTAGAAATTTTCAAGGAAAGATTATGAATTCCTAGGTATGCTTCTACTATACTCAGCCATGCCCTTTCCATTATAATTGGGAAGTCCCCTTCGTTGTTATTTACTTCGATCATCAAGAAATTAGCTAGGTAAGACCAACCACACACAATGGTAACAATGTCCTCCACCGATCCCAAGGGAATGGTGATGGACTGGTCCACCAGCTCCAATTGAATGTTGCTCTTCTTAAGTTGGGGCAGGTTCCAGGCGTGATACATCTCTTGTGAAATTAAGTTGACTCTGGAACATGAGTCAAGAAGAGCCTTATGTGGTTCATTTCCAGCAACTTGAAGGTAGATTAAGGGACTTCTAAGGTCAGTTAGTTTCCTGGGAAGGTGGCCTACCTTGATCCAATTGGTTATGGTATGCGTTAACATAACCGTATTCATGAAGCTCTATTGTTGAATTGAAGGGTGCTCCGAAGCCTTATGTGTTGGAGGAGTGTACCTAGACTCAACCACTTGTTGTTGTGAGAGCTTGTCTGGGCTTCTGGTTTTGAAGAAAGGTCTTCTCTTTTTATAGTTTTTAGAACTAGCAGCGGGTTGAATGTTTACGGCTCTCGTAGCATTACATTGCTGTGGTTGAGTGGGGAGTTCCCCTTGCATTGTTGGAGCAGGAGGTGTTATGGGAACTACTGGTGGAAGAGGTGTGGATGGATTAGGAGGATGGCATGGATGTGGAGGAGAAGGAGTCCTTCTAAAGTACTCCCAAACTTGGTAGTG
>MNCI01009864.1:351189-363612 GCA_015680685.1 Gnetum montanum | reverse complement strand
TTAGTGGTTGGTGGAACTGCCTTGGGTTACCTTGAGGATAAGGTAACCTTCGGGGTGTTTGTTGTTGGTTAAGTCTTGGATTAAGTGCATACACCCCAGACTCCTGTAGATGTGGGATAATTGGACAACATCCCTTAGGATGGTCATAGTGGCAGATCTCACATCCATCATCATTGTCTGTGTCTGATTCCACAACCTCATCAGAGATAGTAATTTTTCCCTTACCCTTGTTATGTGTAAGACCTAAATCTCTCTGCTTTGTCTTACCTTTATCACTACTTCGTTCTTCCTTAAACTCCTCTATGATTTTCAAAATAGTTTCAAGTCTAGAGTCTAAGGAATCCCACAATTGATCCAGCTTAGCCGATACTTCTATTGTTAGCTTTTGAATCTGCAAGGTTTTTCTATTCACCAACTCTTCGAGTGGTGACTCATCCTCCTCATCAAAAAACTTCACTCCCTTCTTTCGAAGAGAGGGATCATGGTTGTATTCTTCTGCACTTTCCCATTTTCATAGCTCACCTTATTCTTTTGCTACTTGCTCCAACAAGCGATGTATCTCATGGGCTCTAAGTTCTGCTAATCTCCCTCGGGCATAGGTCCCAAGGATTCTTCTAGTCTCATGCCTTAGCCCATCTACGATGTGGCGGAGTTGATCCCACTGAGTGTAACCATGGCCTGGGCAACAATGTAATAATGTGTAGTATCAGGCCATGGTAGCATCCAAGGGTTCATGAATACCCTGCTTCTATCCTTAGATCTTCTTACATAAATTAGACACTCTGGAGTATGTCTGATACTTATCGTTGAAGAGTTCTAACATCGTATTCCACCTTCTAATGGTCTCCGATTCTAAGGATCGGTACCAACTCTCTGCTTCCTTGGTGAGTGTCCTGGGAAACAACTTAAGTTTTTGCCACTCATTCTCTATGTTCTGCAAGGCACAGGCATCGTGGAATGCTTGTAAATGATGCTGCAGATTAGCATTGTATCCCCCCTCAAAGCGTGGGATGTTGTTCATATCTAAATGCTTGATCTGACTATCTTTTGAATGCCTTGTTGGAATTCTTACTTCCTCCGTTATATTAAGCATACTTTGGGTGGCAAGTAGGGGTTCATCATGATCATCTGTTTTATGATGCCTATGATGTCTTTGTTGTTCCCTACTTTCCCTTTGTTCATGCCCTTATCCTCTCTCTTGACTCTCTCATCAAGGTCTTTCATTTTTCTTATTTTTATTCTTTCCATTATGCTCTTCATGATTGTGCCCTGAGGTGAAAGGAGAGGGTGAGTGATGTGATGAAGGCGAAGAAGAAGGACAACAATCGCCATGACGATGTTTCCTACCTTATCTTCTGTGGCTTCAACCCTGATCGTGATGATGATCTAAGTGCCCATCCTTATCATGAGTTTTTGTTCCCTATGTCAACAGTTGGCATTCACGGGGATCAGAACCAGTGTTATGTATCATTGATCATAAGTTCTGATACCCCACCTCCTCACTTTCGTTAGGAGGGAGAACATCTTTTGATAGAGAACCAGTTATAGGTGGTTCACCATCACCTATTTCGCTAAGGATGTGCAGGACCTCTTTGCCCTTCAACAATGTATGTTGGCTCTCCTGCCTTGAGTCCCTCATCTGTTGTAAAGCTATGGGATGATAATCCCTCATGTCAAAATCACCCATAACGTATTCAGCATATAATTCTATCATGCTAATCTGTGCCAAAGCATGGAGAAGCATGTTAGGGATTGATCGATCTGGGGGTAACATAATGTTACCTTGCAAATCTCTCCAGTGCATCTATTCATCCTGATGGAGGATAAAAGTAAAGTTGGGGATATACTCATCGAGATGAGTATATGTCAACCTATATTGTTGAGGAATTGACAGATTTAGGTTATGTGTTTTTGATTGCCGACTGTTCTTTGTATGATCCCTAGGTGGTGAGTTGCTCTTATGAGAAGAAGAAATTATTATCGGTGTGCTAATTACAGTTATAGAAATTTTTCTTTAATTAACCCAAAGGTTCATTTAGGCTCCCAATGATGTGAGTGATGTCCTATGTTTTATTCAGCACACAAACACTTAGTCCCCGGCAACGACACCTATGATGAGTGGCGAGGTACCCCTACACTCAACCATACGAATACAAGCATAGCATGCGCAATCCAGTCGAACTTCACAGACTAAGTGCCTACATGCCCCATGAAACACTTAGGGTTAATCATTCGTTGTCTTCCCAGACTTACTTGTAGTTGTCACAGTGTATGGTTAAGTAAGTTTGAGGTATATGATTTTTATAGCTTTTTATGTTTTATGTCTCCTATGCTATTGAGGTGAAGGGTAGAGAAACTAATTACTAACTTTAATTAATGAACTAAGTCTAAATTAACCTAGCGCTAGCATCCGTTCCCACTTACCGTACACACCTTGAATTGATGCAACCGTGGCTACCAAACGCTAATTGTTGCTAGGATCACCATGCGTAATGCACGTGCTCGAAGTGGTCGTACTGAGGAACTTAACTAGGAGGAAAGGATTGAGAGAGAAAGCAATAAATAATTGATAATAAATAACAATAAATAAAATCATAATTAGCCTATTCCATGCACTGCAAGGTTTATCCAAGAAGCTCATCTTTATTTCCGTACACAAACTTGTGTTCAGGTACAATGTCTGCTCGAATAAAGATCTGTTCACTTTAGGACTCCTACTGTGGGCACATGGAAAATATTCTATCTCTTGAGTGATCAATCTGCCAGATTTTCCCTATTGTCTAGCCTAGGATGAGGAAACAAGGAAGAGCCACCTCTTATTTATAGATATGATGGTGCACTGTGATATTGCATACACGATATCGTGGGGGATGATGTGATATCGCGAGGGATGCGATATAGCGACGATCATGATATTGTGTACGATATCACGTCTCATCACCTCCCTTGAGGTAGTAGTCATCTAGTGAGTAGGGGAGTGGGCCACAACCACACTCTTTCACAAACATCTTATAAGTCTTCTTCATGTTAATGCCCATCATGAACAACTCTAGTTGCTACTACTCTATAGACTTCTTCTATAGCCACTTGAGGTAGGCATCCCACTTGGCCTTGTACATTCTCTTGTGGTCCTTTTGTGTGTGACCCGACTTAAGGATCCAAGCATAGTCACCTTCCACTCACTAGCCTTGTGATTTATGAGATTAATTTGAAGCTTTTATTCTACCAACTCTCTAGAAAGGGTAACTTTGCCATGGATTGCATTCAAGTAGTGGGCCCAAGTTATCTCCTTAGTGTGCAAGGATTCTCAGTTGGATACTTGGGCCTCTATGAAGTCCTTATGATCCTTGATGTCTTTCACCTCCTTCTTTAGTTATGAATTTTCCTTCCTTAATGCTACAACTTGTTTACATAAGAACTTGTTGGAGCAACTACATCTTCACAAAGACTTAGTGCATGAGAGTGCACATCCACTAGCACCCTTGTACAAGTTTCATGGGACATTCTCTACATCAGGAGGTAAAGGAGGCAATGCGACAACCTCCATTGGTCAGTCAGGATCCCATCTCAATTTAGGCACTATAACCAACATAAAACAAAATCCAACAAATAACATTAGCTAATAACTAAAAAATAGATTTAATTAAAAACAAAAAGATAATAAAACTTTATAACCATATAAAATTGTATAAAACCAAAATAGATAAATAGTAAAGATAAAATGAGTTAGAACTCTCACTAACTTTAGGGGCTATCTACTACAATTGGTTAATTATGTCTTTAGCTACACCTCACATGAATTCAAACTTATCCAAGGTATTCATCCATGGTTGTATGAAAAAGGTGGAAGTGGAAGCTTAAGCTTGAGGTTCTTGGGCTATAATAAGCATAATAAACAATCAACAACTATGGCCAAGATCAAATATAAACCAATGAAAAAAATAATAACGATGCATAAAACCAAAAATCATAAATGCTTGAGAGGTCCTATGATATGATAATAGAAGGTTCACCTAGTTGTGGATCCTTGAACAAGGCATCAAAGTGGTCCATGGGAGGAGGGGGTAAACCTTCATCCTCCTCCTACTACAATGCCTCATCCTTGTATTGCCTCAATATTTCATCTTCCCGATGTTGTCACTCTTCAACCTCTTGATGCCTTCACTCTTCTTCAATTGTTGCTACTACTGTCAGGGCCTCTTGCTCTTGTTGCTTACCTACAAAGGCACCAACCATAAAACATAAAGTGACTTAACACATTTTACAAGATCATAAATCAACTAGATCAACTTAAAACCATAACCTTTAAACAAAATTAAAAAGAACATACCTCTAACATCATGTTGCACCCCTCTAAGCTTGATGATCAATTTTTTCTTCAAGGGCTCCTTGATCACTGGTGTTGTCTCATTCATCAAAGCCCTCTTAAGCTTTTCCCTAGTTGTCCCCTTAGCCTCTACATGTAACTCTCAATCCTTCTTGATACTAGTTAGTATTGTGAGAGGTTCCACCCCCATGCTATTAGGGGATGCATAATGCCTACCACAAATCCCCTTGATGGTGATAGATATCAATTCACCCATAGCTTTTGGTGGGTCCTGGGCCTTCATGTTTGGAGCAAGGAGCTTCACCTAAGGTTTTGTGAGTTGGGATGGATCTTGGGTAATCTATCATCCACCCTTCCTCATCACTAGAAACTTCATAAACCTTCATAGATAAGTTGCAAAAATTGCAAAGTGCACATGGTTGTGAAGCTTTTGGATCTTGCATTGTAGCCTAGAAACCAAGTGTGCGGCCTAATTGAATCAAGCATCCTCAATGAGTACTTGCTTTGTGACCCAAGCTTACTCCATGTCCAAGATCTTCCCCTATGATAGAAACTTAGGAAATGCTTGAGATCAGAACAAGGGATACATTTCTCTAATAAATAGTGACTTAATCGATTTTAAAGAGTATCTCTTTCTACCACAATGAGCATCTAGCCATTCTTTTACTTCCTCTTAGTGGTCCACCTCCCTCCCTTCTTTGGTGATAACTAGCATACCATCATTTGGAACACCAAAGAGGTTCCTAAAGGTGGATGCATTAACATCCAAAAAAAAAATCACATCATGAACATGGATGATGAACCTCTTGACTACTTAGCTAAAGGAGTCAATGATGTTCAACATCTCTGTAATGGGAATGATTGGGCTTGGGGCTAAGAAGAGATCGAATAGGCCCACATGAATAATCCTTACATGTATAACATTGGATGCCTAGTCCAATAACTAGTCCTTTGTGGATTCCACCTCATTGAAATTGAGGATCAAGGTCTCCATAGTATGTCCTGAAGTATAACTTCAGCTGATGGAATGACCTCTGTAACATAATGAATGATATCCCATTAGCCTTAGCATAGGTACATCATGTAAAATAAACTATAACAAAATTTAGCCAAGTTAAAACAAAACCAATACAACTACTTAGATGACCAAAACCAAAATAGCTTAATAGTTGCATAACTAGAAAGACATTAGTATGAAATCAACAATAAAAGAATGGCCTTTATGATCACTTCTGCCACTTTGGATGCCAGTGTGACCAAACCATCACACTAAAGTTCTGGAGAAGATAGGTAAGGAAGTCTTTGGTCCTTAGCCTAAACCATATCACGTGATGATCCCACTCCATATCTAGAATGGGAGTGTTAGGCCTAGGGAGATGGATGCAGCATAAAAGCCCCACCATCTCCATAATCACTAGGATGGGCTTCAAGAAGGCCTTGAAACATCCAACCACAACCATTATAACCATGTAGAACAAATCCTAAAACTAAGTAAAATACATTAAAATATAACAAGATAACATTATAACTTTTGTGCCAATCATTTTAGCCGTATAATCATTCAACGTAGTAAACAACACTTAGACAAAATACCAATAATGACAGTTCAAAATTAAAATTGTGACAACAACTGATCATAATTGAAAACATGGAATTGAAAATATAGGACTAAAAATGTGAAAATTATTATGTAGGACTAAAATTTCAATTTCCATGTTAAATTCCACACTTAAAAAAAAACCCAAAATATAACCCAAGTCTATAACTAGGATTGAACCAAGATTTACACTTTACACCAAAACGACCATAGAAAAACACTTATAAAAAATATGGAAAAATGTATTTTAAACCAAAATACTTCCAACATCTGTCCAACATCCCAAACTATCCCTAAGACCATGGTACATGGAAAATTTTTTTCACAATCTCAATGTTGCCCATCTTTATAGGGGTAAATGTGTAACAACCTTATAACAACAATTTCATGTGACCGTATGGAAATGTTGGTATAAAATTGACCGCTTATCTATTTTCAATAATTCCATAGCCATTGGAATAGTAAAATCATAAATTATAACCTCATAATAAGAAACCATAAAAAATATTAAGCAATTTTTTTTAAAAAAAATACACAAGTGACCTGATCATGGCCATCATGCTAGAAACCTATTTTTGTGTGAGCTCATGAAAACAACCTCAAAAACCAAACCATTTATCCAAATTTGATGGTTCAAAATTTTTTGGAATTGTTGAAAGATAAGCTACAAAAAAGGATCATAAAATGTAAAATTCCATAACTATTCACCTTAGAAAAATTATAAAACTTAGACAAAAAATAGCCTAAGGATAGAAAACCCACTTGACGCAGCCTAACGGAAGTAGCCATAGAAAATTATCTGTAAGGAAAAATCAAGTGGTTCAAAAATCTTGTTGATAGAATAATAATAGAAAATAATCCAATGGCTTTATAGAATTGAAAAAACTAGTTGTTTTCTCAAAGAAAAATTCAAAATTGGCATTGCTTTTTTTGGGCAGAAAAAAAACCCCATGGAAATCGTGGAAGAGCATTTAAACTTCAATGAAACCAAAATAAAAAGCCCAAGTAATGATGAAAAAAAATAAAATTGGCCTAGATATATGATGGGATTTTTAAATATTCTCAAAATAATGAATATGCAAGCCTAGATCTAAGAAATGGAACAAACCCAAAAAATAGAATACATGGAATAAATGAACAAGATTGGTGAGAATGATGTGCTTGGAAAAAATGGTGGTTGAGCCTTCTTCAATCCTTGGATGTGTTATGATTGAAAACCTCAGTTGCTGGAAAAAACCAAGAATCCTTGGTGTAGTAGTTTCCCAATGCCGAATCCCTAGGGCCTCCACAAAAAAAAAAAAAAAAAAAAAAGGGATTTGAGGTGCCCTAGCCTATTTGGTAGATCAACTAGGGACTTATGAAATGCGAAACATTGGAATACAAATAGATCTAAATAATGCATAGAAAATAAATTTATTTTTTAAACATAAAAACTTTATTGAGAAAGAATAAAGAATAAGTTAGAGACATGTTTACAAATGGTGCCTGGAAGAGCACAAAAGAGGTTCACTTATGCAAGAGTTCAAAGCCCATTGAAGTCGATGTGATGTACTCCATGATCTAGGTACTAAGCCACTCTTGATGCTATCAAACCTTCTTCAACTACTACAAGCTCAAATTTTCATGTTGGGTCATTACTGGAAGGTGAGCCGAGTGGAAAACTTGGATGCCAAATTGCTTTATGTTGGGGTTTGAGAACCCTAGAAGTGTAGTGTTGACACCAAAAATCCATAAATCTCAAGGTAATTATGCTTCCACTATGGGATTCAAGAGGATGCAAACATGAGAGATTGTAATAACCTTTGAGTGCTTGAAAATTCCCCAAGTATGGAATTGTAAAAACAAATGGTTTAACTTTGTTGAGAGTTTGCTTCATAGTGTAAAGTACTCAATTTTGTTAAAAATTTTAAACCTTGCTAAAAATTGCTAAACTCATAAATGGTGTTTGAGGTTGGTTTTTATAGGTTCTTTGGGCCATGAATGGGGTTGCAAAATGGCTATGACTTGGTTCCAAAAATGGCTGTAAATTGGCTACAAATTAGTTGAGAAATGATTGCCAATTTGCTGCAAATTGGCTACCAAATTTAGGTGAGATGGATGCCCATTTTTTTTTGGGGGGGGGGTGGTGGGGTTTACTATACATAGTAAACCCCCCATGGAAGTGCTTCCTCCCATGTCCATTACATTTACTATAAATAGTAAATAGTACATACCTTTTAGGCTAGAGATGAATCTTCTACATTGAGCTTTTCACCATGCTTGCTGAAAGTGGTTGGCCAACATTAAAGTGCATGAAGTGATGAATTTTACCTTTTGTGGCTTCCATGTTGGGGGATTGAATTTCCCACGTTGGGGGAAAACTTCCACACTAAGGGTGAAAAGTTTCTAGGCTATGCATGTGATCTCCACATTAAGGGGGGAAAGTTTCCAAAACCTCCACCTTCCACACTAGGTGTGGGTGAGAGCTACCCCCTTGCATGTGTTTCCAACCTAGAAAAATGTATAACCTTGATAAAACCCATCAAATTTCCTTTTTTAGCATTCCAAAAGGCACTTTGACCTCCCCAAGCCCAAATCTAGACACTAGGTGACTTTTTTCACTTTGGGAATGAGGCTTTGACCAATTGTGAAGCATTTTTCAGCCCCAAAAGTATAAAGTATGTGAAATTTCCCACTATGGGTTATAATTTTCACATTTACAATGAAGTTTTCCCTTGGGTTTTATGAGGGGAAAGCTACATGATGAAGATTGATTATAACATGCAAATTTTTGTGGTGTTTCAATGGCTCCTCTTTGTTGGTTCCTAGAGGATTGACCCAAGAGGCATCAACAAAGAATACAAAACATCACTACATGTTATAACACTACAATGCATATAGGCGACATTAGAATCAAGCTATCTAGGTTACCGAAGTTGCTAGTTTAAGGCTTTGGTTAGCCATGGTACCATTTGATGGCCTTGGAAGGTCATGTTACCAGTTTAAGATCATAGTAAACTGTTGAAAGTAGGCTTGCTTGTTGATGATTGTCAGCTACATGTAGTATGAATTTAGATAGGAATGATTCACCGAATTGGCTAGCTCATTTCCATCCATGTCAGCTATTTTGAATGCTCCATTCCTATAGGCTTTGGTGATAAGGAAGGGCCCTTCCTAGTTAGCTAAGAATTTATCTACATGCTCACAAATGGCCTTGAGGACTAGGTTCTCCTCCTTGATCTTGTGCATGATCAAGTCATGGTGATGTTGTTCCTTCTACCTCTCTTAATAATGCTTGATGTAAGAAAGAACTTACATACATCACTCCTCCACTAAACTCAGGGCTGTTATCATTGATGAAGTTGGTCAAGGCTACTTGAAGTGATGGCACCTACAATTCAATAGGTAATACACCTTCAGAACCATAAACAAGGCTATAAGGGGTCATGCTAGTTGCTATGTGATAGATTTTTTTGTATGCCCATAGTGCATGGACAAGTTGCTCATGCCACTTTCACTTGCTATTATTTAGCATTTTCTTGAGAAAGTTGATGATGGCCTTGTTGCTTACTTCTTCTTGTCCATTGGCTTGAGAGTAGTAAGAAGATGAGAAAGAATGCTTAATGCCTAGGTTGTGACAGAAATCCTTGGTTTATTAGCTACTAAATTGAGTTCCATTATCTATAACTATGGTCATGGGTATGCCAAGACAAGCTACAATGTTATCTAGGATAAATTTGAAAACTTGTTTAGATGTGGTATTCCTTAGGGGAATATTCTCAACCCACTTGGTAAAGTATTTTTTTGTAGTGATGATGAAGCTATGTCTTGTGGAAGACTTAGGTGTTAGAGGTCTAATGATTTCCAACCCCCATCATTGAAATGACCATGTTATCTGGGTTGTATGTAACTTAGTTGGTGATACATGTATCAGGTTGCTATATTGTTGGCATGTGTTACATCTCTTAACCTTTTGTAGGTAGTCATTTTTCATAGGGAGGCAATAGTAACCTAACTATCTAATCTTAGTGACCATGGCTCTAGGCCCTATATGCCCTCCATAAACACCCTTGTGAACCTCCTCTAGGATTGTTCTAGCTTTGGTTTTACCTATGCAATTTAGGAGTATGCCATCATAGGATCATCGACATAATGTATTATCACCTATGATGACATACTGCTTTGACCACTTGCGTATGACATCCTTCTAAGAAATAGTTAGGCCTTGTGAGGATTCACCATGCATAAGATAAAATTTGAAATTATCATATAACTCCTTGGGAGAAGTAGTATGAACGATGACCACAAAGGTATCCTCAGTGTTCTATATGATGGAAGTAGCATAGTCCATGGTTAAGGTGGGAAACTTTCTAAACACAACTAGCATCACACTAAGGGATAATGTTGCAATTGCATTAGCTATGGTGTTTTCATTTCTAGGTATGTGTTGGACATCAATGTCTATGAATTATTGTAATAACTACTTTCCTAGGTCACAGTAAGGTTGTAAGTTCTTAGTTTTGCATGCATAGACTTTGGTTACTTGGTTAACCACGAGTTGTAAATTACCTTTGATGGTTAGGTGTCTAATTTCTAGGTCACAAGCTACCATTATCCCTCTAATCAAACCCTCATATTCTGCTATGTTGTTCGTACATGGAAACCCAAAATGATAGGAAAAGGATTGAATCTCACTAGATGGGAATGTTATGATGGTAGTAGGACTAGTCCCATGGGTGGTTGAAGCTCTATTGAAGTTCATGACTACTTCATAACACTCAGACACTTGGCTAACTATGTTAATGTGTTTATTAGGGAACTCAGGGTCTATGGCTTCTTGGTCATCAATAGGTAAAATCATGAGTTGTGTGGCTATAGCTTGAATTTTTGTTAAGGATTGAGTGATGTAATGGAGGTTGAACTCCATGGTTATGGCTTTCCATTAGGATATACAACTACTTTTGTAGATGTTGGTCATTATGGCTCTGAGTACGTTATCCTTGAAAATTATGTTGACTTGATTTCTAAAGAGGTAGTATCTCCATTTCTTCAAAGAGAAGACTAGTGCTAGAAAACACTTCTTCATCTCATTGTATTGGGTCTCATGAGAAACTAATGTGTGGTTAAGGTAATATATAGATATTTTTGCTTTATCATCATGTTTCTGATAGAGTAGAGAGGTAATGGATGTATTAGAGATGGCAAGATAAATGTAAAAAAATTTACCCTTTTATGGAGGATAGCCTATTGGTAGTTGTGTCCACTCTTGATTAAGGGTTTCAAAGGTCTCTTGACATTAAGTCATCCACTCATAGTGAACTCCTTTCTTAAGCAAGTGTTGAATGGATTGTAACTTATTTGTAAGCCTAGCGATAATTCTATAAATAAACTATAATATGCCTTATAATCCATAAAGCTCCTTAAGATTGGTAGGTGCTACTAATTTGGATATGACCTTAATCTTATCAAGATCTACATGTATCCTTGCTTTAGAGACTAAAAAGCCAAGCATGTTACTAGTCTTAACACTAAAGACATACTTCTTAGGATTGAGCCTAAGCTTGTATTTGAGGCATCATTTAAGCACAAGATCTAGGTCATTAGCATGATCATCAGCTATCTTAGATGTCACAACTATGTCATCTACATAATCATTAAAAAAACCTAACATGTAATTGTTGGCGACCATTTGGGACGCGACCACCAATGAGTGTCCTCGAACAGGATTTAGGTGCTTACTGGTCTCTGGCAACACCAAGGCCCAGATACCTCCAAATAAACTCAGCAGTTAGTGTGAGTATGTGTGTGTATTGTTGCAGTGTGCAGTTGTGAAATATGAAATGATTATGTTGTGTGTAAACTACAAATGACTTATCTTAAAGAGATTTAGCCAACTTTGCCAAGTACTGTGAGTTGTTGAGAGTTTCTATTTTGTTCAGTTGCCTAGTCTACGCAGTCCTTATAATACCTACTTGTAACAAATAAAATTTTGCAAAAAAATTTGAGCACAACTCCGCGAATCTACTTCTAATTTTCCATAGAGAAAGAGATAGATCCACAAGAAAACTAGAAATAGAGCAAGATTCAATGGAAATAGACAGAAAAGAAAACAGATTTGTGTAGACCTCAAATATTTAAACAAGATAAAATGATACGAGTAAACAATTTGTAATAAAGCTATCCCAAATTCAATATCTATGAATTGTTCAAACTTCCAAGGCTCAAATAAGCAATTTCTTCAAGAAAATCCTACTACGTTACCAAAAATTGCTACGTAAACTATCACGTACGAGACTCCATTTTGGCTAGATAATGGATGTCAATAATTGCATTCAATAGAACCTTCAAAAGACTTGAAAATTTTTGATTGAAATACCATGGAGATTCACTTTAAAGATAAAAAGAAGCTATTCTAGTACTATCAAAATACCAAAGATTTTCTGAACCCTCTTGACTATTGAATCGTTCAACGGCATGACTATAAGCAGAGGCTCTCTTACAACAATCTCAATAGCAGTTC
>MNCI01009864.1:333029-343750 GCA_015680685.1 Gnetum montanum | reverse complement strand
CCCCTTCTTCCATGCTAGGAACTATTGCCCCAACATGAAAATCCATGGTGTCTAGCCTTACTCATGTCTTACCCACTTTTGGAAACCTAGGGTTGAAAAAGGCAAGTTTAGGTTATTGAAAATAGCAAAATATTTGTAATTCCAATGATTTTGTAAAATAATAGGCATGTTTCCATGATAGGCATGTATTCCCAGCATTGATGCATGGGGTTAAGGTTGCCATAAGGTTTTAATTGTCAAAATTGGTAAAAATCTCAATGTTGATGCAAGTTTTAGTTAAGAATGAAGGCGTATGGTGGGGCCCACAATCAAAAAATGTAAAATTTTGAAAGTGAAGTTGTTTTCCATCCAAAACCAACATGAACTAGATTTTCCCCCCTTGCACAGTAGTGCACTTGTAGTTGTGGTGCACTAAATTGATAGCTGGGGTTTCAAGGTGTGTGTTTAGGTTTTAGATGAGTTTTATATGTTAAATTTTGCAAGTTTTGATTACAAATATCATTCTACAATAATAATGCAATGGAGGAGAGATCTAGCAAAGGTTCCCATGCTAGTAGTAACCAATTCTTAGCATGAAAGTGTCCCACCTTCCTTGCATCAAGCATTGATCTCTCATCCTCCTCAATTTTTAGCTATACCTAGCATTGAGACTACCATGGTGCCAAAGAAATGAGGGGAAAAGAGCCAAAACCTAGTGGTTTAGAAGGTGGATGAACATTCTTGGGAGCTGGAAGAGTAACCCAAACCCATCTCCATCCAAGCTTCTTTTGCTGCTGCTCCAAGGTAGGCATTTCTACCTATTTTTTCCTTTTTCTAAGTTTTTTTTTCAAGGTTTTTTTTCCATGTGTTAGGGTCATTTTTCTAGATCTACTCTAGTGGAGGGATTATAACAGAATTCTAATGAAATCCCACCTCCTATATTGGCTGTTTCCACATAGATCCATGGTTGTGTTGTTGTTTTAGCTTTTGTAGATTAGATTTTGAAAATAGGGCTTACTGTTTCATGCTTTTTCCCCAAAATTTTGGAGTATGGCCATTTTTTTAGATCTAGGCCTTAGGATTTGTTAAAATCAAGTTTTAAGAAATCATACCCCATTATTTTGGTGTGAATTTTAATGGGTTTTAATGGTTTTGGCTATTTTGGCTATTTCTATGGCTATATGAAATTTAGGCTTTGAGGTTTTTTGAAGTTTTAGCATGAAAAGGCAAGCAATTTTGTGTATTTTTTTCTCAATATAAAGGCTACATATTTATAAAATTAAAGGTTATTGATTTGTAGTCCTTTATTTAAGCTTTTTGATGGCTATTGTGTCATTTAATTTGACCTTGAAATGAAGAAGTTATGGCTATTTTCATAATATTGTGTGGTTAGGTTGTTTATGTCACTTTTGCAATTTCATGTAAATTTTCAGATTTTTCTAAGGAAATGGCAAAGGTTCTGGCTATTTTCTAGTCATGGTTGTGTAGGCATTGGCTTTAGCTTTCCAACAGAGGTAGAATCACTTCGATTAGACTTAAAATGAATTTTCAAAATTTTTACTAAGCATGTGCAATAAAGATGTTTGTGCCATTTTTGGATTATTGTCCAAATTAACAAATTTTTCTTGTATAAACAACAAAGGTTTTGAATTTTTTCTAAGCATAGGTGTGTAGGGCTCAATTTAAACTTTCAAATGATGGCAAAATCACTTCATTTGGAGCTCAAATGAATGTTTTATGAATTTTTTGGCTATGGTTGTGTGAATCAAGGAAAAAATCATGGTTGTAGTACATTACCCATTTGAAAATAGAAGTGGTTGATATATATAACTTATGTTTTTCTTTTGTGAACATGTAAAAATTAATACTTAATGTTGCTTTTAAGAGGAGTAAAAGCTTTTTCTATTTTAAATAAGCTTTTAATATGGCTACATGGTTTTTTCTAAGTTTATTATGGTTTTTCTAAATTTGTGGATGGCTTAGATGCTTTTTCCAAATCTATGCATGCTTTGCATAATTTAGATGTTTTTTCCTAAGCTTTGTGCATAGTTTAGATGTTTTTCCAAATTCATGCATACTTTGCATAATTTGGATGTTTTCTTCTAAACTTATGTGTGCTTTTTTTAAAAAAACTTATGCTTTAAATTTATGCATAATGTAGATGCTACTTTCTAAATTTATGCATACCTTGCATGTTTTTTCCAAGTTTATACATAATTTAGCCTAAGACCTAGTTTTAGCTATAATGTTTTAGCTATAAAGGCTATAAAATATGGTAACAATGCTTCTATGGAATTTCTCAAGTTGATTTAGATAAACATCTAAGAGCTTTTTATAGAGGCTAATTTCACCTTTGACTTAGGAAGTTTTTTCTAAATTTGTTAAGAAATTCCCATTGGTTATGATGTAAGGTTATGAAAGCTTATAATAATGCTTTCTTGGGGAATTACTTATACTAGTTTAGATAAACACCTTAGAGCTTTTTACAAAGGCTAATTTCACCTCTGAGTAGATGTTTTGTTCAAATTTATTAAGTAATTTCTAATGACCATAATTTTTTTGCTTTGAAAGGTTGTAATAATGCCCCTTTTTTGGGAGAATTTCTTAAGCTAATTTAGATAAACATCTTAGAGCTTTTTAAAGAAGCTAATTTCACCTTTGACTAGGATGTTTTGTCTAAGTTTTTTTTAACAAATTTCAATCAGTTATAATGTTTTTGTGCTTTGCTTCATGCAAGGTCTTTTTGAGGCCTATCCTCATCATAGTGGAGTTGATTGGTATCTTATGCTACATTGGTCATCTTAAGACCAACACCCCATGACATGACATGCCTTTCAGGAAGCTTTTGTTGTGGCTCCAACCTAGGGCTAGGGACTTTCTTTCCTACATTCTTAGGAACTTTAGTGTGATGCTATGGTCATACTTGTCCACAGATGTAGCCAAGGTTGTTATGGAGATCCTATTTTGTTAGGCATCTAGCTTGATTGCCATATACATTACTGATAGACCACTTCCTAAGACTACAGGGGCACCAATAGATGCCATAAGTCCACGTTACCTTTTAGAGATCTAGATGATGCCAGAGTATAGTTAGTATAATACTGACAATACTCTGATGGTGGCACATAAAGCCCATACATTATTCCAAAACCTGCTTGGCACTATGTATTTTCTATAGGGGTAAACATGATTATTGTAATGCTTTTATGCTTTTGGCTTGATTACCTTCCCTCACTTCATTGATTTTACAACTTCTTGTAGGTACAAGGTCAACGATTTAGGCTTGATCATCAATGATCAAATCTTGGTAGTGGCTCAAACTACTTTGGATGAATTCACCAAGAGTCCTCAAATCATAACTACTATGTATCAAAAATTAAGAGGGGATTGGTGAATACATCACTAGGTTTAACCATGTATACAAAAAGTGCAAGGATGATGGGATGATGCACAACTAGTGGGTAGATGTTGATAGCACAAATCAAACCCTTGTAGCTGGGACCTCTATAGCATAGAAGAAAAGGAATGGTAAACATAAAGGATATAACTTCTAGTGTTTGTATGACTATAACTTTGAATGTTCTTTTGCTTTGCTTAATTGTCAAAAATGCTCATATTAATGCCAAACTTTGGTTATTACTTTGTAGGAACTTCCACCTCGACTAATGTTACTATGCCACTTTCAGGTTCACATCAAGAGGATACTATCATTATGAAGTTTGGTGAAGTGACATTAGCATAGAAGTGGCTAAAGGGATAGGCACCTAGATATGTTCAAGTAAACATCCAACATGCAGGTTTGCTCGATGTATTCATGGCACATATCCCTTCCATTCTTGCTACAGAGATGTTGCATGTCATTGACTCCTTTGATAAGAAGGGTGGTCATTTTAGAACCATCATCTAAGCTATAAATTTGAACAAGGACATAGGTGCTAGTCTCTTTCATGACTTGTTTAGTGTCCCTATTGATGGGGCAAAGGTTCCCACCAGGATAATAAAGGAATTGGGCCATTGCAATGAAGTTCTGGAGTGGCTTGGTGCTAACATGGATCACTCTAGAATTTTAATGGATAGCTTCACAAACCATGATGCAAAGGAATTATATCCTTTGTTTAGGTCTCGTGCATTTCCAAAACTACTATCACAAAAGAAGGTAATTGGCCTGGCACAAGCGTGGAACTTTAAGAAGGTCCTAATGGAGGACATCAGATTTGATTGGACGATTGCTTTGGCTATTAGGCTTTGAGAGGAGATCCTTAGACTTCATGTTGACACCTATACGATAATCCATATGCACTATGCATTTTTTGTAGGTTATTTGAAGAGGTTTGCAGAGTTTCTGGTGGTGCATCAGAATGGATGATGGATTTCCCAAGATCCAAGCCAACTTTCTAGGCCTTGGATAAAGCACATTTATCCAATAGTGTAGGCCCAAAATCCACTAGAAGGAATGGATGATACATTATCCATCACCACTAAAAATCTTGATGTTACGTAGTATGAGTCTCCTAACAGTACTAATGATGATGAGCCCCTCTTGTTTCCTGCTAGTGTCTAGGATACTAGACCATGATGTATGGAGGCCAAAGGGGTAGCTAGGGAGAAATTCAAGAGGCCTATGGAGGAGGCACCCCTATCATCAAATCAGCCTACCCCAAAAAAGCTTAAGTTTAAGCTTATTCCATTACATCAAGCAGTTGTATGTATGCTTTATTTAAACTTGGCTATTTCATGTTCTAAAATTTTATGGTTACTTTATGGTTTCATGTGTTAACTAATTTTTTATGTGCTATGGTTGTAGATAAGCATCAGGCTATAGTAGCCCAAGATGCCATAAAGGTAGAATAAAGGCATGCAGAAGAGGCACTCCTAAAGCAAGCTATGGTTGGAGGATTTTCCAATGCAGGTATAGATGATCTAGATGCCTTGTTTGGTGAGATAGTATGAGGTACCTCTTCCATCATCATCCCAAAGGAGGGGGAGGGGGAGGAGCCATGTATGCCTATGTATTCACATTTTTTTTATATTTCATTGGTCATGTTTGGCTATTATCCTAATCTTTTCATGATTATTATGCTTATAGTAGTTCCTGAGTCACAAACGCAAGCTTCCATCTGTAAGTTTCATGTGAAACCATGGGTAGAGACTTCAAAAAAAGTGGAGTTCCTGCATGGGATGGCTAAGGACATCATCAATTAATTGTATTAGGTCATGCCTGAGATAGGTAAGGATTTTATTTTATGTGCTTTATTTGTGGGCTCTATTTGCATTATGATTATCTTAGGTGTTGTTTTATGGTTGCATTTTATGCTTGTGTAGTGCCTTCCATGGAATGGGACCCCAATAGAGACATGGAGATAGACTCCTTGCCTAAGCTTTCCTTTGATGTGTCTAGTGTTCCCATGAAGTTGTACAAGACCACTATTGATTTAGTGATGTTATGCACAAAAGCTTTATGGAAGCTAAAGAAGCAACGAATCCATATGGGAGGAAGTTATGGCCTTAAGGGAAAAGACTCAAGGATAGGGGGATATAATTAGAGATTTCAAAGACCATAAGGCCTTTGTGGAAGCCCAAGTGGCTAACTTAGGGAAATTATGGATTAAGGAGATCATGTGGGCCTGCTACTAGTATGTTGTTTAGGACAAAGTAGCGGTCCTACAGGAGATGGTGGAACAATGTATCTAGATGGATCTCATCTTCCAAAAGGTTGAGGACTAGAAGGATCACTGTGCTTGGGTCCTAGAGTGGGGCAAGACACAAAAGACCCATAAGTAATAGTCTAAGGTCAATTATGGGACCTACCTAAAGGGGATCAAAAAGGAGTCAGTTGAAGGGTGCAAAAGAGAGATATTCATTTATAGGATCTAAGTGGAGAGTGCTTATCAACTTTTTGAAAGTACTTTCAAGGTGGAGCAATCCCCTACTCTTTAGATTACCATTGTTGTACGTGAGACCTCTACAACTATTACTACCCATGAGCCTTCTACTTGGACTCCTATAGATAGGATTGACATTCTTTCTAACATTGATCTTGGGGATGTTGACTAGGTCAATATGATAGAGGACTAGATCCTCCATTGTTTGGAGGAAGGCCTTCCCCATCTACCCCTAGAAGTAATAGAGCTAGTATCTCCACAAGTTTGATCTATTTTATGTTTTATTCTTTGTTTTAAGTCATGATTTTGGCTATGGGTTACTAACTAGCTATATGTTGCATTTCAAACCTCATGAGACATTAGCAGCCCCAATGGTGAGAGTGGGAATGATCCATCACCTCTTCCTCTAGATGCCACTTAGTACCATCCTTTAGTTTAGCTTGTTGGCTATTTATTTTTGTTTTCATGTTGATGGATATGATTAGCCAAGACTATGTTATAAATGCTTATTATTCTTTGACATTTTTGCCACATAATGTGGTCATGGCTATGTATGTTATGGACATTTTAACTTTAAATTTAAATTTTGGTTTTATTTCCCAATGTATGCATCTATAGTAGTAGTGAACATTAAAAATAGATATGTTGATGTTTTTGGTTATGGCTAATTGAAAAAAGGAAGTGTCATAATAAGTAAGATGTTTACTAGTTTTAGGCCATTATGAGCACAAGTTATATTGTGCACTTGTGGCTATGTTGCCAGTTTAAAGTCTTAGCAAATCATAGTGATAGTTTAACATCTTAGTAGATGGTATGTGAAAGAGACGTATATTTATAAGGCTTTTTTTGATCATAAGAAAGGCTGTAGTAAATAGGAAAAAAATGCAAACAAACTTAGGCTACATGCATAAAATAATAAAGATATAATAAATTGGAAAAGAAAAGTAAGGCTACTTGGCTATTAGTGCATTTAGCCATAAGGGAATTGGAAGGTTATAGTGAACTTCGCTTGTGTAGATTCTTCCTAATCTTTGCAAGATTAGGGAGTGAGTAAGGCCTACTCTGCACAATCTTGTATTTTCCATCCCCTTTTCTTATGATGTTAAAAGAAACTTCATCCCATAATGTATCCCATTGCTTATCCTTGTCATCCTTGGCTATCTTGGGTTTTTGCTCTTCATGGCTAGGAGCTTCTTCTTGACGCTCCACTTTAGATTCTATGTCTACATTGTTGAAAGCTAGGGGAACCACGTTATCACCATGAATGATGATTTCACCTCCCTTGTAAGGAAGGTGAATTTCTTGATGGATGTGTGAGGACATAGCTCATAATTGACCCAACCAAGGTCTTTTCAAGATTAGGTTGAATCTTGGTATCTCTTCTATCACTAAGAAGTTTGTAGTTATAGGGAATTGTTCTCAATCTACAAAATCCAAGGATATAGACCCCTTGATGGAAACTCTTGATCCATTGAAGGACTTAAGAGTTGCAGGAGTTGTAGGTTGTACTTGCTTAGTTAAGCCCAAGCATTCAATGATGGTGTATGGGATCATGTTGGTTGTAGCTCCATCATCAACATGCACTCGATGTATTTTAAATTTTCTTGTGTGTATGGTTATGAATAAAGTAGCTATAGTCACTTCACCATTTTGAGGACTAACCTTAATTTTTCTATCATGAAATGTTAAGGATGTTTACTTCTTCTCCTCTAGTAAGGGAGAAATCATTACTGCATAGATGGCTTCCTCATTAGCAGGAATATTCTTACTAATGAGTATGAAGGTCAAATTTTTGACTAGCACCTCACAATGTGTGGCAGAATTCATGATCAAGTAATACAAGCTTAAGGTTATGTTTTTCTACTTGAGGGATTACCTAACTTAGTCCATTGCATCATGGAAGTTTTTATCATTGGTCATGGGCTTGTCACCCTAGTTATGCTTTACTTCCTCCATGTATTTCAAAATGTGAACTTCAGCTTTAGGCTTTGGTTATTTTGGCTCTTTATTATTATTTTGGTTATGGGCTTTGGTGTTCTCCTATGGCTTGTTAGTTGAAGAGGTTAGGGTAGAGGAGTTCATGGGTATAGCCAAAATGGGAGTGACATTTAGTGGATCCACTTCCTTTCATGTCTTTGTATGCTTTTCTCCCTTATTGTTAGACTTTTGCTTATGCTTCTTCCTTTTTTTTGCTATAGTTTTTTGATTGTTGGCCATTGGCTATAAGGAAAAGGTAGTAGCATTGGCCACCATAGGGGGTTGTTGTGCAATTGGTTGGGCTATGGTTGTTTTGGTTGTATTAAATTGGAAGAACTTGATGACAAAAGATTCCCTCAAAGGAATTTGTGATGGTACTCTCACAACAAAGGAGGATCTTGAGCTATGGGAAGCCAATGAAGGCCTTTCATTGTAGAAGGATACTTGAATCATAAATGGTTCTCTTATAGGTCTCTAATTTTCATCAATGTGAAAATTTGAAATAACATAGGGACTATCATTAGCATTCAATAGGTCCCTGTAGACTTGCATCAACTAGTTTTGTGGCTAAACTAGGTTAGAAGCATCTAAGACTAGTTCCCTTTTATTTATCATCCTTTGCAAGTCATCCTTCAATGCAAGGCAGAAGCTAGTATCATAACCAAGTAGTTGATGATAATGATAGAAGTGTTCTAGTTTGACATATCTAGGTAATTAGGGATCATCCTTTGTTACTTGAGTGAAATCTTTGGCTATTTCATATAGTTGCTCATGTTTCTTTTGAGTAGCTTTGATCCTTTGTTTATGTTTCATGTGTCCACTTCTTAATAGTTGGTCTAGAAACTTGGATGATTTTAATGGCAATGTAGTGTATTTAGACCTATCCTTCCTTTTTAAGTTAGGTCTATTTGTTGTCAATGTAGAAGTTGATGGTTGGTTATTGTGGTCATTGGTGGAGGCCTTGGATGGGTTGACCTTTGGCCCTTGGTTTGTGGTCTTGGTTTCCTTGGTTATAGTTGCTATGGATTGTGACTAGCCTCCACAACATCCTTTATATTTTTATTTTGCAAGAACACTTGGCTAAGAGATTGTGGATTGAGGTAGTTGATTTTGGACTTGATAAAGTCATTAACTACTTCCTTAAATATGGCTAACAAGTGGGCTTTAGCTATGGGCTCTAGTATTTCATTCAATAGTTCATTCTACTACTAAATGAATTTCTATAGGGGTTCTAAGGACCCCTACTTAAACTTCATGAGTTGGTCAAGTGTTGTATTAGGCTTCAAGTTATACTTGAAATAGTTGACAAATTGGGCTACCAAGTCCTCTAAAGAGGATATGAACCCTTAGAGCAATGAACTAATCAAGTGCTTTCCCAATCAAAGACATGGGGAAAATCCTCATGGTGGTATGAGGCCATGGCTACAAGAGTAAAAATTTAGATTGAAAGGTAAGAAGATGAGCATTAGGGTCACCTTCTTTGTTATGTTTTCTAAATTGGGAAATAGGGACACATAAAGGAAGTGTCAATGATGGGACTATAGGACTTATAAGATTGTCCTAGTTGAAGTTCATAATCTTGATAGTTTGTGTGGTAGAGGTTTTAAGCCTTTTCAACTTCTTTGTTAGGTCTTGAATCATTTGGAAGGCTTGATCCAAGCCTTGTGGTGCCCCTATAGATTGCAAGGTTTGTACATAATGTTTGGCATCTGTTTTGAGGCTTGTGGCCTTTTTATGGGTTTCATGATAGAAGGAAGAGGTTGCATTATCGTTATGGCTTATGGGCCAAACAAAGAAAAACATGTTTATGCCAGTACTTGAGGCACAAACAAGAAAAATGTGGTATATGACCCCTGTGTTGCTTGGGGTCCTATGGTGGACTCCACATGAGTAGTTAACAAATTTGTGGTGGTAGAAACCACTGTTGATGGTTTTATATATCAAGACTATGTTGTAAATGGTATTGATGTGCTATAGTTGGTTGTTTGTGGCATTGGCTGAGTGTGATGTGTGGCTATAACTAGTGCGAGATCTTCCATAGTAGGATAGGAAGGAGTGGAAGATGGTTGTACCATGCCCATGGAGAAAACAAAAGCATTAGAGGAAGGTGCTATGATCTTGGGGGATGTTTGTTGGAATAATCCTCCCAGGATGTTTTATGCTCAGATTCTACCTTAAATTTGTCTTCCTCCTCTAGTTGTTCCTTAAAGCTAGGCTTGTCATCTTCCTCTTCCATTACAATCAATTAGGCTAGGATGTTAGAATAGATGTTGTTAACGGGAATTTTCTTACACAAGGAAGGAATGTACTCTTTTCCACCCCTATGTATGAGCTCAAACTCCCTTTTGGACTTAGATTTAATTCATGGAATTAGCATGCCTACCTATATTTTAGCACAAATGAAGTTATAAAGATCTTTATTTATGGCTACAAAATCAAGACTCTCCCCTTTGACCCTCAAAGATCACCTACACTCAATGATGGTAGGGTCTTTGGGATCATACACCCTCATGGCTTGTTGGCTATGATCTTTTCTGGTGAGGGTGGGGTAGTTTGATGGATTTTTGGAAAGACATGGCTATAGTGCTAAAAATGGATTAAAAATAGGTTATAAGTGGTAAAATATGAACAAATTCCAATCAATGGAATTCAAAAACTCTTAAAATAGATGAAATTGGCAGAAAATGATGCACTTGATATAATTTGTAAGTGGGGCATAAGGGGGGTTTACTCTACCAAAAATGGAATATTCAAAATGTTGGTTCCAAGCCTCACCCAACTTGACCTTCCAACTACCTCCACATTAGGTATGGTTGGGAGAGAAAAAATAGGGGTGAAATAGTGGAAATCTCACATCTTATTTCAATGTTGGAGAGAGAGAGG
>MNCI01009864.1:293178-332917 GCA_015680685.1 Gnetum montanum | reverse complement strand
AAACTTGGCAGTTTTAGAATATGGTTTTGGTAGGTTGATAACTTTTACCATCAAGGAGGGAAAAGTAGGCTTAGCTAGTATGGAAACAAAATTTAGTTTAGGGGCAAAAAATTTTGCAAAAAAATTAAATGATTATTATGGCTTTCACCTTGGCTTTTCTCTAGAAATTCCTAATAGATGTGAAATTTTAGCATCCAGACCAACTATAGCTTCCATGCTAAGGTTTCTACTATAGGGGGCAAAGGTAGTGTTGGATTCCTTGGGAGTTTAAGCTTAAAAAAACATGAAAATGGCTTTCAACTTGCAATAAAATTAGATTTGGTCATTAACTTGGTAACAAGCCTCACCAACGTTGGCCTCCCAACTACTTCCATGCTAGGTATGGTAAAGGGGGGAAAGAAGGGGATGAGATGATGGGAATCTCACACCTCCTACCTCAACATTGATGAGGGGAAGGCTGAAACCAAAGTGAAAAGTTGGTGTGTTTCCAATAAAACTAATTTTTCATAGTTGCTAATTTGCTCACCTTGGAAAAGTGGGGAAAAGCCAACTCATGAAAGAGTTGAACCATCCACTTTTGAAAATTAGAGAAATAATTTTTGTCAATAAAAAGAAAAAAATAATAGGAGGGAAAAGATATCAATGTTGTCTTTGGGCTATAAAGTTCATAGCAAATGTTGTGAAAAGCTAAAACCCAACCACATGCAACTTCCATGGTACAGTTTTGGTCATAGGGGGGGGAAGGATTAGCATTGATTCTTCAAAGGTTTTGGTTGCAAAAATCAAGGAAAAGCTTGCAAACAATAATGAAAAGAACAAATATATTCATATAATTTAGGCAAAAACCCTCCTTTTAGCACCAAGAAAAATTGTTACAATTGAAAACCTCAGTTGCTGGAAAAACCCAAGGATCCTCGATGTAACAGCTTTCCAACATTGAATCCCTAGGGCCCCACAAAAAAATGGGATTCAAGGTGCCCTGATCAATTTGATAGATCAACCAAGGACTTATGAAATGCGAAATGTGGGAATACAAACAGATCTGAATAATTCATAAAAAATAAATTTATTTTTTGAACAAAAAACTTAAAACTTAAAAAACTTTATTGGGAAAGAATATAGAATACTTTAGCGAAATGTGTACAAATGGTGCCTAGATGAGTAGAAAGGGGGTTCACTTATGTAATATTTCAAAGCCTATTGAAGTTGATGTGATCCACTTCATGATCTAGGTACTAAGCCACTCTTGATGCTATTAAACCTTCATTAACTATTGCAACCTTAGATCTGCAAGTTGAGTCACTGTTGGGAGGTGAGAAGAGTGGAAAATTTAGATGCCAGATTTTTCCACACTAAGGTTTGGAAATCCCAGAAGTGTAGTGTTAACACTAAAAATCCACAAATCTCAAGGTGATTATGCTTCCACTATGGGGTTTAAGAGGATAGAAAAATGGGATATTGCAATAATCCTTGAGTGCTTGAAAATGCCCCAACTATGGAATTGTAAAAAAAAATGGTTGAAATTTGCTAAGAGTTTGCTTCACAATGTAAAAGTGCTTAGTCTTGTCAAAAATGCTAAACCTATAAATGATGTTTGAGGTTGGGTTTTATAGGTTCTTTGGGCCATGAATGGGGCTACAAAATGGCTATGGTTTGGCCACAAATTGGATAAAAAATGGTTGCCAATTATCTACCAAATTCAGGTGAGATGGGTGCCCAAATTTGAAGGGCTACTATACATAGTAAGTGCTTCCCCCCATGGCCATTCTATTTACTATAAATAGTAACTGGGGAACACCTTCCATGTTGGAGATGAATCTTGTACGTTGAGCTTTCCACCATGCTTGCTTAAGTGGTTGGTAAATGTTGAAGTGTATGAACTAATGAATTTTAACTTTTGTGGCTTCCATGCTAGGGGATTGAATTTTCCACACTATGGATGAAGCCTCCATGCTAGGGGGAAAATTCCATGCTAAGGAGGAAAAGTTTCTAGGTTGTGCATGTGGTCTCCACATTCAGGAGGAAAAGTTTCCAAAACCCTTAACCCTTCCATGTTGGAGGCAGGTGAGATCTACCCCCTGCATGTGTTTCCAACATACAAAAATGTATAACCCCCCACCCCCCATAAAACCCCTCAAATTGCTTTTTTGGCATTCTAAAAGTCATTTTGACCCCCCAAGCCCAAATATAGATACTAGGTGACTTTTTTCACTTGGAGAATAAGACTTTGACCACTTGTGAAGCTTTGTTTAGCTTCAAAAGTATAACGTATGTGAAATTGCCCACTATGGTTTACAGTTTTCATATTTACAATGAAGCTTTGCCTCAGGTTTCATGGGGTGAAAGCTACATGATGAAGATTTTCTATAACATGCAAAGTTTTGTGGTGCTTCAGGACGAGGTAGATGAGATAAGTCTTGGGTAGCTTCCTCTACCTCTTCCAACATAGGATTCCTTGTGGGAGCCTTCTTTGTTACCATGGTGTAGGAAATAGATGTTGGAAACACAAAAGATCTTTTTTTTGGTATTCTTAGTAACTATGCTAGTCATAGTACCACATGCAACTATGACTACACTAAAGCTAGTTAGCAATGATAGTAGTAGAGCTCCAAGCAAAGCACAATGGCAAGGAAGTGTAAGAATAATGATTTTTTGCAAGTTTTCCCAACTAAAATCCACTTAAACCTAGGTTCACACCTTAGAACCCTAGTTTCCATGCACAACTCCACTTAACTAAGTGTCAAAATTGGAAAATAGAGACTAAACTAGGTTGTGTGAATATTTTTGTAAAAACTTGCTAATTTTCAATGGGTTCCACTAAGTGCTCCAAAAAACAAAGCAAAAAGCCATGACTACACTGGGCACTCTACTTAACTACACTAAGGCTTATAGTTTGGGAAATCTTGGAATAAGTACCACATCCCATATAGTTCAAAAAACCAATCTCCAGTTCTTTATCCACTCCAAAAAATTTCATGGCCAAAACAAGCAAAGAAGTGTTGACATAGGTGTGCATTCAATAGCCATAAGTATCAAAATCCATCTAAAAAATGGTAGTTCCAATGAGACTACACTATCCTAGAGATGGACTTGGTGGCTCAGCATAGTTCAACTTAGGATGTGGGATTTTCTGATCGACCATTATCCCATTTACCTTACACAACAATCTAAAAATCCTATAATTAAGATTTGTAACCAAATAACAAATCTACTAATTAGAAGGCATTAAATGACATCAAACTTGGCCATAAATGGGATTGATACTAGGACTACATTGGGAAAACTAGTGACTATGCTAAGCTAGCATAATCCCAACTTATGCTAGCATAGTCCATGGTAGAATGAACTTCTCCTAGCCCATCCAGCCTTCAATTGACTCCATATGATCATCCCACATCACTAAACCCTAGCCATAGCTCTTGGTAGCATCAAAACTTGGTCAAATTCATTCCATTGGGTCAAAAATCAATCATTTTCTATGACTATGCTAGGGAAACCCAGGGACTATGCTAGTCATGGGAAACCTAGGGACTCTATTGGGCCAGCGTAGCTCACTTGCAATAATTGAAATAGGCATGTACAAACCCAAATTCCACCTTTGGAGATCTCAAAACCATTCCAGACTAAACATTGAAATAAAAATTCAATTTTTCTAAGAGTGAACTCCATTTTTCTAGGGTGACAATGTTGAGCCTACTCAGGCACTAGTGGTGGCCAACGTACTCTAGCTAGAAAGCCTTGAACAACTTACCTCATAGTACAAATCACCTCCCAAGAATCCCAAAACACCATATAACTAAAGACTAGGTAAAATCTTGCCAGTTTTTCCATGTTTCAAATACCTAGACATCAACTATGTTGATGGAATATTAGGACTACACTAGGCTAGCATAGTCCCTACCTAGGCCTAGCATAGTCCATCCAAAATTGGCCAAATCTACCATGAACCATTCAAATTGACCTTCGGTAAACCCTAAAACTCCATTTAAGGCTATTTTACCACAAATCCTATGATTTTTCATCATTACAACCTTGACTATGTTGGATAGATGAGGTGACATTGTAGGGCTAGCGTAGTCACTACAGAGTCCAATGTAGTCCACTAAAAAACTTATTAAAATTTATCAAAATTGACTTAAACCTATTGTTGATAAGCCCTAAAATCCTATATGAGCTTGTTTGACCATGAAAATCTATATTTTTCACTATTTTAACAAGCACCACCTTGACTATGCTAGAGGAATGTTGGAACTACACTAGGCTAGGGTAGTCACTACCTGAGCCTAGTGTAGTCCATGAAAAAATAATCAAAAATCCACTTTTTCCCATAATTTTTGATCATTAAATCTTGGACTATGTTGAAGGAAATTGGGACTACATTGTGCCAACATAGTCCCTACCTAGGCCTAGCGTAGTCCACCTGAGTTTGCCAAAAAATTGATAAAAATAACTCAAAGTTTACTTTTAGGAGTCCTAGGACCCACTAGAGTCAACTTTAGCAATAAAACTCATTTTTTCCAATTGTTCAAACCTAACTACATTGATAGAAAATTGGGACTATGCAAGGCTAGCATGGTCCATGCCAAGGCCCAGTGTAGTCCACTTGAGGATGACCAAAACTACCCAAACATTGTTAAAATTAACTCCCAAAAGGATCCAAAACCCTACTAGAGCATGCCTATAGCCTAAAACCTTGGGAAACAAGCCAATATTTGTCCTTTTTCATCTTATTGTAATCCAAATTCCTTGACTATGCTAGGAACTTCATGTCTAGTGTAGTCCCATGACATTTGAGAATCCAAGATCCAAATAGTCACCAGAACTAGTAACTTTGGTACTAAAACCTTAGTTGGCAACACTAGTAATCCCAAAATCCCATTAGGATGATCGATCAAGCTTTGAAGCACATCAAAGTCCATTTTCCAGGTAGGACTATGCTAGGCTAGTGTAGTCCCAATGGGGAGAAGAATGTGGCAACAACAACAAATAATAAATAGCTCAAAATGATCCAAAATGATCTAGAATGACTAGAACCTTGCCCCCATGTCTCCCAACTACAATTCTACTTTTTTTCAGCCTTGGAAACCACATAAAATCATTCATCCTTTGTGACTACATTGGGTACTACTAGCCTAGCATATTCACCATTAGAAAGAAGCATTTCAACCTTCTAAGGTGTCAAAACAATGCCAAAACTTTCTAATCTTCAATACCCATTCCTTGCAATAGTTTTTTATACCTCAAGGAGCTCAAAAGTGAGCATACTAGGCCTAAGAAACTGCCTCTAAATGTGGACTACGCTAGAGAAGGGATGAGTATGCTAGGCTAGCATAGTAACCAGTAGGGCCTAACATAGTCACAACAAAAGGTTCAAATTTTACCTTAAAATGGCCTTGAAATAACCCCCTCATGTGCCTAAACTCCCCTTACAAACCTATAGCCTCATACCATGGCTTGCTAAGGATTAAAACTAGTAAAATTTAATCCTATTTGACTATTATTGCAAATTTTTACTACACGTATTCCATTTTGATTGATTTAATGTTGTTTCATGGTGTTTTTACTTGTTTTTGAGATTGTTTTGCATTTTTGACCTTCATTACCATTAGTTAACCTCATATAGCCTTTATATGACTTCAGTTTTATCTTATTCTCTTTATTATGGCCTTTGTTAACCCTTATTTAGCCTTGGATTCATGTTAGCTAATGGAGTTTGGTCATCCTTGATAATCATTTGACATCATGTGGCCATGGCCCACCAAGGCCTAAAATTGGTAAAATTGTGATCTTTGTTGATCATTTTTAGCCTTATTTTCCATACTTTATCTTGTTTGGCTTTTTTGGACCATGTTTGACCTTTGTTCAGCCTTTGTTTCATTTGGTTTGACTATTTTTTATTTCCTCATGAACTTAGGTGACCTTGCTTACATTGTATTTGACATTAAAATAGCATTTCTTTGCATAATTTTATAGCATTTTGGCATTTTTTTTACTCATTTTTACTTAGGTGCTACTTAATGTGCTTATGGTTGATGTACAGGATTGGATTATGAACACCTAGAAGAAAATTGCCTTGTTGTTGAACCTGCATGGGCCTCATGATGATGTTAAATGATGTCTTGATCCTGATTGTTTAGATCTTGAGCCTGAGAGTCTTATTAACCACATAACCTCCATTGGGAAACCTCTAGATTGGCTTGAAAACCTAATTAAAACCCTTGATCTAAAGGTTGGTGACATTACTAAAGACTCTTTGGTTGTGGTTCCTATGACAACACATAGTGGTAAAGAGAAAATCCTTAAACTAAGTTCCTGACTGGAACCTCACTAGGCTCAAGACATTACCAAGATCCTACAAGACGATTTTAATGTTTTTTCCTAGTTGTATGAAGATATTCTAGGTTTAGATCCACATCTAGTACAACACAAAGTGCATAAGATTAGACCAATTTGGCCTTGGTAGTTTGTGATGAGATCACAAAACTCTACCAAGTTGGTTTCATTCAAGTTGTTGATTACATAGAATGGGTATCCAACATAGTGGCAGTCCCTAAGAAAATTGGCAGCATACAAATTTACATTGATTTTCGAGACCTAAATAAGGTAACTATCAAAGACAAGTTTCCTTTTCCTAGTATTGATCAACTTATTGATACTACGGCTAGACATGCCTTATTATCCTTCATGGATGGATTCTTGGGATACAACTAGATTAGGATTAACCTAGAGCACCAACTTAGTATGACCTTCATGATCCCTTGGGAAACCTTTTTCTATACCATGATGCCCTTTGGCCTAAATAATGTTGGAGTAACCTACCAAAGAGCCATGACATATATATTTAGTGATTACATGCTAGGTTTGCTTAATGATTATCTAGAAAATATAGTTGTTAAGTCCAAAGTGGCTAATAATCATGCTAATGACCTAGACCTTGTGCTTAAATGATTATGAACTTAGACTTAGTCCTAGGAAGTGTATTTTTGACATAAAAAATGGTAAGATTTTTGACTTTATAGTGTTTGATATAGGGATACGTGTTGATCCTAATAAGGTTAGGGTCATATCCAACTTGGCAACACCTACAAATCTTAAGGAGCTTCAGGGACTACATGGTAGATTGTAATTTATTTGTAGGTTAATTGCTAGGCTTATGGATGAGCTACAACCCATGAAACACTTACTTAATAAAGGAATTCACTATGAGTGGATGGCTCAATGTTAAGGAGCCTTTGAAAAATTTAAGTAAGAGTTGGCACAATTACTGATGGTCTATCCTCTACAAAAAGGCAAACCTTTTTACATATACCTTGCTATCTCCAACACATGCATTACCTCTCTGCTTTGTCAAAAATGTGATAATGGAGTAGAGATGCCAGTATACTATCTTAGCCATGCATTAGTTGCCAATGAGAGCCAATACACTAAAGTGGAGAAGTATTATCTAGAACTAGTCTTCTCATTAAAGAAGTGAAGATACTACCTCTTTAGGAGCTAGGTTAATGTCATTTGCAAAGACAATTTACTTAGAGCCATAACGACCAACATTTACAAGAGTAGCTGTATAGCCAGATGGAAAGCCATAGCCTCAAAATTTAATCTTCATTACATTTCTTAGTCCTCAATGAAAGGCCAAGATATAGCTACAAAACTTACTATTTCCCCTGTTGATGACCAAGTAACTATAGACCCTAAGTTTCTTGATGAACATGTCAACACTGTTAGCCAAGTACTTGAGGATTATGAGGTAGTCATGCACTTTAATGGAGCTTCAACTACTCATGGGACTAGTGTTGCAATCATCATAAGATTTCCATCTAGTGAAATCTGATCCTTCACATATTTTTTTGAATTTTCATGCACCAACAACATAGCAGAGTACAAGGGTTTAATTAGGGGGATGATGGTAGCTCATAACCTAGGAATTAAGCATTTAATGATCAAAGGCAATTCACAACTTATGGTTAATCAAATAACCAAGTTTTACGCATGCAAAGACAAACATTTACAACCTTATTGTGACCTAGGGAAGAAACTACTACAATAATTTATAGATGTTGATATCCAACATGTACCTTGAAATGAGAATGCTATAGCTAATGCCATTGCAAATCTAGCCCTCAATGTGATGCCAAATGTGTTTAGTAAGTTGTCCACCTTAACTATGGACTACACTATCTCCATCATGTAGTACATTGAGGATAACATTAAGGTCATATTTCACACTACCCAAGTAAAGGAGTGGTATGACGATATCAAGTTTTACCTTATGCATGGAGAACCTTCACAAGGCATGACTACTTCTTAAAAAGACACTGTACATAAATAATCAAAATAAAATGTCATTGTAGGTGATAATACATTATGTTGATAGTCCTACAACGGTATACTATTGGTGTGCTTAGGTAAAACTAAAGTCAAAACAGTCATAGAGCAGGTTCACGAGGGTGTTTGTGGAGGACATATAGGATCTAGAGCTATGGCCTCTAAGATTAGACTATTATTGTCCCTATATGAAAAATGATTACCTCCAAAAGGATAAAACTTGTGATACATGCTAGTGGGATAGCAATATCATACACTTATCACTGACTAAGTTACACACTACTTAGATCACTTAGCCATTTCAATGATGGGGGTTGGATATCATTGGACCTATAATGCCTAAGTCTTTTGTAGGGCATAACTTCATCATTGCTGCAATTGAATTCTTTACTAAGTGGGTTGAGGCTATTCCCCTAAGGAAGACTAGATTTGAACAAGTCTGTAGATTCATCTTGGACAATATAGTAGCCCATTTTGGCATACCTATGACCACAGTCATAGATAATGGACCATAGTCTAATACCTAAGAAACAAAAAAATTTTGTTATAACCTAAGCATTAAGCACTCTTTCCCAAAATCTTATTACCCTCAAGCTAATGGACAAGCTAAAGCAAGCAACAATGCCATCATTAACTTGCTCAAAAAATGTTGAATAATAGTAAGTGTAAGTAGCATGAGTGGCTTATGAAACACCATCGAATTTGCATCTTGTAACCTTTATAACCACATTACATGAAACCCGAGGCTAAACTTCATTGTAAATGTGAAGATTGAACTCATAAGATGCAATATCACATATTTCATACTTTTGGAACTGAAAAATGCCTCATAAGTAACCAAAGCCTCATTCCCGAAGTGAAAAGAGTCACCTAGTATCTATATTTGGGATTTAGAGGGGGTTTTTCAAAAATGCCTTTTTCAATGCAAAAATAGCAATTTGATGGGTTTTATGGAGGCTATAGATTTTTCTACATTAGAAAACTCTTGTAGGGGTAAATCTCACCTATCCCTAGTGTGAAGTGATGGGGACAACTTGCTCATAATGCAGAGGCATCAAAACCAACATGGAGAAGTACAAGGGGTGGATCTCACCTACCCCCAGCATAGAAGGAAGGTTACTCAACCTGGAGGTGTTTGACCTTCATCCCCAACATTGATCTTTCATCCTCCCAATTTTGACATCTCCTCCCCAACATAGAAGCAACATGGCTAAGATTTCAATGTTTCATAAACTCCAATAAGAACTTTACAATGCTAGCATGGAAGGTTGAAGACCTAGCATGGAAGGAGTAAAGCTAGCATGGAAGGTGCATTCCTGTTACTATTTCTAGTAAATGGAATGGCCATGGAGGTATGATAATTTCCATACATGGTAACCCTCTATATTTTGAGTATCTATCCCCTTGAATGTGGAAAAAATTTGCAGTCAATTTGTAGCCCAATTTGTTAGTTGTTTGTAGCCAATTTGTAGCCCTAATCATGGTTGAAACCCCAACACCATTTCAAGGTTCCACACTATTAGCAGTTGCACACACTTTGCATTCTAAGAATTTTGGCATTTTGAGCATCCAATAGCTCTTACTACTTAGTAGAAATGTAGTTTCTCGGGGCTTGCCAGCGTAGAACCATTATATCCCTATTACCCCTATTAACCCCCTTAGGATTTGTGAGCCTGAAGTGTAAACACTGCTCCCTAGGATCCCCAAATTACAGCATGGAGCACTTTGATAACCTCAGTCCTTCACATTTCTCAACTCGAATAGTGATCAATGTTGCATATTTTTAGTAGTAGTAGATGAGGATCGAAAACATCAAAAGTGGCTAATCATCTAAATCATGGAGCAGATTCTATCTTCTTTAATAGACTTGAAACCCCTCCCTAATTGAACCTTCCTTTGCTCTCTTATGACAACTTTTGTACACATTTCTAAACTCATTCTTTATTTATTTAATAAATTTTATAGTTTTATTTTGTGTGTAATTTGTATTCATTTTAAATTTTTAGATCTAAAATTTTTACACTTTTTTACAGTCCCATTTTGCATCCCCTATGTCCCTGGGTGATCTACAAGATCATCTAGAGTACCCTAAATCCAATTTTCCTTGAAGGCCCTAGAGATTCAAGGTTGAGGTTCATGGCTAAGAATCCTTGGCTTTCTAGTGTCTGAGAAATTTCTTTGCAATAGTTTCTTTCTCCTAGAAGGAGGGCCTTAACTTGATTTCTTTGCTAAAATCTATTCTTCCTATAGCCAACCTTAAGTAGTAGCAATTTTTATTTTTTAACAAAAACCATATGTTATTAGTCAATATTAATGTTGTAGTTCATCCCCCCCCCCCTCTACTTTTGAAACCTAGTATGGGAGTGGTAGGTGTTTGGATTGTGGAGTTTTTATGGCAATTTCTAGAAATTCCCAAAGCCAGTGTTGATCTTTTGGTTCAACATTTACACCATTTTTCTACCACATTTTCATAGCAAAATCAAAATGGGTTTTGACACCAACCAAACTTTATTTTCACTCCTCTTATTGTGAAGTTTTGTAGCTTACCAAAACTAATTTATGGAAAGTTCCAGGTTTTCACTTTGGTTGCCAAAATTTCCTACACCCATCCACATCCCTCCCCCCACCACCACCACCACCAACACTAGAATAGGAAAGTGTGAGATTCCCCTATCTCATCTTCTTTTCTTTCCCCCTGCCATACCCATCGTAGAGGTAGCTAGGAAGCCAACATGGATGAGGCTTTGTATCAATGTTCTCAGCTTTCTATTTCTAGCAAAAAGGTGTACCCCCTTTAGCCCCCACTTACTACTTAGATTAAGTGATTTATTTTGGCCATTTTTCATTAGATTTAAAATTTTTGATAATTCCCATTACTAGAATTTGCATTTTCTTTTCTTTCTTTTCCCTTTCATCAACATTGGAATAGGAAAGTATGAGATCCCCCCATCTCATCCTCTTCTTTTTCCCTTGCCACACCTAGCATAGAAGGAAACTAGGAAGCCAACATGGATGAAGTTTGTTATAGCCATTTCACCTTTTTGTTTTTGGTAAAGGGGTATACCTCCCTTTACATCCCCCTTCCTCCCCTTCCCCCCACACTCACTTACTATTTATAGCAAGTCCTTCATTTTCAGCTATTTTGCTTCTTTTGATCATTTTCAAATTTTACTTGCTAGAATTTAGTCCTTTTTCCCCTTTTATAGCCTATCTCAAGCTATTTTCAGCATGATAGCCATGTCTCTCCCACAATCGACCAAGATGCCTTACAACTATATCGACAATGGATCTGATCAATAGTACATGAGGGTCTATGACCCCAAAGTCCCTACCATGATGGAACGTAGGCAATCTTTGAGACTTAGGAATTAAAGTGTTGGGTTCTTGGTAATAAATGAAGAAAACTATAACTTCATGAGACTTAGAAATTAAAGTTGGCATAATAATCCCATGAGTGGAATTAGAAGTCAAGAGGGAATTTGAGCTTCTCCATCACAATGGCAAGGAGAATATTCCACCCCCTATGACCAAATATCTCTTAATGAAATCTATGCTAACATCTTAGCCCTCCTCATTAAGGTTGATAAAGATAACCAAAATGCTTCCTTTGATGGGAAACCAAAAGAGGAAGATGAATTCGGGGTAGAGTTTAAGCTTGAGAATCTTTTGGGAAGACTCTTCCAACAAGGGATCCTCAAGAACATAGTGTCCACTTCTACCCCCTTTTCCTCTTCCTTTGGACACATCCCACCACCTTCGTCCCCACTGTATCCAACCATGTTCTAGCCCATGTCAATCATCATTGCACACCAAACACAATCAATGTAATAGCCAAGCACTTTTCATTTCTCGATGCCACTTGGCAATTAGCCTAGGTTAGCATGACATACATCTATTGTAGTTACTACTAACCCATTGGCTAGTCAGGTGAGGCCCACCATGGGACCTCAAGCAAACCAAGGGTCACATAAACCCTTTGTTTCATTTGTGCCCCAAATACTAGCACAAACATCTTTTTCCTTGCTTGGCCCATAGACTATAGCCATGACATAGCCTCTCCCCTCTATCTTACAACTAATAGTAAGGCCACAATCCTCACAACAAAACCCATAGAAATATGTGCAAACCCCATAGCCAACAAGGGTACCATAGGGCCTGGATCAAGCCTTCCAAATGATCTAGAGCCTAATGAAGGAGTTGAAAAGGCTCAAGACCTCTATTTCCAAAAGTGTTAATATCATGGATTTTTATGAGGATGATCCTATCAGTCCTATGGTCCAAACCTTAACACTTCCTCTTGGTGTCCCTATTCCTCAATTTAGCAAGTATAATGGAGAAGGTGATTCCAATGCTCACCTTATAACCTTCCAATCCAAGTGCTTGCTATTATAATCATGGCCACACACCATAATGAGAATCTTCCCTATGTCTTTAACTAGGAAGGTGCTTGATTAGTACCATGTCCTACTTAGAGGATCCATATCCTTCCTTGAAGACCTCATAGCCCAATTCATTAACTACTTCAAATACAACTTGAAGCCTGATACTACACTTGAACAACTAATGAAGGTCAAGTAGGAACCCCTTGAGCTAGTCTAGAAGCTCATCCAATAATGGAATGGTCTACTAAACAAAATAGTAGAACCTATAGCTAAAACTCATCTTTTGGCTATATTCAACATGGTGATCAATGATTTCATTAAATCCAAGCTATACTATCTTGATTCATGGATACTTAGTTAAGTGTTCTTCTAGACCAAGAACATAGAGGATGCTATAGAGGCCAGTCATGACCCAAACTAGGTGGCATACAAAAATCAACACACATGAAGGAACATGAAGAAGAATAAATAAGAAAAACATGACTATAACAACAATAACCAAAGAGGCCAAAATCACTAACCATGGACCAAGGCCGAACCTACCCAAAACCCCTACTAATAACCAAGATAACTAGCTGTCAACTTTTGGGGCCACCACATCAACAACCACTAGATCCAACTTTGAACGGAAGGACATGTCTGAATATACTAAGCTACTATTATAACCATTTAAACTATTTGACCAAATGCACAAAAGTGGATGCATTTAATACAAGTAGATGATCAAAGCTTCCCAAAAAAAATCATGATAGGCTATGTGAGATAGGAAAAGATCCCACTGAAGTAACAAAAGATGATCCACAGTTGCCTAAATACTTTAGGTTAGACCACTTTTGTGACTATCACCAATTGCCTGGTCATGACACACAATTCTACCTTGCACTAAATAATGACCTACAAAAGATGAAAGATAGGGAAGAGTTAGTTCTAGATGCATCCAACCCTATTTGACCTCAGAACTAATCAATGCAAGTGTATGAAGAACCATTGAACACCAACAATGCTACATACATTATATTGATGTTCAACATAGATAAAAATTGGATACTTGTGGGAGAAAAATTTGTGATTTAGGCATCCCCTCATGGTGAAAGGGCTTCTTCAACTTCCACCAACTCAAGATTCCCCTTTGTTGTGAGAGTACCACCATGAGTACCTCCAAGGGAACCTTTTGTCATCAAGGTAACCTAACCCACTATAACCTAACCAACCATAGGCCAACAAACTGACAAAACCATGCAACAACCTCCAATGGTGGAAAATGCTATAGCCTCTTGCTCAAAACCAATGACTGACAACCAAAAGGCTTCAACCAACCAAATTAAGAAGCATATGCAAAGGTATAACACCAAGGGTGACAAGTAGGTTGAGGCATGAAAGGAAGTGGGTTCACCGAAGCTCACTTCCATATCATCTATTCCCATGAACTCCTCTGCCCAACCTACCTAAACTAGTAGACCATAGGAGAGCTCCAAAATCCAATGCCAAGAGAAAGAGGAGAGATCCAAATAGCAACAACCTAAAGGTAAAGTTTGCATTTTGGGGTGCATGGAAGAAGTGATGCACAACTAGGGTGACAAGCCCATGACCAATGATGAAAACTTTCTCAGTGCAATGGAATAGGTTAGATAGTCTCATAAACAAGAAATACAACTTTAAGCATTTAATACTTGATCATGACTTCTACTGCACATGAAGTGCTAGTCAAGATGTTGACTTCTATCCATATTAGTGAGGACATCCCTACTAATGAGGAATCCATCCATGTTGTAATGGTTCCTTCTTTGTCAAGGGAAAAGAAGTCAACATCGCTAATGTTTAATGATAGTAAGATCAAAACCAACTCCCAAAAGGGTGAAGTAACTAGGGATCCTCTTTTCATCACAATTCGGGTGGGAGATGTAATGGGTGCATGTAGATAATGGGGTTGCAAAAAATGTCATCCCATGCACCATTGTTGAATAATTAGGCTTGACAAAGCAAATACAACACACATCAACAACTGCTCTCAAGTCATTCAATGGATTGGGGGTTGCTATTAAGGGATCTATTTGCTTGGATTTTGTGATAGGGAAGCAATTCCCCACAACTATAGATTTATTAGTGGTGGAGGAGACATCAAGGTTTAATCTTATCCTAGGAAGACCTTGGTTAGCTCAGTTATAAGCCATGTGCACATCCATCCACTAAGAGATTCATCTTCCTTATGAGGGAGGTGTGATCATCATTCATGGTGATAACAGAATACCCCTAGTTGTTAAAAACATGGATATAGAGTAGGGGTTTAAAGTAGAGTTTCAGGAAGAAACTCCTAGCCATGAAATCTAGTGACCTAACATAGAGCAAAGAGCCAATAATGACAATGATGGGTAGCAAGAAGCATTATGGGATGAACTCCTCTTTAACATCATTAGTGAAGGAAATGGCAAAAACAGACTTTTGTGGAGTAGACATTACACATTTCCTAATCTTTCAAAGATTAGGAAGAGTCTACACAAGTGAAGTACACGTTGACCCTTCCATTGAATGCCCTTATAACCATATAATGATATGCACCAATAGCCATGTAGCCTAACTTTTCTTTGTTAACTTGTTATGTCTTTTTTATGTACTTTATTTTTACCCTTTTATGCATGTAGCCTAAGGTTTTACTTTTATTTTCATTTTTATTCATTTCTTTTTCTTTACTTTTTTTGCATGTTTTAAAACTAGAAAACCTATAAAAAATTTAAAAATTAAAATTGTTAAAAATATAATTTTCCTTTTAATAAGGGCCCGCCATGATCTAAAACTAGCAAAACCCAGGGCCTATCATGGCCTAACACTAGCAAACCTAGGGCCCGCCATGACCTAAAATTGGCAAAATTATGACCTACCAAGGCCTTAAACTAGCGCTATAGTTCACTAGGACTTTAAATTGGTGCTACAATCTGCTAAGACTCTAAACTAGTGCTATAGTTTGCTAAGACTTTAAATTGGTACTATAGGCCACTAAGACTTTAAACTAGCATCGTGGTCTGTTGCAGCCTTAAACTAGTGATAAATGTGTGGCCTGCCATGGCTTAAAATTGGTAGGTAATCCTTATCCTATGGCCATTCATAATCTTATATTCTAACCATTTTCAACATAGCCAACGTAGCCATTAGTAGCATAACCTCAATTACAACATTTATAACCTTAAAACCTTAAAGAAGAAAAGCCATCAACAACATATATTGCCAAAACTAAAATGAAAATTTAAAATTTAAAACATGTTAAAATCATATATATAACCATAGCCACATTGTGTGGCATAAATATTAAAATAATAAACTATAAGTGACAAAATGTCTGCAAGTCAAGCATTGGCCAATATGGATCATACAATGTCCAACATGAAATAAAATAAACAAAAAAAATCATTAACAAAAGTTGTCACATCATGCATTTGGTGGTGCCAAGGGGGCATTCGAAAGGGGAGGAGGTGGTGCATCATCATCACCTATACCACTAGTGTTGCTAACATCATAAGATGGCTATGACATAACAACATGCAACCAATCAATAACTAGCATAATCAAAACCATTACTTAAACAAATGCAAAGCTAAAACTTAAAACATAAAAACATAAATGTCATCAAATCTATGTGGAATCTAACTCTACAAACTCTTAGGGAAGATGGTGAAGGCCAATCTACAAACATTAGAGAATCTAGTCTTTCATCATGTTGGCCCAGTCAATATTCCCAAAATTGATGCATGCAAAGACATTGGTCCTACCTACACCCATCCATGATGGTGGCTCCTATGAGACTATAGCCATAGAAACCTCATCTATAGTTATAGTGATTTGAGGAGTGGGAGAAACAACTACTGTAAGAATGCTTTCAAAGAGATTGAAAGCACTCTCAACTTGAATTCCATAGATAAACAAATTCCTCTTCTGTTGTTTAGTCATCTCCCTCTTTAGCCACTTTATGTATGCCTCCTGATTAGACTTATACTTCTGCTTGTGATCCTTTTATGTCTTACCCCACTCTAGGACCCAAGCATTATAATCCTTCCAACCCTAGGCCTTTTGGAAGTTCAAGTCCATCTGCATCTATTGCTTGTGCAACTCCTAAGAGAGGAAAAACTTGTCATGGATGATGTGCTAGTAGTGGGTCCATGTGATCTCCTTGGTCCAAAAGGCTCTTGAGTTGGCCACTTGGGCTTTCACAAAGGCCTTACATTACTCAAGATCTTATATCCACTTAGCTTGCTTCTTATTTTTCTTCTTCAAGGCCACAAATTATTTTCATAGGGATTTTTTGTACCTCTAAATCTCTCATGAAGCTTTTGTGCATGAAACTAGTATATCAGTGGTAATTTTGTATAGCTTTATGGGGACATGTGGAGTGTCAAGAGGAAGTTTAGATAAGGAGTCAAACTCCATGTCTTGGGCCAACTCTCATGCAACTGATGGTACTAAAAATAATAAAAATATAACTATAAACATAATATACAACCCAAGGTAGTCGTAGCATAAAATATAACTCATAGCAAAATATAGTTCTTATTGATCTTGGGTGTAATCTATTGTAATTGACCAATAATGTCCTTTTCCATCCTATGCATGAATTCAATCTTCTTTGGGACCTCTACCCATGGTTTCATGCGAAATGTGGATGTAGAGGCCTTTGTTGATAAATCAAGAACTATGATAAGCATAATAATAATTGAGAAAGTAAGAACTAAGAAATTAAACCTAAAGCCATAGGCAATAATGAGTATAGCATAGACATACCTAGATCCACATTCTTATTCTCATCCTCATCCTCATCCTCATCATTAGGGATCTTGATTAGAGTCTCCGTGAGTAGTGGCTTACTGAATAAGGTGTCTAGATTGTACATATCTTGTTGCAAGAGTGCCTCCTTTGTACTCCTTTATTCCTCCTCTTTCATAGAAGCTATACACCTCCACTCCACCTCCTCTACATGTATATGTGCCTCATCTACTTTCCTTTTCTCTTATTTCATAGTGGGAGCTTGGGATGCTATATTCTATCATTGATTTGTAGCCATAACTCATTAGACAAAGTTAGCATGTATAGCCATAGGACATAACATAGTCAAGAACATTAAGAACTTAGTTAAAGCATACCTGTGACTACCTAATCTAACTGAGGAATCTTAAAGACAATCCTTTGCTTGGAGGGTGGCTTTTATGTTGGTGGCGATTCCTCTACTAGCCATTTCAAACATGCAACTGTCAACTCTGGATGTTTGCCAAGAATGTAAGAGGCTTCTCTCCTATGCTATCAAGGGATTCACACCAACTAACACCAAGGTTCTTAGTGGTCATAGACAATGAGTCTCCCATGTCTTCTAGTGGGTTTTGAGCTTGCATAGTTGGATAAAGATGTTATATCCAAGGCTTGGAGGGTTTTTTTGGGTCCTAGCACATCCATGATCCATTTCTCCTCATTAGCAAGAATTTTGTGAACCTCTTTAGATAGCTTGCAAAAATTGCACAGTGCATGTGGATTTTCATAGAGGGATCCTCATGGAGTTTGTGAATTTCCTCCTTGAGGCTAGTAGCTAGGGAAGTAGCCTAGTTAAAATAAGTCCCCTCCATTAAGACCTTTTTGAAGGTCCATCCTTGTGGAATATTGATTACCTTCATTCACAAAAACAATTTAGGAAAGGCCTGAGACCTAAACAAGGGATAGAAATCACTTGTATCAAGGTTTGTGAAGCCCTCAAAAGCAAGTTTGGAGTGGCCCTTGCTAGAACCAAACCACTCCTTAAGTTTCTTATGATGGCTTGCCTCCTTCATTGGTTTGGTAGCAACTGTTATCCTATTAGTGGGAACACCAAACAAGTCACAAAAGGTAGCCTCACTAATGGCAATGGAAATTAGTATGCCTCACACTATGGTACAAAACACATCAACTCATATGTCAAAGGATTCAATGACATTTAGCATCTTTGTAGAAGGGATAATACGGCTAGGTGCCATAAAGACCTTGAGAAAACCTACAAGTGTGATGTTTGTATAGATGTTGTTAAATGCCTACCCCCTCAACCACTCCTATGCTAGCTCCACATCACCAAACTTTAGGATGAGAATATCCATGGAATATCTATTGAGGGGTATAGTGACATCAACAAAATTGGAAGGCCTTGTAAGCCAAAGACAAATGCTTAGCATTAGTACAAATACATTTAGACCATAAAATGCTTAAGACCTAAATAGCTATAAGACCTTAGATATAACATCAAAACCACTCTTTTTCTCACTTTATTCTTCTTACTTAGTGAAGCTTGTGTGGGGCTCCTAGCAGTGATGCCCATATCTCTAATAGCCTTAGGGGTTTTCCACCAATTGTGTGCTATTTTGGCATCCATACATGTCTTGTAAATAGAATTAAATTTGGTAGGGTATTCATCAAAGTCCCCATTTAGCTATTTGAAAATAACATGTTTGATCTTGGGGCATTTGGTAAACTCACTCAATGTGGTATGAACTATTACCAACGTGTGATCATTCTTGATCAAGCCTTGATCAATGAACTTGTACCTGCAAGATATGCATGAAACTGACAAGTTAGGAAAGATGACTAAATTGAACAAAGCCAAAACATTAAAACCTATAATAGCCATGCTTACACCTATAATCAATACACAGTTCTTGGAGGATTTTGGAATAGGGAGTGAGCTCTTTGTAAGATCATTAGAGTATTATTGATGTCGTATTGAGAATACCATGGAATCTTCTAGATGTTTGAAAGGTAACATGCACCAATGGCATCCCTTGTCTCAGTCATCTCTCCTACTACTTGAGTCTCTAGATCATCAATTATGAACCAAGCAACCAAACTTGTAGAACCAGGTAGTAGGGTCACCACTATGACCTCGACCACTTTACATCATCACACTAAAGTTCTATAGAAGGTAGGCAAGAAATTTCCTTACCCCCAAATGGAACCATAGTGACCCCTTCTCTAGGTCCATGTTAGTGAGAGGGGTGTTGGCCTTGGGCTGGCCGATACAGCATAGGATGCTAACCAACTCGACCAAGATGAGAACATGCTTTAGCATGACCCTGTAGGGAGGAAACATAAGCATCATTAACATCATGTTTAAGTGCTTAGAATTTCCTTATGAATTTCATAAAACACCTTAGTTAGAGGTGAAATTAACCCCTATAAAAGCCTCTAAAGTGTTTATCTAAATTCATTTAGAGATTTAACAACAACTAGTTTACAACATCCATAGCCATTAAACCATTATAGCCAAGACATCGTAGCCAAAATATCATATCCTAAACAACATAGCCAAAATTATGCCTTAGTCCAAACCATACATAAATTTAGAAAAAGCACTAAAACCTAGAAAAAATGCCCATAGGAGAACGCCTATTTAAAATAGCAAAAATCTTTATTTCTCATGAAACCAACTTTAGAACATAGTTTACATCTTTAGGCATTCCCAAAGGCATGGAAATTGGTAATATAAACCTCTAACTATGTCAATAACATCCATTTTCAAGGGGTAAAGTGCTACAACTAGAATTAAGCTTAATTAACATAGCCTTAATTAAAAATTCATAAAAAATTCCTCAAAGCTATGATTTTAGTGATTCCATGACTGAAGGAATCTTGAAATCATGAGCTTTTCAACCATAGCTAGTACAAAAACAAAAATACATAACCAATTTTACATAAGCCATAACTAGATTTGCATAACTGTAGCTATCAACATGAGCCCCTTTTCATGCAAGGCTGGTAAAAATTTTACCAAAAATATGCTTAAGCTTCAAATAGAGTGATTACACCACTGTTTGAGATCCTAAATTGAGTAATATGCATCAATCTTAGCAAGAATTAAAAATCCCAACCATTTATTCAAAAAAAAATTCATAAACATAGATGAAAATTTGAAAAATCACATGAACCTTGATTACACAACCTAATTGAAATGGTCATAACTTCCATGTTATGAATCCAAATTAGAGGAGATCACAACCAATGTAAAGCTTAAACATAACCCTAAAAACCCATAACCTTATATTTTTTCAAAATTGAGCCATTTTCTCAATAAAAAATTTACAATTTTTCTTTCTTTTTTTATAAAAAAAAAAGAACAAAAAAATAACAAAACTTGTAAAACCTAACTTAATCTAGCCCTAGATTATAGCCAAAAAGATCAAAACAACTTATAACCACATAGAAAAAAATTAAAGTAAAGGGGTAGTATTTTGTTAAAATTAAATTTTGACAAACATTGTAGCCTATATCTAAGAAAAACAGCTTCATGAACAGAATTTTAGAAAAAAGCACACAAAAAGCAAGCCTATTATTCAAAATCAAATCTACCAAATATTGAATAATTTAATGACCTTATATATACATAGAAACAACCAAAATATGATATATGATTTCATTAGAATTCAATTACATCAAGTCCTTTCACGTAGATCTAAAGAAAAAGGGCTTTTCCTAGCTAGGAAAACACAAAAACAACTAGGAAACTATAGAAAAAAGCTAAGAATGACATACCTTGGAATAGAGGAGGAGGAACCTTGGATAAAAATGACCCTAGGAAGATTGAAAATATTCTTGGCTACCTCATCAGCCACCTGAATCTTGGGATTCTTATTGCTACCTCTACGTTGTTTCACCATAGTTGCAAAAATGTTGAAAAGGATTGAAAACTAGGAGGGTTGAAGTTTCTATGCTAGCTAGGAGGAAGACCTGAGGCTTCAACATTAAAGCTATATGGTGTTTACTGTAATAACCTATGCTAGGCCTCTTCTCCAATGCACTAAGTGTTAGAATGGTAGTTTGTGATAGATTGTTTATAAGATTAAACATAAAAATGAAACATAAATCTAAAATCCTTTCACTTCAACCCTTGTTGCTAATTCTTTGCATTGGAGCTCAACATGCATTAAAGTTCATGGAGGGAAAGTATCCTCTATGCTAGGAGTGATGAGAAATAGAAGTTCAAAATTTTAAATTTTTTCCAGTGGGCCCCACCAACCACCACCCTAGTGTGATGGGTTTTAAGCATTCAAACCTCCTCTATGCTGGAGTTTTGGACCATTAAAATTTATTAAACCCCCTTTTAACCTCAACCCCCTTGCATCCACACTACCCAACATGGATCTAAAATGTATGCATACTTCCTACCTCCCATAACCATAAGACCCAACTTCCCTTGCCATTATTGACAATTGTCATTGACATGCATGAATCCTAGACTCTAGCAAAAATCCACACTTTAATCAATCTTGCTATTTTAGGCTTCCACACTAGGGTAGCACTCCTTAGTGAGGAGCCTAACATAGAGCAAAAGGGGTAACACCTATCCTTATCCCCTAGCATCCATTAAGCTTAGATATAACCCTTGGAGTAGGGCCACATGACCTAGAACCCTTCTAGTCATCTCTGGCAACTTTGAAACCTTGGAAAACCAAATCAAAGTGATCAAAACCTTTGTATTTAGTTCTTCACATTGAGGGAGGCTCCTCCCATGCTAGCTAGTGTGGAACTAGTGTGGATGGATGGGGGAGACCTAAAATCATCAAAATCAACCACCTAGTTACCACATTTTGACCTCAATACTCCTATATAGCCTTTGATAGGATAGTTTTGCATTAAAAAAAAGTCAATATTCAATCTTAAATCTTTCCCCACATTGGTAAATAACCCCTCCATGTTGCCTAGTGTAGAGCTAGTGTGGAGGCCTAGGGGGTATTATCTAAAATCATTATTCAAGTCCTAAGTGATCATAAATTTCACCTTAACAGGCCATGTGCTTTCCCATGACCTCTAGTATTTAATAATCTTCAAAATTTGAGTTAATTTCAAATCCCTAACCCTGTTCCACATTGACCACCCCCATTTCCATGCTAACCAACATGGAGCGAACATGGATGCTTTGGGGAATGCCATAAAACTTATTTTTATGACTCAAAATAGCCCTATAAGCTACCCTAGTGACCTCTAGACCTTATTGGAACCTATTGAAACCTTTAGATGCCTCAAAACTTATCAAAAATATCAAAAAGCCATCATGCCCCTCCTTTCCATTCTAGGGCCACCTTGCCCAACATGGGGAAAAATGAGGATAACTTCATAAACATCAAGAAGCCTTAAAACCAAAGGATTTCAAGGAAAAATATTATCTCTTGATCTCTACAACCCCTAGTAGCTTCAAAACCCTATCAAAACCTACTAAAAATGATTAAAAATCTAACCCCCTAATCTTCCATAGTGGGAAGATCCTCTTCCATGCTAGCTAGCATGGTACCAATGTGGATGAGGGGGGATGGTAAAAAATCCCAAGTTTTGCCTCAAAATGATCTTCTATTGAGAACCCAACCTTACTAGGAACTCTAATAGCTAAAACCTATTAAAAATGGTCATTTTTCATGATTTCCTTGGTCTTCACATTGAGCACCCCTATCTTTCATGCTAGCCAATGTGGAGCCAGTGTGGATGTAGGTAAGAAGATCCATAGGAGATAAAAAATGCATCAAAATATCATCAAATTACCTTATACCTATCCTACAATCCTATCCATAGATCTGACGGTTAACAAACATTGAAAATTTAGTCCTAAATAGCCATAAATCAACCTCCTAAGGTCTTCTCCATTGGTTCCACCTTGGACAGCATGGAGCTAGCATGGAACTAAAGAGAAAAGCCTAAAAACCATCAAGAGATCCTCAAAATTGTCAATTTTTGGACCTAGGCTTTGACTATCAGCACCAGTGACTCCAAAAGTGGACATGCAAAGCCAAAGTTAGTAAAAAACAATAAAAAACTACTCCCCTCTAATCCTTTGTGCTGACCAACATGGAGCCAGCATGGAATAAAAGGGCTGAGCCTAAAAACTACCTAACAACCTTGAAAATTAATAAATTCTAACCCCAAGCCTTAGCCATCGACACCAGTGCCCTTAGAAAATACATATACATAATTAAGACATGTTAAAAAATGCAAAAAATCCATTTTCTAAGGTCTTCCTAGCTAATTCCATGTAGCTAGCAAGCTTAGAACTACACATGCACAACTAGAATTAACCTAAAACAGTCAAAAACTAATTTCCTGTAGTCTTCCTAGCTAGTTCCATGTTGACCAACATGAAGCTAGCATGGAGCCAAAGGGAAGACTCCAAAAACCATATGGAAAACCTTCAAATTAACTAATTTTGACCTTAAACCCTAACCCTTGACATTAGCACCCCTAAAAGCACACATGCATGGTTGATTGAGGTCAAACTTGCTTTAGATTTGAAATTTTTGATTCGTCCATGCTAGGGACCCTCTCTTCCATAATAGTTAGCATGAAGCTAGCATGGAGACTAAGGGAGGGGATTATTTGGGGCTCATAAACACCTTAAAATGACATTTGATGATCTTGTATGCATCTTAGAACTCTGTTGACTCCCTCCAGAGCCTTCAAACCTTAAGATATTGACCAAACATAGCCAAAATTTAATCCCTTATGAATTTTGTAGCTAATTCCACATTGGCCAACATGGGGCCAGCGTGGACCTAGGGAGGAAAGCCATAAAACCACTCAAAAACCCTTAAAAATGACTAATTTCGACCCTAAACCCTAACTCTTAACACCAACAACCTTGGGAGCATGCATGCATGATTGATTGTTGTTAAAATTAACTTGGATTTGAGATATATGGTTCCTCCATGTTGGGAGCACTTCTTCAACTCTAACTAGCATGGAGCCAACATAGAAGAGCTGCCTTTTTCTCTTAGACAACAAATGAACACTCCTAGAGACCAAGAGCCTATACCAAGAAAGCCTAAGACCTCATAGCCTTAGGATTATACTTGTTTGATCTTGTTTTGATCCTCAAATATTATTAACTCCCTTCTTCCATGTTAGAGTAACCTTGCAATGTGGGTCAAAGGGGTATGACATTTCATAGCCTTAAACAACCTTCAAACATGACCAACATCAATAAAAAACTTGGAAAATCATGATCTACAATCATAGGGGCCTAGAAACATGGTCAATTTTCTTCCGAGACTATCCTAAGATAAAAAAGAAAAAGTTCTACCTCTACTCCATGTTGACTCCATGCTGGATAACATGGATCTAGCATGGATACTACTTTAGACTTACTTTTACCCACAAAACCTAATCCAAATGGCCTCAAAATGAAGCCAGGAAATGCAAAACTTCCAAATTTGGGTTCTAACTATCAATTTGACCTTGTTTGACCTTGTTTTGTCTTGGACTTAGATTATCCATGTTTAGCCCCCTTCCATCCATGTTGGCCAACATGAAAATAGGGTGGTTAAGCTTTAAAGCATGCTTTTTGGCCTTTTTCAACCCTTGAAGTACCCAATTTTGATAGATCTAGCACTACACTACCATGGGAAGGCCCCATAACCTTGATTTTGATCCTTTGTATCCCATGAAATTCATGTTTCTTAGTTTCCATGCTGGGATCACCCTACCCAACATGGATCTAGTGTGAAAGATGTTTTTAAGCTTCAAAGGGAGGTTCTAGGAATTGTAACTAATGCTAGAACTAGTTCATTCCCTTCCCTAGTAAACTGCACTAATATGCAAGCCATCAAAAATCTAAAATAACCAAAACAAGCCTGAGAGACTGTCTACATGATTCATCCACATTGAGGGTCACCCCTTCCCTGTTGGCCAAAATGGAAGCCCAAAAAACATTGCTTTTTTAGTCCAAGAAACCTAGAAACAACCCTAATTGATGCCCAAAATCACTTATGTAGCTTATTTTTCTTGATTTGACCTTATTACATGATGTTTCAACATGTTTCTAGCCTTATGTGGCGTTGTTGATCTTCTTGACTAGTATGTCCTTTACATAGACTTATATTTTCTTTATTTTCCTTATTATAGCCTTATTTGCCTCTATTTATCCTTTGATTGGTATCAAATAGTGGGGTTTGACCTTCCCTAACCACCATTTGGCACCATGTGACCATGGCCGCTAAGGCCTTAATCTAGCATCATGGCTTGCTAAGGCCTCAAACTGGCAAGCTTATGACCTATTGTGACTTTTCTTTGACCTCACTTTAGCATTTATTCCATTGAATTAAATTATCTCTACCTTTTTATTTATAGCCTTATATAACCCCATTTGCATTTTTTTGGCATTATATTAGCATATTTTTACTTAATTCCATAGCCTTTTAGCATTATTTCTTCATCTTTACCCAGTTGTCACTTAATGTGCTTATGGTTGACATGCAGGAATGAAGTATGACTACTTGAGAGAAAATTAGTCTATCTTTGAGTCTAAATGGACCTCATGGTGATGTTGAATGATATATCAACGTTGATTGCCTAGATCTTTAGCCTAAGGATCTTGTTGACCACATAGCCTTGATAGAGAAACCTCTAGAATGGCTTGAAAATTTGCTTAAAACCCTTGACTTAGAGGTAAAAGACATAACCAAAGGTCTATTAGTTGATGTTCCTATTACAACACATAGTTGTGAGGAGAAAAAATTAAAACTAAGTTCCTCACTAGAATCTTAATAGGCTCAAGACATCACCAAGGTCCTACAAGGCAACATTAAGGTATTTTCTTGGTCATATGAGGATATGCTAGGTCTAGACCCACGTTTATTCTAGCACAACATTATACTAGACCCTAGCATTAGATAAATTAAGCAAAAAGTGCATAAGATTAGACCTAATTTGGCCTTAGTAGTTTGTGATACGATCTCAAACCTCTACTAAGCAGGTTTCATCTAAGTTGTTGACTATGTAGAATGGGTATCCAACATAGTGGTAGTCCCTAAGAATAATAGAAGTATTCATATTTGCATTGATTTATGAGACCTAAATAAGGAAACCATCAAGGATGACTTTCCTTTACCTAGTATTAATCAACTCATCAATACTATGGCTGGGCATGCCTTGTTGTGCTTTATGGATGAATTTTTAGGATACAACCAAATTAGGATCAATGTAGAACACCAACTTAGCATATCCTTCATGATCCCTTGGGGTACCTTTTGCTATACTATTATGTCCTTTGTCCTTAAGAATAGAAGAGCAACCTATTAATGAGTCATGACCTATATCTTTAGTGATTACATGCTAGGTTTATTGAACAAGTATGCAGATGATATAACTATTAAGTCCAAAGCTAACAATGACCATGCTAATGACCTAGATCTTGTGCTTAAATGGTAACTCAAGTATGAGCTTAGGCTCAATACCAAGAAGTATGTCTTTAGTGTCAAGATTGGTAATTTGCTAGGCTTTGTAGTATCTAAAGTAGAGATACATGTCAATCCTAATAAGGTTAAGGCTATATCCAAATTAGTAGTGCCTACCAACATTAAGGAAATTTAGGTATTACAAGGTAGATTACAATTTATTTGTAGGTTTATCACTAGGATTATAGATAAGTTACAATCCATGAAACACTTGCTTAAGAAAGGAATTCACTATGAGTGAATGGCTCAATGATAGGAAGCCTTTGAAAAATTTAAGCAAGATTTGGCACAACTATCGATAGTCTATCCTCCATAAGAGAGTAAACTATTTTACATCTACCTTGTCATCCTTAACACATCCATTGTCTCTCTACTCTGTTAGAAATGTGATGATGGAGCAGAGATGCTAGTATACAACCTTAGCCATCCATTAGTTGTCCATGAGACTTGACACATTGAAGTGAAGAAGTATTCTCTAGCATTAGTCTTCTCATTGAAGAAGTGGAGACATAACCTCTTCAAGAGCTAGGTTAATATCATTTGCAAAGATAATGTACTCAGAGCCATAATGACCAACATCTATGAAAGTAGTCACATAGCCTAATGGAAAGCCATAACTCAAAAATTTGACCTTCATTACATCTATCAATCCTCAATAAAAGCTCAAGATATAGCCATACAACTCACAGTATCACCTGTTGATGACCAAGTAGCCATAGATAATAAGTTTCTCAATGAGCACATTAACACCATTAGCCAAGTGCTTGAGGATTATGAGATGGTCATGCACTTTGATAGAGCTTCAACTACCCATGGGTCTAGTGTCGTTTCCATCATAACATTCCCATCTAGTGAAATTCGAGCCTTTGCCTATCATTTTGAATTTCCATATACCAACAACATAGTGGAGTATGAGGGTTTGATTAGAGGGATGATGGTAGCTCATGATCTAAGAATTATNGGGTTTGATTAGAGGGATGATGGTAGCTCATGATCTAAGAATTAGACTTTTAATGATCAAAGGTGATTCCCAACTTATGGTTAACCAAGTGACTAAGGTCTATGCATGTAAAGCAAGACACTTACAACCTTATTGTGACCTAGTGAAGGAATTGTTACAACAATTTATAGATGTTGATATCTAGCATATACCCTAAAATGAGAATTTCATAGCTGATGTAACTATAAAGTTAGCCCTCAGTGTAATGCCATATGTGTTTAGTAAGTTACCCACCTTAACTGTGGACTATACTATCCCCAGCATGTAGAGTGTTGAGGATACCTTTGTGATTGTAGTTCATACTACTTCCTCTAGGGAGTGGTATGATAATATCAAATTTTACCTTATGCATGATGAATCCTCATAAGGCTTGACTATTTCTCAAAAGGATGTTGTACATAAATGATCAAAATAGTATGTCATATTAGGTGATAACATATTATGTCAATGATCCTATGATGGCATATTGCTAAAGTTCTTGGGTAAAACCAAAATAGTCCTAGATTAGGTTCACGAGGGCATTTGTGGGGGACATATAGGACCTAGAGGTATGGCTACTAAGATTATATGGCTAGGCTATTACTAGCCCTATATGGAAAGCAATTGCTTGAAAAAGGATAAGCACTATGATACATGCCAATGGCATATGAACCTTATACATGTACCACCCATTAAGTTGCATACCACTCAGCTAACATGGTCATTTCAATGATGGGGGTTGGATATCATTGGACTTGTAACACCTAAGTCTTCTATGGGTCATAGCTTCATCATAATTGTAACTGAATACTTTACTAATTGGGTTAAAGCTACTCCCCTAAGGAAGACTAAATTTGAACAAGTCTATAAATTTATTCTAGATAACATTGTAGCTCATTTTGGCATTCCATGGCCTACTAGGGCCTAAAACTAGAGAAGCTAGGGCCTACGAATACCTTAAACCAATGCCATAGTCCACTATGACCTTAAACTAGCACCATGGCTTGCTAGGGCTTTAAACTGGTATGATAGCCCATCATGGCCTTAAACTAGCAACATTGGTGATCTAGGTAGTTTGGTTTTATCATATTAGGTGGACTCTATGCATTTTAATGTTATGACATATTCTATTTGCTTGGTTTTCTTTTCCTCTTGGAGTCGTATTTGCAGGATGAAGCTTGGAGCCATCACAAGGATGCAATGCATTATGACAGCAAGTCACTGTGTGACCTTGATGTGTAAGATTCAGTGAGTTTGTCCTACTATGTTGAGAGTGATTGTACCATTTCCATCCATATATCATCACTCCTTAAGCCTAGCCCTATAACCTCATTATGACCTTTCATACCTTGAAAAAAAATGTTAAGCTATGTTTGCCACTCACGTACTATAGTCATATGATATCTCTTTATCGTGCTCCATCCTGAAGTCCACTCAAATTGTAACATAGCTCATTTAGTGGAAAAACCACTAAGTCCATCAAGCATAACACATCTCATTTTGATGGAAAAACTAAGTTTATTGAGTGTAACACAACTCATTCAATGGGAAAAATATGTCAAATTTCCCTTGCAATGATACCTAATGAAGGTTTCATCCCATAAAAAATAAAAAAAAGGGAATGAAGCAAATTGCCAAGAGGCCAAATGGCCAATGAAGCCTCAAATCCCAAAGGCCAAATCAACCTTGGAGTAAAGTGGTTGGGTCATCAAATGAATTTGCTAAGTGACCACACTTCAAGACATGAAGTGCCAAAACCACCAATAGATCAATATGTTGGTGGCATAGCCATGATTTCAACATTTGAAATACATTGTTAGCCCGCATAATCATTTCACAATGACCTTAACATCATTTCCTCATCATAGCATTATCCCATCATGAAAAGCACTCTTTGAGATGGTTCGACATATTTGGATCATGTGTGAAGAGGGAATGTTGGTGGTGGATCTATAGTGGTGTTTTTTATTGTTTGTCAATGCCTCTTGGGTCAATCGTCCAGACATCAACAAAGAGAGGCCAATGAAACACCACCATATTTTCATATTATAACCTTTGTAACCCCATCCAATGAAACCCAAGTCTAAACTTCATTGTAAATTTGAAGATTATAATCCATAAGAGGCAATCTCACATATTTCATACTTTTGGGGCTAAAAATGCCTCATAAGTAAACAAAGCCTCATTTTCCAAGTGAAAAGAGTTTCCTAGTGTCTATTTTTAGGCTTGGGAGAGTCAAAAATGCCTTTTAGAATGCTAAAAGTGGTGATTTGATGGGTTTTATGGAGGGTATACACTTTTCTAGGATGGAAAACTCATATAGGATGTAAATCTCATCTACTTGCAGTGTGGAGGGGTGTGGGCCATTTACTCCTAGCATAGAAGCATTAAAACTAGTGTGGAGGAGTGTAGGGGGGTGGATCTCACCTATTCCCAACATAGAAGAAGGGTAACTCAACCTAGAGGGATTTGACATTCATCCCTAGTGTTGATATTTCATACCCCCCAACATTGACACCTCCTCCCTAGTGTAAAAGAAACATGGCCAAGATTCAATGTTGCATCGACTCTAGCAAGAACTTTGCAATGCTATTGTGGAAGGTTGAAGACCCAATGTGGGAGTAAAGATAGCATGGAAGGTGCACTTCCATTCCTATTTCTAGTAAATGTAATGACAATGGGGGTATGACACTTTCCATATATGGTAGCCCCCCTATATTTTGGACACGTACTCCGTTGAATGTGGTAGAAATATGCAATAATTGGAAGCCAATTTGTAGACCAATCTATTAGCCATTTGTAGCTAATTTGCAATTCAAATCATGGCCAAAAACCTATAAAATCAAAATCCCAAAATAATTTCAAGGTTTCACACTCTTGGAAATTGTACATACTTTGCGTTGAGTTTTTTTTTTTTTTTTTGCATTTTGGACATCCAAGAGCTCTTACTACTTAGCAAAAACCTAGCTTCTTGGGGCCTACTAGTGTAGAACCATTATAGCCCTATTACCCCTATTACCTCCCTTAGGATTTATGAGCCTAAGGTATCCATGCTACCCAACTATAATCCCAAAATTCTAGAATGGATCATTTTAACAGCCTTAATCCTTCACATTTTTCAACCCCAGTAGTAACCAATGTTGCAAATTTTGAGCACTAGTAGAGGAGGTTCAAAAACATTGGGAGTGGCTAAGCATCTAGATCATGGAGAAAATTCTATCTTCTTCAATGGACTTGAAACCCCTTCCCATCTGAACCCTGCTTTACTCTCCTATGGGCACTTTTGTATACATTTTTAAATTCATTCTTTATTCATTTAATAAAGTTTATAATTTCATTTCTTGTGAAATTTGTATTCATTTTGGGTTTTCAGATCTATAATTTTTACACTTTTTTGCAATTCTATTTTACATCCCCTAAGTCCTTGGGTGATCTACTAGATCATTCAGGGCACCCTAAATCCTATTTTTTTCCTTAGAGGCCTTGGGAATTTTTGGTTGAGGTTGTTCATAGATGAGAATCCTTAGCTTTCCAATGGTTGAGATTTTTCATTGTAATAGCGTGTCCATGGACTTTGAGCCTACAAAACCACATATTGTACCACAACAGGCATAATCTCATATAACCTTGTTTATGATTATGAAGTTGTTTCAATTCTTGAATTATAGGTACCATTGCTTTAAGTGGTCCTATTTGATTTGATCAATGACAAACAACATAAGAAGCTATAGACGATGGACCTAGACTTGGTGGAGGAGTAGCATGTATGAAAACTTTCTCATATCAAGTGCTACCAAGAGAGGCAAAAATGGCAGCACCACCATAACCTAGGCAAGTGTAAAATTAAGGTTGGAGACATGGTCCTTAAGGCTATCCATGAGCATGTAAACAAACTCTTAGTCAACTGGGAAGAGCATTTCTTGATCATCAAGGCCTACAACAAAATGAGACCTATTGGATAGCAAACATGAATGAAAATGAGTTGGTCAATCTAATCAATCATTCCTATCTAAAATCATACTACATGTAACTGATAATAATTAATAAGTGATCTTTCTTCTTATGGCCTACCAAGGCCTTAAGCTAGCACCATATTCTACTAAGACCTTAAACTAGCACCATGGCCTACCAAGGCCTTAAGCTAACACCATAGTTTGCTAAGATCTTAAATTGGCACCACAGCCTACCAAGGCCTTAAATTGGAAATGCATGTAACCTTTGGTAACAAGGTTTTTTGATTGTTCTACATGACCTTGTGTATTTCATTGTAACAACATGATTTTTCTCATATGGTTTTCTTGTTCTCTTGGAGTTGTATTTGCAAGATGAAGCTTAGAGTCATTGTGGAGGTGCAACTCATCATAGCGGCAAGCCACCACATGACATCAATGTGCAAGATTCAATGATTTTTTCCAATTGTACCAAGAGTGTTTGTTTCATATCATTTCTATTATCATTTTATTGAGCTCAACCTCATAGCATAACTATAACCTTCCTTACCTTGAATGGCAACATTGACGAATGCTTGACACTCATGCTTTATGGCCATATGACATTCCTTTGTCATGCTCCACCTTCAAAGTCCATTGAATGTAATCCACCTCATTCAACGGAAAATTATCTATTCCATCTAGTGTAACATATCTCACTCAATGGGAAGACCAAGTTAAATTGACCTTTCAATAGAAACCCAATAAAAGTATCACCCAAAAAATATATAGGGAAAGAAAATTTCCAAGAAGTTGAATAGCCAATGAAGCCCAAAGAAGAGATTAACAGCTTCAAACATGTAAAGGAAGAAGCCTAATGACCAAAGAGACTTTAAAGTGAGGTGTTAGTTCCTAAACACATTTGCCTAATAAATCATACTTCAAAGAATGAAGTGTGAAGTTTAAATTGATTGACCAATATGTTTGTGCCACATTGTAATCATGATGTCAATGCTTAGAATGCATTGTCAACCTTCATGACCATTTCCATATCACCTCATTATCTATTAGTCCATCATAACCTTGCCCCATCATCACAAGCACTCTTGGGCATGGTTCAATGTTGCTGAGTCAAGCATGGATAGGGAACATTAGTGGTGGACCCGTAGTAGTGTTTTGTATTCTTTGTTGATGTCTCTCAAGTCAATCCTCTAGACATCAACAAAGAGGGCCCAATGAAACACCACCAAAATTCTCATTGTAACTTTCATTCCCAACTTGAGGTAAGGATTCTTTGTAAATGTGAGATATGTAGCCCATGAGCTACAATCTTGCACACTTCAACTTTTTAAGGCCAAAAAATAGATCAAAAGTTGTTATTGTATCACTTCCCAAGTAGAAAAGGTTATTCCATATCTATATCTGGGCTTGGGAAGGATAAAAACACCTTGGAAATGGCTCAAATTAGCATTTCCATGGGTTTTTGAAGGGGTATAGCCCCAACTACACTAGAGCCATCTATAGTAGACATAGTAGCTACAGTAGACAATAGTGCTATAATAGCCAGTGTAGTCACCACTAAGACCTAGTGGAAGTGCAACGTTGGAACTGTTGTAATTTCCATTTTTCTAATAGTGGCTAGCCTAGTCATCTCAAGTCTTTAATGGCTAGCGTAGATAGCATTCTCCACCATGCAGAGCACTTTTTAACAAACTCCATCATTTCTATAGTTTCCAACTATTTACATATTTTCCACCACTTTTGTCATTTTCTAATAACCTCAATGTAGTTCACCAAAGCTAGCATAGTAAGGATGGTACCAACATAGTCATAAATTTTTTTACTATTTATAGTAAATGGATAGGTTTTGTGGCTGTAGTCCATACAAACTCATTATAAATGATAACTACATTGAAAGTAGATGACCATTGCAAGTTGCATATTGATACCAATTTATCAGCAATCATGGAAATGATGTATAGGCCAAAAATAACCATACCAACCCTATAAATACCCAATGTTAACACCATAAAATGGTTTCAACACTTTTGCATTCTTAGCATTTTGGCATTTGTAACCTCTTATTGTAGTTTTGAACTTCACCCACGTAATAGCAATTTTTGCATTTCCACAACCATCAAAGCCCATTAGCAATCTAAATTCCATTTTTTGGTAGCACTAACTAGTACTACATTGGGCATAGAGACTCTCATATAACTACCATTACATCAAAAAATGAAAATCCATTTTCATAACCATGTTGTAGACCGTGGTGGAAACTAATAGAAAGTTGCTAGAAACTAGAGTTGGGAAGAAATTGGATCATGAAGTTACAATAGAACATAGTCTACGTTCTCTAATGGACTTTAAGATACTACAAGAAAATTTTGGTGCCCTAGGCACAAAATCTATACGTTGTGAACCTTATTCTTTATTTTCATTTAAATAAAGCATTGTTTATGTTGTGCAAGTTTTAGTTTATGTTTTCATTTCTGTGTCTATTTTTATTCCAAATCTAAAAACCTCATTTCTGTTTTCAACTTCATTTTCATTTCCATTTTTAAAGCCATTTATGTTTCTATTTTTGTTTACATTTTCATTCCTAACTTCCTCTATGTCTACGTTTATGTCTTCACTACCATTTCTATTTATATTCCATTATTTCTTGGATGATCAACAAGACCATCTAGGGTACCCTGAATTCCATTTTTTAAAGGCCCTTAGGATTCAAGGTTAAAACTGTTCTAACACTTAGATCTTTTGGTTTCCATTCCAATAACTAAGATTTCTAAAACCAAGATCCCCTATGTTAACAAACTAGTATAAATGGATGGCCCTGGGGGGTGGGGTGATGAGAGGAGGGAGGAGGGGTAGGGGGAGGAAGGAAGGGATGGGGTCCTTTCAAGATCATTCCATACTTTATTTTCCTAAATTCTTCTTTCATTTATTTCCCTTTAGTCATAAAAAAGCAAAACTATGTCATATTTTCATCTCTAAGTTTGGATTAGTGATATTTTTATATGCATTCTTCTTAGTCTTTCTTGTCCTTGGTGTTTCTACCATGGTTCAAACCTAATATCTTGTAACTCAATTATGGGGAAGAGGAATAATATAGATTACTAATGCATACCATGATTTCATAGTTGTGATAATGTTATTCAAGTATTTCCAAGCATTAGACTTATCATTATTTTCACTCATAATTTTTGCAATGGTAGCATAATGCCTAGGGAACTTAATTTTTAGTAGTCTTCATAGCTTACCATCCTAGGGTGGTTGCAATCAAAGCTCTATAGACTAATGAGGGCTAAGATTCAGCACTCTTAGGCCTCCATTTGCAGACCCATGTATTTACCATTAGTTCTCAAGGAGAAGGAAGGAGAATAGCTTAGATCTTCTAATTCAGAACCTACTCTAGAAAGGCTTCCATCTAGAAGTAGATTAGGGGGTAAGTAGTCACATTCTTAATCTTTAGATCGTACACATGTATAGTAGCAGGTAGTTGAACAAGTGTTAGAAAATTTGACAAATGAGAATGAAGAGCAACCATATGATATCTAAGAGGATGTGAGTGCACACAAAAGCTAGTAGTGACTAATCCATGAAGAGAAAAATTATCATTAGTTCCTTAAGTTCAATCCACCTAAGCTCAAGAGTGTTGGCAACCATTTGGTATGTGACTGCCAATAAGTGCCTCAAACAAGATTTAGGTGTTTGCTAGTCTATGGTAACACCAAGGCCCAGATACCACCAAATAGACTTAGTACTTAAACATGAGTATGTGTTTGCTGTTGTGAATGTTGAAATAGTTGGGTTATGTATAAAACTGTAATCAACTATCATGAAAGAGATTTAGCCAACTTTGTAAAATACTGAGTTGTTGAAGATTCCTATTTTGTTCAATTACTTAGTCTATATAGTCCTTATAATACCTACTTATAACAAATAAAATTTTTCAAAAACCATTCAAGTACAACTCTACCTATCTACTTCTAATTTTCCCTAGAGAGAGAAAGTTCCACAAGAAAACTAGAAATAGAGCAAGATTCAATGGAAAGAGAAAGAAAAGAAAGTAGATTTGTGTAAAAATCTCAAATATTTTAGCAAGGTAAATTAATACAAGAAAAAACTTCACATAAATTTATCCCTAATTCAATATCTATGAATTGTTCAAATTTTCTAGGCTCAAACATGCAATTTCCTAAAGATAATCCTACTATGCTACCAAAAATTACTGTGTAAAACTCTGTTTTGGCTAGATATTAGCTATTAATGATTGCATACAAAAAATATTTCAAAGATTTGAAAATTTTTGATTGAAATAATACACTTTAAAAATCAAAAATCTATTTCAATCCTATCAAAATACCAAATATTTTTTAACCCTCTAGACTATTGTATTGCTCAACTAGCTTGTCTATAGAAAAGGCTCTCTTACAGTAATCCTAATTGTAGCCTTAAACATTGCATAATAATAAACTTCTCTATTAAATTGCCCTTGAGACTTCCCAACATGAGCTCTTCTATGGCAAATCCTAATAAGAGTTTATTACACAACAAAGAACTATAAAAGCAATATAAAAATCCCAAATTTAAATGCCAAGCATGATACTACCTAAACCACTTGCTAAGTAATTAAAACAACATAGGAAAGAATAAACTCATAGGACTAAAAAAAGTAACCAAAATGATCTCTTTAGTAAGCCATCTTACAAGCAATCTTCAAATTTCTTTTACCAAAAAAGCTTCCTACCCATATTCTACCTTTGAAGATCCTTTTATAATGACTTTAGGGTAGTTACAATAATCATGAGAAGTTAAGGGTATTATGAATATCTAGGGATATTAACTCATAACCATCCTAGAGGTTATAACTTCCATAGAAAGTTATTAGAAATTTGAGTTATGGTTGCCAAGTTTTTCCTTGACAACAAATATCATGGAGATCACCATAGAAAGTTACCAAAAAAAAAATAGAGAAATACATATCTCCTAAATCTCCTCTTCCATAAAAGTATCCCCTCTTAAAGTAAATAAAAGTAAAGGTATCAAGGTAAAACCATGGGTTTTAGCAAATTAATGGAATCAATGCCACATGATTAATTTGTCAAATTTTAACAATAAGATAGGAATTTTTTTCATTTAATTTAACAACAAAATCTAGCAGTGGGTTCTATTGTAATCTTCACTCCACAATCAAACTACAAACAATTATGACCAACTACATGGTATGCTGGTGCAGCTCTCTTTTTTTAGCATCTCCAAAGGTACGAACCTGTAAATTTTCAAATGTTGCCTCAACAAATTTCTAAGGGTTTTGGTAGATTTCCTACATTTTTGGAGAGCCTCCTCTAGAATTCTTCTAGTAATGATTTCAACACCAATGGAGAGAAAAACCATGCTTTACCAGGAGCCATATTCATCATATTTATTTATGTTTTTTTGATTTTTTTTGTTCATGTAGTCACATGCTACAAGAATCATTTAAGGGATTTCTCTTTTTCTTTAAAAATCATAATGATGATGTTTGCTTCGACGATTTCCACCTTCCAAAAGGTTTTAACACTAAGGCCATTGTGGCTATCACCACCATCAATGATGATGAATGGGATACATGTGATGCATGGCCTACATTAGTTAACAGGTATGGTGCTTATGTTACCAATTGCTCTTATGGCTTTGTAAACTGAATTCCTACCTTGAGTGGAATCTACCCCTTTTTGGGTACTCTTCGTTTTCTTCTAAAAACTCTATCGTTGAAATCATTAATATTTGTATTTTAGCTTACCTCTAATAAAAACCATTATGTATGTGGCAAGAATTAATCAATTTTAATGCCCCAAACATGGTAGCATGGAGAATACATGACAATTATTTGATGAAGTGTTATGCATAGTAACATGCTTCACCATGTTTGCTACCTGCTCGAGCCATTTTATTTAAGTCTTTCCTCAACTTGATTAGAAAAATATAATCCAAAGGATTTGGTGTTATGAACTTGATTCAAATCTGCCATTGCTCTGGAGAAGATTTAGCTAGCATCATTCTTCATAATTTTTAGTTTTTCCATCTAGATGGTTCTATAGAGATGTATATATTTGCCTTATTTTTACATTTTTCATAATTTTGGTGTAGGAAAAAAACACAAGGAAATTAACTTCCCCAAAGTATAGAAGTTTAATTAATGATATGGAAATTACACTCCCAAAATTTTGTGAGAAATATGTTGAACCTTCATATGTTTCTGGATTTTAATCAATTGTATTATTTCTATGGGCCATTCATTTCATTGGATTAATTCCTGAGCACATAGACTCATTTTATCACTATTTGTAAAGATATGATTAGTAGCCATATTCATAATAAATTGTTTTCAAAAATATCATTTTCTTAATAATGTTTCATAGATGTTAGTGATAATGGCCTCCATCTTTAATTCGGCCTTTGCTTTTTCTTTGGTTTTTAAAAATGCTTATACATGCAATCCATCCCATATATCTCACTGTATATATCAGACCTATTTTACTTTACTTCTGCTATACTTAATTCTTATTTTTAAAATTGCACAATGTAGAGAATATAACAACTATTATTGATAGCCATTTGCTACTCACTATTTTAACAACAATGATAATAATTCACCTTTGAGAAGGTGATTGATTCTTAATGTTTTAAGAAAATTTCTTTGTACTATGTTTTGAAAATTTCATTCTACCAATCTAACTCTATCTCATTAATTATCCAAAGAGATCTACCTTAGATAGATTTTTATGGAACTTTGCAAATAATTTAATCTTTCTACCGTATTTTAATCAATCAATGCCCATTCAATCATTTTAATCCAATGAATTCTTTTAAATAATATTGGTGTTAATAAAAATTTTCAAGCACTACTCCTTTTAAATCATAAACCATTGCTCCATGGAATGGATAAAATGACTAACATTTCCTTCCCCCCTTCTTAAAGTCCTTAATGAATTAGGATATCAAGGATTATTTACTAATATATCAACTTAAATATCACTATATCATGAATTTTATTAAACATTTTTACAAAAACACAAATATGTTTTTGAGAAAAACTTTCACCAAACTTAGGTTTGATGAAATAAAAACCTCATTCCTAATAAAAACTTAAAGAATTATACATTAAGACTTTATAAAAACTATTCAATGGATGGAAAGTGGATAGCTAAAATAACTTTATTGGGAATCCTCTTGTCTTGAATCCTTTCATACACCATTTTAGTTGTAACTAATGCATTGTCTTCATCCTTGCTTTCTTCAAATGTTCTTGTTTCCTTTACATCCATCTCCTTTGCATCTACCTCTTTTGCTAATTCTTGTGGCCTATCCCAATTAGATACTTTTATATCTTGAGATACAAATGCCTCTCCTCAAGAATCATCTTGGTTAGAATTTTCTTGATTTTCTACTTAACTGTCTCATTCATGAAATCTACCCCAAACATTGGCTTCTATAGAAAGTCCACTAGTAAGAAACTTGAACTCATCAAAAATTCAAAGTAGGAATTGAATTTCTCTTGATGCTCCACAGGCTTTTGCTTTGCAATAAGCTCTTAGAACATGTTTTGGGTAGCATACCATTACATATGGGATAAATGGTCTTCCCATTGCTCTCTCACCAAGAACCATCCTTTCTCAAATTTACACTCTTTGCTAGCTTTCTTTATTCATACTTTGAATTGGAAAATGATGTAATCTTAAGCAATCCATATCTCTTCTTATAGTAGTAAATAAACTTGAAATTCCCACCAAATGTTGCTAACCAACCTTGCCACCTTTGTCCATATTAATTACTTTCTAATCATTATATGTATGCCAATTTGAATTTTACCCTTCGGTTGTTGGAATTACTTCCCACTAAATAATTAATTAATCACCACTTCCACTT
>MNCI01009864.1:223039-292753 GCA_015680685.1 Gnetum montanum | reverse complement strand
GAGCTTTATAAGCCACTTTCCTCTTTTTAATCCAATTTCTTTTTGTGCTAAGAATTGTTTGACTATAGGTTTGTTTGACATAATATGAACTAATGAACTTTCTAGATAATATTTAAAATGCTAAAGTGCTTTAATGATTGTGAATGCTTATTTTTCCAAGTCTAAATAATTTAGTTTAGAACCATTCAACTAATACCCAAAAAATCCAATTGGTTCGTCTTGACCTTCCTTTTTTTGAGTTAAAATGACAACAATAGAATCACTGTAAGCAAAACCATATAAGAAAAATTCTTCCTTTAATTTAGGTTTTATCAAATATGGAGCCTCTTAAATGGCCCTTTTCATTTCTACTAAAGCTTTCTCTAATACTAGTGTTTTCTCTACTTGGATGTCTTTCTTTAGCATATGTATCAAAGGTCTAGTAATTTCAATGAAATTTTTTACTTGTAGGATGCTTGATATTTTGTACTACTTGGACTTGAGAATTATCTATAGCAATTCCTTCTTGATAGATCACATGGCCTAGTAAACTCCCAAATTTAACTTCAAAGATGCACTTCTTAGAGTTTAATGAAATACCATACTCACAACATTTTTCAAAAACTTGTTGAATATGACTACTATGATATTTCTTTCTTGTTGAAAATATGGTAATATCATCAAAATAAACCATAACAAATTTTCCTATTAAACCTTTAAAGGCTAAATCCATTGCTCTTTGAAAAGTAGCTTCAACATTTGAAAATTCAAACGACATTCTTTAATAAGAAAAATTTCACCATTTAGTGATAAATATTGTCTTATATTTATCATTTTTATCTAGAATGATTTGATTATAGCCTGAAAAACCATCTAAGAAAGAATATATTTGATAACCTAATACTTTGATCAACATCTCATCAACTCTAGGAAGTGGATACTTACCCTTCTCTCAAGCTTCATTCAAATTCCTGAAGTCTACACAAAGCCTAATGTTACCATTTTTCTTTCTTACTAGAATAAGTTTAGCAAGCCATGTAAAATATTGGATTGGATATATGATTTGGGCTTGTAATAACGTATTGATCTTAGCTTCTATAGTAGGTTCAAATGATGGATTGAATTTCCTTTGTTTTTACTTAACGGTTTTACAACCTTCTATTAAAGGTATTTTATGTGTCATCACATCTAGTCTAAAAGCTTTAAGATCATCATAAGACTAAGAAAAATTATTCAAATTATTTTTTAGGAGTGATAACACGTTTTTCTTGAAAACTGAATTCTTTTCCTTTGTGATATTTAACATATTTGGTATCTCATTAGATCCAAGAATTACTTCTTCAAAAGCTTGATCATCGGGATTTTGTATATCTTTTCTAGTAAACAAATTTTTCACAAATTCATATTCATAATTAGTTATCCTTTTAGGAATGAAATTTTCCTTAGATTTTAACATTATCTCAGGTATGACCTGACCTTTGAATTCTTATTTGTTTCTCATGAACTTAAGTACTAGATCATCATCTTCTAATAGTTGCAAATGTTTTATGTTATCTGGTACTGATGGTTGATGTTCTTCTTCAATCATTGCACACCCATATCCTTCTATCTTTTGCATGTCTAATGTCAAAGCTACCTTTGCTAAGTCATTTGCTATATAATTACCTTCTCTACCTATATGTTCTATCTAGTAGTGCTAAAACTATTCTAACATTTTTTAGAGAAGTTGTTTATAAGGTTGTAAAAATGATCTTTTCACTATGCAATTACCTTTAACTTGTTCACAAACTAATCTCAAATCTCCTTTTATAGTGATTACCTTGATTTCTTTATCCAAAGTTATTCTACTACCAATACACAAAACTTCATATTCAACTTTTTCATTAGTACAAGGGAAAGATAGAAGAATTACCTATATAATTTTTGGTGAATCATTTCTTACTATAACTATCCCAACTCTTGCACCTTTAGAATTACATGAGCCATCAAAGTACAATTCTCATTTTTTCTCATCTTTGGATTCTTCTTTTTTGAAACTATAAGTTTTTTGGAGTGTATAAATTGTGGTTTTAAAAGCCTTTTTTTTTCAACAATGTTACCTTTTCCATTTGAAGTAATATCATCAATCATCAAAGGTTCACTATACACATATTTGGTTTGGTTCTCCTTTCCAAGGTAGCCACATGTGTGAATAATCTTTTGATATGTAACTTGAGAAATTCTTACTCCAACTTTTTCTTAATAAGAGACTATGTGAGTCTAGTGTATTTGCCACTTGAATAGTTACTCTAGTTTTGATATGGGGTTCAAAAGAGATTTCTAATAGAAAATTTGGTAATTGATCCACAATCTTCACTCTTCTTGCATATAGACAATGGCATTGTAGTAGATGTGGATCCAAAATCAACCAAACAATTATGTAGATATTTATCCTTTAACTTCATTGTTAAAAGAAAAGGAGGATCTTCTTTATCAGGAATACAATCATAACTAGCCTTTGATTTTTCATCATTATTAGACACATAACTTAACTCTAATTCTCTAACCATCCTTTTTCCTTTAATAAACTCTAAGGCCTTTCTTTGTTGATCTTCTATTTGTAGTAATTGATATATGCTAATATTGGCTCTGACATGTTTAAGATCTTCAATCAAATCATATTCTCCATCTCCAATAAAGCTTGGTTTCTTTATCCATTTATTGAAAGACTAATTTGGAGTACTTTGTTCTACTTGATCCTCTTTATTCTTATTTTTATCTCTTCTACTTGGCTTAAAATNCTTGATCCTCTTTATTCTTATTTTTATCTCTTCTACTTGGCTTAAAAGCCTTTCTTTTAGTAGATGGATCAGCAATGACGTTTGGAGGTCTAGAAGTAGTTAGTCTTTCTTTTGATCTCATATTATATCCATTTTCCCTATTTTTATTACACTCCTCATCTAAGGATATACCTTCATTAGAACTTGATAAAGAAGAAGTATCATTAGACCTAGAATTAGAAGATTTGCTTGCATAATGAACACTAGCTAGCTCATTATTAGATTCAATATCATGGAATTTGGACACAACAAGATGACTATCATTCTCATCTTCTACAAACTTAGTGTCTTTATATTTATGTTTTTTATTTTTCTTTTATTCCTTGATATTAACTCTTGCTAAGGCTTTTTCTAGTTTCACTATTTTATTGGACATATCTCACATTAATTGTCCCTTTTTAGATTTTCTTCTTGTAGGTTCTTGCTTTGTCTTAATATGAGATGGACTTGGTAAAAATTTAAATTGATCAAAATATTGCATAGGAATCATAACCTTTTGTTCTCTCTTTTGAGTTGTAACAATCTCTTCATGATTCAAGTTTAACTATTTTTCTAACTGTATAGCTTCACTAAAGTAGTCATTTAGTGTAGTTAAGTTAGAAGTTCTCCTTAACCAAATTGAAATGTTTTGGTTGATAGCCTTAAGATACATTTCTCCAATCATTTCATCTAATGGTCTATATTTTCTTTGAAAGAGCCCACAAATTTGTTAAAATTTGATGTTAAAATCTCTAATTGATTCTTTGACTCCTTACTCATCTTGTATTAGTCCACAATATAGTTGTTGTTGATATAATTGATGACCAAATTGAGCTAAGAAAATACTTCTCATATCATCCCAACTAGTGATAATGTTTTCTTGGAAAGTTTGAATACCAAATCTGAGCCCTATCCTTTAGATTTACTACAAATAATCTATAGGCTTGATCTTGGTGTTGAACATTTACATGATCTAAAGCTAACTAAAACATGTGAATATACTCTTTAGCTAAGTAAGCTTTTCTAGGAATAAAAGGCTTAGAAAATATTTATAAACTACATTAGAAATATCATTGTAGTTTTGAAATCCTAATGGTGTGACTCTTTGCCAAGGATATGCCATCTTATTCTTTTGGAATATTGAACTTTTATACTTCATAGATCTTCTCTTATAAACTAACAAATGATCTAAAAGGGGTGATCTTCTCAACCTTTTAGTCTTTAATCCACTACTTGCTCCAAAATCAAAAATCTTCTTTTGTTCTTCTTCTGATAAACAATCAATCTTATAATCAAGAACTTCCCTTGAATCTCTAAAACTTCCAAACTATCAATANTCTTCTTCTGATAAACAATCAATCTTATAATCAAGAACTTCCCTTGAATCTCTAAAACTTTCCAAACTATCAATATTGTTGGTCATGAACTAAAAATAGAATCTAATTTCTTAAGCCTTTATAGTAACAAATAATTGTTTATATGCTAGGACTATCAAGCTTATGAACTTAGAGGATAAATTTTCAGCCCTCCTAGCGTAAAAAGAACTATTGGTGACCATTGGGGACATGACCACCAACGAGTGACTCGAACAAGATTTAGGTGTTTGTTGGTCTTTGGCAACACCAAGGCCTAGGTACTTCCAAAAATACTTAATAGTTAAATGTGACTATGTGTTTGTTGTTGTGAATGTTGAAATAATTGGATTGCATATAAAACTGTAATCGACTATCATGAAAGAGATTCATCCAACTTTGTAAACTACTATGAGTTGTTGGAGATTCCTATTTTGTTAAATTACTTAGTCTATATGGTCTTTATAATACCTACTTGTAACAAATAAAATTTTGCAAACACCATTCGAGTATAACTCTGCCAATCTACTCCTAATTTCCCTCAAAGTGAGAAAGTTCCACAAGAAAACTAGAAAATATAGCAAGATTCAATGGGAAGAGAAAGAAAAGAATGTAGATTTGTGTAAAAATATCAAATATTTTAGCAAGGTAAATTAATACAAGGAAACACTTTATATAAAGTTATGCCTAATTCAATATCTATGAATTGTTCAAATTTTCTAATCTCAAACAAGCAATTTTGTAAAGACAATTCTACTATACTATCAAAAATTTCTACATAAAATTCTATTTTGGCTAGATAATAGTTGTCAATGATTTCATGCAATAGAGCTTTCAAATATTTGACAACTTTTGATTGCAATACCAAAGAAATATACTTTAAAAATCAAATAGCTATTTCAATCCTATCAAAATACCAAATATTTTTTTAATCCTCTAGACTATTTAATTACTCAACTAGCTTATCTATAGTAGAGGCTCTCTTACAACAATCCTAATAGCAACTTTAAACATTGTATAATAATAAAATTCTCTATTAAATTACTCTTAAGACTTCCCAACATGAGATCTTCTATAGAAAATCTTAATAAGAGTCTACTATTATGCAACAAAGAACTATAAAAGTGATCTAAAAATCATAAATTGAAATGCCAAACATGATACTACCTAAACCACTAGCTAAGTAATCAAAACAAAATAGGAAAGAATAAAGTCATAGGACTAAAACAAAGTAGCTGAAATGATGTCTTTAGCAAGCCTTCTTACAAGCAATCTTCAAATTTCTTCTTTCCAAAAATCTTCCTTCCCCAATTCTACTTTTGAAGATCCTTTTATAGTGACCTCAAGGTAGTTACAATAGTCATGATAAGTTAAGGGTATTATAAATATCTAGGGGTACTACCTCATAACCACCCTAGAGATTATAACTTCCATAGAAAGTTATTAGAAATTTGAGCTATGGTTGCCAAGTTTTTTCTTAAAAACAAATATCATGGAGATCACCATAGGAAGTTACAAAAAAAAATAAAAATAGAAACACATATCTCCTAAATCTCCTCTTCCATAAAAATATTCCCTTTTGAAGTAAATAAAAGTAAAGGTATCAAGGTAAAATCATAGGTTTTAGTAAATTAATAGAATTGATGCCATGTGATTAATTTTTCAAATGCTAACATTAAGGTAGGCATTTTCTTGTTTTAATTTAACAACTCAACGGATCAAAGTATTGTTAGGAATCCATCAATTAGCAAAAGCCCTGAGATAAATGGTGGCTGCAAACTATAACCTTTGCACCTATCATTGCCCTCAAAATACACCTACGTCTCCTCAATGGATGCCATGATGAAATTTGATGGTAGGTTCTATTGCAATCTCCACTCTGCAATCAAACTACAAAAAATTACAACCAACTACATGGTATGTTAGTGTAGCTCTCTTTTTTTAGCTTTTCCGAAGGTAGAAACTTGAAAATTTTCAAATGCTACCTCAACAAAATTTCTAAGGGTTTTGGTAGATTTCCCCCATTTTTGCAGAGCCTCCTCCAGAATTCTTCTAATAATGATTTCAACACCAACAAAGAGAAAAACCACATTTTAGTAGGAGACATATTCATCATATTTATTTATGTTCTTTTGTTTTTGTTCTTCTTGTAGTCACATAGGAATCATTTAGGGTTTTTCTCTTTTTTCTTTGAAAATTAGAATTATGATGTTTCCTCCCATGATTGCCACCCTCCAAAAGCTTTTAACACTAAGGCTATTGTGGACATGACTACCATTGATGACAACAAATTCTAGAACATGTGTGATGCATGGCCTATGTTAGTTCACAAGTATGACACTTGTGCTTACCAACTGGTCTCATGGCTTTGTAAATTGAATTTGTAACTTGAGTGGAATCTATTCCTTTTTTGGTACTCTTCTCTTTCTTCTAAAAAATCTATTGTTGAAATCGTTGAAATCATTAATCTCTGTATTTTCACTTACATCTAATAAAAACCATTGTGTATGTGGCAGGAATTGATCAATTTTAATTCCCCAAACATGGTAGCATGGAGAATACATGACAAGTGTTTTATGAAATGTTATGCATAGTAACATGCTTCACCATGTTTTCCGCTAGTTGAGCTATTTGATTTTAGTCTTTCCTCAACTTGATTAAAAACATATAATCCTAAGGACTTGGTGTTGTGAACTTGATTCAAATCTGCCATTGCTCTAGAGAAGATTTAGCTGGCATCATTCTTTACAATTCCTGGTTTTGCCATCTAGATGGTTCCGTAGAGATGTATATATTTTCTTCCATTTTAAATTTTTCATAATTTCAGTGTAGGGAATAAACTCAAGGAAATTAAATTTCCCAAGGTATAGAAGTTTAATTAATGATATGGAAATTAAACTCCCAGAATTTTATGAGAAATATGTTGAACCTTCATAAGTTTTTGATGTTTCTAAATTTTAATCAACCATATTATTTCTATGGGCCATTTAATTCATTGCATTAAATCCTGAGTACACAGACTCATTTTATCATTGTTTGTAAAGATATTATTACTAGTCATATTCATAATAAATTGTTTTCAAAAATCTCATCTTCTTAACAATGTTTCATAGATGTTAGTGATAATGGCCTCCATCTTTAATTCAGCCTTTGCTTCTTTCTTTGGTTTTTTAAAATGCTTATACATGCAATTCATCCCATATATCTCACTATATATATCAGGCCTATTTTACTTCACTTCTGATATACTTAATTCTTATTTTCAAAATTGCACAATGCAGAGAATATAACAACTATTATTGATAGCCCTTTGCTACTCACTATTTTAACAACAATGATAATAATTCACCTTTGAGAAGGTGACTAATTCTTAATGTTTTATGAAAACTGCTTTGTACTATGCTTTGAAAATTTCATTCCACCAATCTAACTCTATCTCATCAATTATCCAAAGAGATTTATCTTAGATATATTTTTATGTGACTTTGCAAATAACTTAATCTTTCTGCCACATTTTAATCAATGAATGCCCACTCAATCATTTTAATCCAATGAATTCTTTTAAATCATGTTGGTGATAATAAAAATTTTTAAGCACTAATCCTTTTAAATCATAAACCATTGCTCCATGGAATGGATAAAATGGCTAAGAAAGAGGTCATTACAATGGATGGGTTTGTACAAGTACATCCCTTGTTCCTTTGTTTTTTTACCAGCATGAGGTAGAAGAGTTGTGTCAAAACCTTGTGGTAGATGGTACCATGACCTTTTTTGGTGGAAATATTTTTCCTATTTTAACATGAACAATCTTTAGGATCATTGGATTTTCAAATGAGCTAGCTAATAATTCGTGGCCATAGACCAAGAAGACTAAGCCCATGCTTAGGTTGAAATTTCTATTCAAGGTCTTTGACATAGATAAAGTAGAGGTGAAGACATCCAAACTTCCCTTGGTTCATAATGCTATGTATAAAATCATCACACATAATTTCATACCCACCAAATAACCATTGGGATCTCTTCTCAAGGGGCTAAGATTGTGAAAATGATGAGAGAAAAGCGCACCATCAAGATCCCCTAGTTTCTCTACAAAATTTTGATCTAGAAGATCGAAGATGTAACTAGAGACAAGAGAGAGGTCTATGCCTTTCTAGGGTTAATTAGAAATCTCTATGAATTAGTAGGCATAGAAAATTATGTGGGAAGACATTCCACAAAAGTAGGAATGACAAACTGGAAAAATGTAATGGTGATGGCCCTAAGAGAATGTCTAGAGGTTTTTGGGGTAGTATCCAATTCAAAGAATGAAATTTTTTTCATGGAGGTACCATTTTTACCTCAATTTTATTAGCATGCATAGTGCGACAACCTAGTAGATCCATCTTCCAACCTCATAGTTTCAACATTAAACAAAGATAGGAACCTCTTCTTGGTGATTTTTTTTGATCCATTATGCACATTGAAGGTAAGGGATAGACTACCATAATTCATATTAATGGGTCACTAGATCTTAGTAGTAACTTCTTGAATATGATTAGAGCCATTGTGTGTGGTGAATCTATAAGGCAAGATATTTTCAATTTTTTCCTCCCTTATTGGATGATTCACTCATTGTCCATTATGATGCATTAGTTAAGTCATAGAACTATGTTCCTTCATGAAGTAATTTCTCTTCATACTAATCAACGTACAACATGCATAATGTATAACATGCGGTAGAATTAATTTAGGTACTCACTAATCAACCTAGGACTAGATGGTGCCTATAATAAGAGCAGATGATTAATCCAAGTGTTGAGCTACTATTAAGGAACATTGATAATATGGTAGAGATTAAACTAATTAAGGTATAAGTCAAATTAGAAATTGTAGATGTTGATAGAACTTTCTAATAAAGTTGTAGAGAAGTCAAGTAGAGGTATGATGATTTCAATAATAGTTAGAAAATATTATACTATTAGTACTAATACTTTCCATAATCCCTCTATAGGTGCAAATTGAATGCTTACAAGCTATGTCATTTTAGTTGTGCCAAGTTGGTTGAAGAAGCCTTATTTATGAAGGATGGCTTGGAGTAGTAAATAAAAATGCTAAAACATCATTCTTAAGAATAGAAGAGAATGAGTTAGGAGATAGAAAATCAAGTACTCTTTCTTTTCCATCAAGCATAAAGGCTAAAGAACCAAAGTTAAATCATGAACTAATTTTGGAATAAATACCTTCATACAAAGAAGAAGCACTAGAACTTGTAGCAAGAGCTAATGGACAAGATTACTAGGAAAATTTATGAACTTAGAAAGATTCATATGAATCAATAGGAAACCTAGGATGTCAAAGTACATAGACTACATAAACTTGTAGCTCTCATCAATGAATAAGTAACTAGAGAAAGATGCAAGGTGAAGGAAAAATTCAACACCTTACATACTACACTCCAATAAATAGTCATAAGTAAGCTAACCTTATAGAAGAAGATGGACCTATTTGAGAACATCCTCCACCATGAAGTAGTTGTCATAGTTCTTAAACAAAGACTCAAGAATGTAGAAGAGGATATGGAGGTAGAATAGAGGAGGTATCTTTATGTGGTTCAAACTTCTATAGGTCAACCACACACAAAGTTAGAGGAAAAAATTCATCAAGTGATAGTTGAGTTGAACATGATCAAGTGTGAGCTCTCATAGGTAAGATTAAGTTACAAGTAGTTCTAGTCTAATGCTAAGGAATGGTGTCAAGTACTTCTTCAAGAGTAGGGGCTAATGCATGAAAAAAATTAATAACTTTGAGTAAGGATAATGGACCTTGGGATCTAGCTTAAAATATTTTACATGTTCACACTCCACTCTTTAGGCTTCTATCCATATCAAGCAAGCATGTTAAGGGGTTTCTTCTTTTAATCACCACTCATGGAACTTCTCAGTGATGGGGCTTGTATTGTTTTATAATCATGCTTTGTATATTTGTATAGTTGTATTCCTCTATGCTAATCATATCCTATGTCTAATTACAGTTTTTTGTCTTAAGTGTTAAAGCTATGGAACTAGCTTTACTTAGTCATGAAAGAATGATGAGTCATCCAATGGAACTTTATATGTCAATTGTAAGCCCTGGACTTAGGAAGTATTTTATATCCTATGTTTATGATTTTCACTTACATGGTTGAGGTTTCTACCTTCCAAGTTTTCATTCTAACCTATCATATTATACTTCTAGATTTGGTGCATGTTTTGGGCTTTCTAGGATGTTTCTAACTGCATTCAAAAATCCCTAGGAACCTTCTTACATGTTTCATGGTGTTCTAGCTTTTATCCAGAACTGGAAAGTAAAGTGTACTAAAAAGGGATTCATTGACTTAAGTACACCCCTTGAATCATTGTAGGGGCACTGATGCATTCTTCTCATAGGCTTGGTATGGTTCTTCTACTCTTAGATTACCTCTAGTATATTTTTAGATTACCTAGGCATTGCTGACAAACCTTCATTGATACCTAGGCACTAACAAAACTCTATCATTATGTTGTAAAAACTATAAATACCAAAGATAAGCTATCATACTTAAAAATTTGATTCATAGAATTTTCATTTGAATTTTGGAGTCTAGTTCTATGTGAAGAGCTTTTCCTGACTTGAATAAGTTGATTTCCTTCTTTCTTTGTCTTATGTGTGTTTTGAGTCATCACTTTTGTAAGTGCAACTAGAATTTTTCAGAGTGCTATCTTAATTACGTAGCTTAGAACCATTTGATTAATATAGAATCCAGTGTTTGCATGGTAAATAAAGCTCATGATTTCCCCTTATTCTACCATTGATACCTTAAACATAAAAATACTAAAAATATTTATTTAGTTTTTATTTGATTGAGCTACAATAATTTGTTCCTTATTCAAGGAGATCATAACTGTATAACATGGTGTTTAGCAATTGAGATTATGACTAAGAGCCATTTTATTACATTTTATATGTGATGTTCTACTTGTCCCTAAGAGGGATTACAACACAAGCATTACACCTATCCCCAAGATGGATTGTGATGTGTGTGTGTTTATGTTCATTTTGTTTCTTATAATTATAAATTCCATAAAAATTATAAAACATAAAATTAAAAATATTCCTTTTATCTTTCAATGTGTATCACAATCTTGCGTTTGTATCATATTTATTATAATATATTTATATATATTAATTAAATGAAACTATATACATGTGTTATTGGTAATCCACTCAACATCATTTTCAAAGCTTATGACTAGATCACACTACGTTCTGTATGATAAAATTCATTGGTCTAAAACTAATGGGACTCCTATCAATTACAAATTTAATATTTTTGCTTAACATAGTGCAAGGTTCTTAGAATGATAGTTGTTTATATGTTGGAACAAAGATTGAATCACCATTTAATGTCCCAAGTGCCTATAGACACTTAGTGAAATGGTTATACAAGGATATTATAAGCATAAGCTTGCTTTGTGGAGGATCCACTTCTATGAATCTTGGGGATCTTATCCATGAGAAAACTTCACATACATTCCAAGCATCATGGCAGTGCTATTCTATCTTTATTCATTGTGTCTTAACCATTTTTTCTTAATTTTTTAAGTTTTCTTTCTTTATCCTTTCAAAAACTATAGTTTCTAATCATCCTAAGGCTTGAATTCATGTTAAAACATCATTTTAAAGCTCTACTAAACCTTCTAAACTACTATGATTAAACCCATAGTATTTTTTTGCTCTAACCTTCTAGAAGCTCCCAAAATATTCATTTTAAAATTGATAAAAAAATCAAGAAAACTTTCTTTGATCAACTACATGAAATTTACAAAAACTATAAATAGACATGATTCCTTAGCCAAATCTTGTCATTTTACTTCAAATATGTAACTATATTTTATGATTGTTTTTAGAACCTAAAACTTTAACATGCAATATTTTGCTATTCAGACTCTAATTTGAGCTATTCAAAATACTTTTAAGCTTTGAGAGTCAAGCTCTACATCATGGGGGTAGTCAAATTATGATTTGAGAAGTTCTTTTAGCATCCTATATTTACATTCTTAAGGTAATTAATGTTAAATATGGTGAAAATTAGTTAATAATTAAGATAATTTAACTACCTTTGGACTTCTAGAATATATCAATGTAATCACCCAAGAGCTCAAATTCAAAAATTTTCTAAAATTAAGCTAACACAAAGGTTTGTTAATAACAAAATCATTATGAAATATTTTAAAATTTAACAATTAGCCATCAATGTAATTGTAGATGGTACCAATATGCATTCTAAGGGCAAGAGTCAAATCATAGCCAAAGTCAAAAAGACCATGAGATACACAAGAATGTGGATGTGGATAAGAAGAAGAATAGTAGGAAACCCATGCAACAACATCCATAAGGGAGGAACTAGAGATGGAATTTGTTAGGTAGATTCCATAGCACATATAGGTTTAATTTTTGTAGGATAAGGCATCTTAATCATAATCCAATCTAGAGGTGATCCTCATAGAAACAAGTTTGAAAAAAATTAGAACAAAGGAGATTCACACTTCAATCCTTCAAGAGTTTAGCTTCTGATCATTCTTGGAATTTTCATCCTAAAAAGTTCATGAATAGTATCAAGCATCTCCGCTTTTGCATACCATCTTAGCCAATGGGAATTATTTCTTGAAACAAACATATCTTTTATGGAAAAATTTCTAGAAATATGCAATTGTTAAAATCAAGGACATAATCATTTCCAATTCTATTTAGGCTATCATTGAACTTGTGGGACTTCCAAATGCAAGGACATATGTTATCAATGTATGCACTAATTATAATGTTAAAATTAAGAAGAAATGGATGTAGAGAGCCTATGGATTTAATAGTAATGAATATGACATACTAGCACAAGCAAAAAAAGGTTATTTTAAGATTGCTTCATATCATCTCAATTCCATGGTATAGCCTAGGAAGGTCACATTATTTTTTGCACATGTATAACTCTTAATAAGAAGTTTCTAGTTAACATGCCATAATTGATATTCTTAGAAATCAAGGCACTTCCCTTTTTGTGTCTAATTAGAAAATTCTATCTAAGGGAAGAAATTGATTGCTATACAAGTGATGTCTTTTGAAGGATACCCATTGCATCTTAATAAGAATTGATGAAGGATAAGCCACCACTAAAACTTCAAGAGGATATGTCACCACTACTAAATACTTGAATAATAGGGGCTATAATGATAGTTATACGTGCAATTTTGGGTGCACCTAGATCAAGCTATTAAACACCTATTGAAGGACATTAAAGACAATCACCCAATGATGAGCCACTTGTAGAAAGTTGCTCATATTGTGAGCTAGCAATAATATGACTTTGTGAACTTCTTTAGTGCAAGAAAAGCAATGTTCCCATGTTTGTTAACCTAGTTATTAATGTTATCATCACTACATCTAAATAACATCTTATGATCTTCAGTAACATAGTAAACTTTCTCATGCAATTGGAGAAAGGAGGAGAAACTACCATGGTGATCCATTCACACCAAGGGTAGAAAAAAACTAATGAAGTAATAGAAGATCATATTTGTTCATCACTAAGGATCCTTGTAGCACCAATGCTAGATATTTCTACAATGTCACACATCCAAATGTAAATAAGAGTAGGATCAAGACATATAGGAATGATGAGCATATTATAACACAAGGAAGTATTGGATAGGCTAGTCAATGCTAGGCTAATGATTCCAAATATATTCAACATTCTTGAGGATATGATAGCCATCTAGTTTAAGGTCCCTAAAACCAAGGGAAAGATCACTATTTTTGAGGCCCAACTATCATAGGTGGAGTTAATAAACCAACAATTAAAAGATGAAGTCATACAACTCTACGTCCATTCATTAAATTAAGAAATCCATCAACTTAGCTTAATAAGAGATGAAATATTCAACTAGTTAGAGGCTAAGTAGTAGTATATGGAGATTAAGAAAGAAAAGCTACTTGGGATGCTTTCATATCTAATGTAATGGTAAATTCATTAAACCAAAACAACACTAAGTTAACAGATGAGAATAAAGACCTTGCTATAGAGAATTGGAGGTTGCTAAACATTGAATTAGAAAAGAACTAATTAGGAGATTAGGAATTACCAAGATTAGTTAGCATATGTTCACATAAATGTATGTAAATTTGTAATTAAGAATTGAAATCTATCAATGAAAGAAGCTAGAGCCATTAAGCAAAAAATAGCAATCAAGATTGTAGCTTGGTAGAATGAGGCTCTTAAATTTGATAAAATCAAGCATTACTACAAGGATCAAGTGGGCCTTAAAAAGGATATTAATAGAAAAGAGATCTAATTAGTTAAAGAAAAAAATCAATGAATCCCTTCAACAACTTCCTGATTCTACATGATAATTCATCTTTGATGATCTCAATTCCTACAATCAAGATGAAATTAAGATGAAGGAGATTCAAATGTAAGAAATGACATGGCATATGAAGCTTTTCAAATCATGGTATGTAAATCTTGTTATTCTAACTACTGGGAGATCCAACAATAAGTTTTAGAAATAAGTGGCCACTCATACCTATTGTATGAGAATGAACAAAAATTACACCATGAAGCATTGTAGAAGTTACAAATTGCAAACTTAGAGCTTGAGATTTCTAATTCAAAGTTCATAGATCAATGAGATGCCACAAAAAACGTGACTAGAAAAATGATAAAATATTAGGAGATCAAGGCTATAGTGAAAGCATTCAACATCAAACATAAATATTTTCAAGAAGGTTTTTCAAATCCACGAGATGTTCCTAACTCTATCATATCGATGGGAAGTTTCCATCCAAGCTTTCCTAGACTATCCATGATTACATGATCAAGGAGGAGAAAATGAGAGTCTTGATAAAGGTACTTATTCTAAATAGTATAGCAGTAGTAGTAGAAGATCGGTTTCCAAAACCATCAAGGCATGAGAAGCCACCACCACCAAGCATCACTTAAGGCATATGCCTTAGTCTCTTTTATAACTCTAGTCCTTTTTGTAAGGATATTATTTCTAATTTTTTATTTTGTTAAATTTATCCCTCACTCAAATAAATTTTGTAATGTGACACTCGAGTCATAGTCAAGTTGTGTTGGTTAATTGGTTGAGTGTACTTCCATATTTTGTAAAAAACTACACCCTATTTTTATTTAACTTGAGGATTAGTTTTTAGTCCGTTGTGAGGGTGCAATGAAGAGTAAGTAATTTGGTCATATTGATGCATTAATTTCAATGCAACTACAACATAAATTAAGCTACATTAATGTATTAACGTTAATACTATTTCTATACATGCCTATATAAATGCATCACCTACAATATTTATGGAACTACTTGATCATTAATGTAGAAAAGACCTTTTATTTTATTTCTATAGAAGTTAGAGTAGTTATAAAGTACTCATAGTGTGAATTTGAATTAGATGAAAATTTCTTATATGAGTAATATTTTATCTATATACAATTCATGATAGAAGTAAGATCAAAATTGATTCATCTTTATTGTAGTAGTTTGACTTAGATTAAGATTTACTTTTGATGTAATTTATATTTTCATACAGGTAGCTTAATGTTTACTTCTTATATGCTTATTTAATAATTTTCTTTTATTAAACATTAAATGAGAGCAACCACTTCAAGTGTAACATATGTTTGCTTGATAACCTAGTAACATTAAAGTTTGGTTAGTTAATTAGCATTACATTTAATAAATGCAGTAGTGAATATTTTTTTAAGACATATATAGTAAGTAGGAATGAACACTCCTCGCTTAGGTTAGAGTAAACTTTCCTTATCACATTTAAATTATAATAAATTAATTTTCTATATTTTAAAATTATTTTAATCATTGTCTACCAACATCATCCATCATGTGCCTCAGTAATACTTAACCATATGTACTAAAGGCCACAAGAGTATAACTGGGAAGATAGTGACCTGTAATCATAGTTAATAATCTAGGTACTCCAAAAGTCTAGTTTATAGACTACAATCAAGTCATGTGTGGATGCTTGTAATTTATATGGTTTTGTATAGTAAACATTGGTTGCTCATCACTTGCGATCTAAGCCAACATCTTAATCACAACCCATGATAAACTTGTGGTTGCTATTGAATATTAGTTTGGCTCAATAATGAAGTCCAAATAGTCCCTAGGTATTTCTAGACCATCAAATGATTGAGACAATAGTTACAAGGTAATGTAATGCATATTTATGAGTTGTTAAACTGAAGCAAATTCATCTTCAACTAAAATAACTATGAAGACACTTATAAAAAAATCACATGGATAATAAATCTAACACATAACTCCTAAAATTAAGAAATGTAATGTATTACATAAAATACATGAAATCTATAACTAAGAATGCATTCAAAACTAATACCAATGTTTCCCATTATACTTAATAATTTACTAGTCATATTTGAAGCATACACATGAAAAATACAAATTTCTTTAAGAAATCCCTTTTTAAGGCAAATGACAATAACCTGTAAATTGAAAAAATTAAGAGAAAGTTGTAAAAAATCTCATATATAGAATCTAAAAAGGATGATTACACAAACAAAAATCAACAAACCACAAACATAGACATGTGAACCATAATCACACCACCACAAGTCTCTAATCAAACATAGATTATGCTTTTAGTGAATGATGTTGCCTATGCTTATCTAGAATGGAGTAAAATATTTTTATAATAAAAACTCCTATAATATAGCTAACCCTAGAATCAGATCAATTTTTATGTTTCCACAAGCAAAGTTTAAGAAAAATTTATCATAGTGACAATCCATCTCTTAAGTACAACTAACATTGAAATAACACTAAATATCATGTTCACATAAGAGCTCATAAACTATCATAAGCTAATAGCACTATTGACTCTCTAATGACCACTGATAATACCATTATACTTAACACGTGATATTTTATTTATTGAATTATATCCAAGTGCACATCATCATCCATTATGGCTACTAACTAATTAAATAGGTTAGTGAATCATTAAGCTAAGAAAGGTACATTAGAAAAGCATTATAAATATCTATCATCAACTATCAATATAATGCATAATATCAAGCTAACATAAATAATACATAAAGAATACTCAAAGCATGATAAATAAAACCACCACTAAAAGTAGAAAATAAAGGATGTTACATCCTCTCTCCTAAAGCATCTTCATCCTAGAAGACCTCAAGGTAGGTAAAACATACTTGGAATTTGAACTTCCATGTAGCATCTTGAAAATCATGCTAGATCTACAAGATCTTAATCATTGAAACTACTTTTATTTGAAATATGTAGTCCTTCTTATACATGATTGTGATTGGATGCTCTACATAAAAAGAATTCCTCTAAAGTTATACTTCAGATCAGTAAATCATGTGACTATCATCATGTACATACTTTCATAGCATTGAAATGTACAACATGTCATTAATGTCAAAACACTATGGAGAAAAAATCATTTGATATGCTAGATTGTCTATACCTTGCAAAATCTTGAATGATAATATGTATCAAGGAGTATAACTTTCTTGTCAAAGTTCAACTAGTTCTTCAATGAAGGAACATGTAAAGACATCTGGTCTCCAATTGAAAACATAAAGAATCTTCTCCTATAGTTGATATAAGTTGTCTAATGATCCTAAGTAGCCTTAAATCACACTGAAATGGCTCTAACTTGATCTATCATATGCAATACTAGATTTGTACTAACCTGTTACCAATTATTTATCATGTCCTAACAAAGAGGGATTCCACATGACCTATTGTACAAAATCTCATACAGTGTTACCTTTAAACTAGCTTGGTAGTTATAATTGTAGGCAAACTCTACTAACCTTGACAAGTCATCTCAACTATCCAAACGTAACCCCTTACCATAGGACCTAATGATATTATGTTATGCTTGTTATGTATGTGATTAGACTCAGTTGGAATCATGGAAGCATATAGTTATTTATGATATCTTGCTAACATATTTTTGAGATCTTGTGATCTTATAATTATGATTATGATTTATAAAAATTATGCACACTAATCTTTTTATATGTGTAATATGGTATTTATGACTAGTAAGGTGTGAGGGTTGCAAAGGAAGATTAAGCATTTAACATTTATGACCTGTCTTCATATGCTATTATATATTATGATTATGATTTTAGTGTTTTTTGAAAAATCATGTTATCATGATTATCATGTTAACCATGTTAGAGCCATAGGGATAGTTGGCATATTTTAGTATGCATGTATGATTTCTTGGATATGCTATAGATGAGATATGAAGCTTATAGGCCTAATCAATATTTTTTTTAGATGTTCCATGAGTAGGTTATGGAGTGTGGGTTTCCTAGAATTAGTTAGAATTAGAAAAATTGATTAATAGCTTATGAAAAATATAAAATTGAAATAAATATAATAAAAAAATTTATTTAACATAAACATAAAACATATGTAGAAATCATGTCATTCTTTTGATCATTTTTTATTCCTTAGTTTCTCTATATTTTTTTTCAAAATTCTTTTGCTTCATTATTCTCCTTTGATTCTAAGTATATTTTCATGATATTTGGGATGTTAGAAAAATAATTTTTGATAGGTTGTGATTTAGGAGTCTGTGTTCATGTTTTGGTAGACTTTGAATGTTGTTAAAATTATTTTGGTACTTTTTTTCTGGCTTTTAGATTTCAAAAACCTTTGGATTGCTATGAGTATTCTTTACTCTTTCATTGCCCTTTCAATTCAATTTGTTATAGCTATTTGTCAAGCTCTAGTTGTTGGGATGTAAAGGAATGTTAGGATCTATGACTCTAGTATGGACAATGCTTCCCATTTGATTAGTTATGAATGTTATGATTAGTTATGAATTTTGTATGAATTTGTAAATTACTTGGTTTTGATAGTATGATGAGCTTTTGAAGAACTACAAATACTACTTATTGTATCTTAGGGAAGCCTAGATGTGTAATACTAGTTCACACTTAGTTTGGATTAATAATTGAGATGTGTGTGGATTTGTTTTATCATTATTTATTTCTTTAAGTTACTTTCATGTGGGATGTGAGTCAATGACAAGTGATGGCCTAGTGACAACTTGGTTTCAATTAGATTTACATCAAGCATGAGTCATGACATTCTCATGATACTATGGTTTTGTAGGATTTCTTCATTCTTAAGAATTATAACACCCCTATGATATAGTCATAGAAGAAGTAAAGAAAATGTATGAGTCATGTCCTAGCCATGTTGGATTCATGATGAAATACTTAGCTAATTTTTTGTAGGTTCTAAAAAATGGAATCCATGGTGAAACTCTAGCATGAACATGCTTCTACTATTGTCAAGAATGACTTACGAGGTACCCATGATAGATTTTTAGTAGCTTCACATATTATTTTTTTGTGCTCAAAATGTGCTTAAGATGAGTGATGATGTATATGACTAGGTCACTAAACCTAACATAAGGTGAATACAAGCCATACCAAGGTCATGATCAATTAAAAATTGACTAGTGTGTAAGGAGAACAAGTGACACAAGATCACAATAGAACATGAGAAAAATAGTTTTATATGAACACATGAAGGAAATTAGTATGCATCCTGGACCTTAAGATTTGAATAGATATCATCACATGATGTAGGTTGAATCAAATAGAAAGTATATGATGAATTTTATGTGCTCATTTATACTTATAGTTGTGACCACATGCTAGATGTGTTATGAAACCTATGATAGATATAATGTGTTGTTCATATGTATGAGTGACATTGAATATGCTACTTGTGTGTGATTTCATGCATAATGCATGCTAAGTTTTATACATGTGTTTTTATTGAGTTTCATGATGATTTTTTCATGTGTTATTTATGTGTGCCAACATGAGATTGCCATGGATATTCATTGTCAACTTGGGATGATACATGAAGTACAAGTTAATTATGACCACTAGTTTTGGTGATGTGATATGACTATGATGTGATTAATGATACATGTAATTATATAGTGCATGGATTCAACATGATGATCTAGACTAGTTAGTGATAATGCACCATGGAGAAGTCGGAATGATCCCTGTTTGATGCAATAGTAAGGAAAATATCTCAAACCTTATTCTAAAAGTGGGAGAGCACATGCTAAGCCTATGGTTGGTATGAGCTCAAGCTTCATTTAGTTTCACTATAATCTACTGTCTAGATGCTTAGTGACATAGGATGATAGATGGAGTAGTAGGCACTAGTACCAACAATGGATTAAGTAATGGAAAAGTAATAAAATATTTGCAAGAACTATGAGAGATATAAGTACTCATGTCAATGATATCATGCTTACATTGATTATAGATATGTCAAATGCCAAAGGGATTTCTAATGTCCTTTATCATTATAGGATAGTAATCCCTTGGGGGAACTAAATTCCCATGACATGTATTAGAGTGCATATTAGAATAGATTGTGATATATAAGCCTAGGTCATGCTATGTGTTCAGTATGTAATGTTCAATATGCTATGATGCAATGTTGGGTCATGTGCATGGTTTGGCTAGTTAGGTTGCATGATCATTTGGTAGAGTTCTAGCATGGATGTTTGATATGATAGATGATATCTTGGATGATGTTACATATGTGTTATGTGATGTGATATACATATGGCATGAAATGTACTAATCATGTTGCAATTTTCTTAGTATATCCCACACATATCCTCTAATGTAACATCATACTTCTCTTCTAGAAGGAACATGTAAAGCTTCCATGTAGGCTTGTAATGAATCCATTTTTATGTAGGTTATGGAGTTGGAAGCATATGAGGTCAATAAAGCTAAGAAAGGTGATGACGAATTTGGACCCAAGTTTTTATCTTTCCTATTATATGTTCTTATATAAGAGATGGATCTATTTGTTTTTTATCTTAGTTTAGATAGTCCATGAGTTGTAATAATTTTTCACATTATAAATGATGTTTATATTATTGAATGTGTGTTGGAAATATTAACTAATATTATGTAGCATATATGCTTGATGAACTGATGGCTTAGATGATAGAGTATTCTACATTATTTTGATATTATCTATAGTAGTTCTAGTTTTTGTATATGTGTGTTATCATTATGCTTAGCTAGTTTATTATGAGATTTTTGTAGATTGATTTTATGGATTTCTATTATATCCTTCAATTCACTCATTACATGAGACACATTAAATTAATCATTTCAATAGCACATGGTTCATTACTAAGCTTTCTTTTGATTAAACATCTGGGGTGTTATATCAAATATTAAAGAGCACATGATCTTAACATGTTCTTCAAAATCTAGTTAATCCTCTTTACTTGACCATTTTTCTAAGGTTGATACACTAAACTCAAATTTAGCTTTGTATCCAAGCCATCCTATAAAGCATGTTAAAAGCAAAAAGTAACATTAGAATACCAAGTAGAAACAATCTTAAGCAAAGTACCATGTAGCCATATGTGGACAGAAACCATTAGACCACATCCTTTACATTAGATATCATACTTATGATCAAGAAAGAGTATACTTGATTATCAAATCCACCATAACTAGAATATAAACCTTTTCACCCTTGGTGAAAGTTAAATCAGTCATAAATTCTATCTCAATAATCTCCCACTTTCATTGTAAAATAATGTAAGGGTACATATATCCTCTTAAACATTGATGCTAAATTTTGATCTACTAATAAATCAACCATTTGGAAACAAACTCTCTATGATGCTTCTTCATAATAGACCACTAATAAACCATCTTTAGCAATTGATACATCTTCTAAATTTTAAGATGTATCTAAAACATGTTCAAACAACTTTCCTCTTCCTCTAACAACCACTAACATAAGAAACTAGGTACACATTTCTAATTCTTATGCTAAAGAAACCCATCATAAGAGATGTACAAGAAGTGGAGAAATGATTCAAATCTACAACCTAAGATTTCTCTAGTAATTATCATTTGTTCTAAATGAAATGCATGTACTTTAAGAAGGAAATACTAACTTTTTCTATTCTAAAATTGATCTACTCTTTGTATATGCTATTAATCCTAATCCCATAAAATACCTATGTGATAGAAGTAACTTGAAAAATAATAATCCGTATAAATTCTATACGATTTCAATTTGGAGCTTTTAGCCTTTGTGCATAAGCCCCAAGTTATAACACCTCATTTTTTAATGCACTTCAAGTTACTATAAATTTCATGATCTCTATCTTATGCTTTTCCTTTCTTTATGATATGCATATGTCCTTAGTGAAGGATTTTTATAAGTACTTTGATATGGTTTATGTGATTATTCTTTGTTATGATTATGAGCTTATGCTTCTTTACATATGTAGTGATGGTTGGATTCCTATGTTAGAATGATATGCTATTTATGCTTTTACCATATTTGTGCTTTGTAATATATTATATCTATGCAGTAACATAGTTGAATGAGTGATGACTATCATGGATGTAGCTATGTCTTGAGGGTTATCACTTTGATAGATACTTGGTGTGTGTTTTCTAGTCATGTGATTATTACTTTTGCATTGTTTACATGTATAATAGTATTACTTTGTGTTGTTGGTGAAACACCACAAAAATTTGCATGTTATAGATAATCTTCACCATGAAGCTTTCCCCCCATGAAACCGGAGGCAAAACTTCATTGTAAATGTGAAAATTGTAACCCACCATGGGAAACTTCACATACTTTATACTTTTGGGGATAAAAAATTTCTCATAAGTGGTCAAAGCCTCATTCCCTAAGTGAAAAAAGTCACCTAGTGTCTATATTTGGGCTTGGGCTTGGGGGGGTGGAGTGGGTTTCAAAAATGTCTTTTGGAATTCCAAAAAAGGTAATTTGATGGGTTTTATGAGGGGAAGGGAAAAAAAGGTATGAGTTCAAGATCCCTTTTAGGCTCAAATTCTACCTTAAATTCATCCTCCTCTTCTTGTTGTTCCCCAAATGTAGACTTGTTATCTTCCGCTTCCATAGTAATCAATTAGGCTAAGATGCTAGAATAGACATCATTAAGAGGAATTTCTTCATATAGGGAAGGGATGTACTTTTTTCCCTTTTGGCCTTAGCTTCAATGAAAAAAAGTACATCCCTTCCTTGTATGAAGAAATTCCTCTTAATGATGTCTATTCTAGCATCTTAGCCTAATTGATTACTATGGAAGTGGAAGATAACAAGTCTACATTTGGGGAACAACAAGAAGAGGAGGATGAATTTAAGGCAGAATTTGAGCCTAAAAACATCATTGGAGGACTATTCCAACAAACATCCCCCAAAGTTACAAAACCTTCTCCTAATGCTTTTATTTTCTCCATGGGCATGGTTCCACCATCTTCCACTCCTTCCCATCCTACTATGGCAGATCCCACACTAGTTATAGCCACAAATCACACTTAGACAATGCCATAAGAAACCAACTATAGCACATCAATGTCATTTACAACACAATCTCGACATATACAACCATCAACAATGGTTTTTACTACCACAAATCTATTAACTACTCATGCAGGTTCATCATGGAACCCCAAGTAACATAGGGATCACACACCACATTTGTCCCATTTGTGCCTCATGTACCAGCACAAACATCTTTTTCTTTGTTTGGCCCACAAGCCACAACCATAGTGCAACCTTTTCCTTCTATCATACAACCCATAACAAGGCCACAAGCCTCATAACAAATGCCACAACCTTAAACCTTGCAAATTATAGGGCCACCATAAGGCTTGGATCAAGCCTTCGAAATGATCTGAGACCTAATGGAGAAGTTGAAGAGGCTTAAAGCCTCTACCACATAGACTATCAATATTTTGGACTTCTATCAAGATGATCCCATAAGTCTTGTAGTCCCATCCTTGACACCTCCTCCTAGTGTCGTCATTCCCCAGTTTAGCAAATACAATGGAGAAGGTGATCTTAATGCTCACCTTATTACCTTTCAATCTAAATGTTTGCTCTTGTAACCATGGCCTCATACAATCATGAGGATTTTCCATGTGTCTTTGACTAGGAAAGCACTTTATTGGTATTGTGCATTGCCCAAAGGTTCCATATCCTCTTTGGAAAACTTAGTAGCCTAGTTTGTCAATAGCTTCAAGTATAACTTAAAGCCTAATACAGCACTTGATTAACCCATGAAGGTCAAGAAAAGATCCTTAGAACTTGCATAGAAATTCATTCAGTAGTGGAATGGACAACAAAATGAATCACCAAAGTTCATAGTCAAAGCTCACATGTTATCCACATTAATGACTTCATCAAGTCGAAACTCTATTATCTTGATCCATGGTCTCTTAGCCAAGCATTCATAAAAACTAGAAATATAAAGGATGCAATGGAGGCTAGTCACAATCCAGCCTACATATCATATANTTTTCCTCAAAAAAGATTTCTATTCAGCTGTAAAAATTTAGTGAAATTTTTAGTATGTTTTAGTCTTGAAATGAGGGGGTAGAAATGTTGGCACATTTGGCCATTCCATGGAATAGTTGGAATATTTTATTTAAAATTAGCACAATCCCTGGTTGTAAATTTGCAGTTTAGTATTGTGAGTTGATGGGTATTTTTGAAGAAACATCCACTGGTAAATAATTTTGATGTTGAGGCCTTCTTGGAAAGCAAGATTAAATGCCTTTATTGAAGATTGGAATATCAAACAAAGGATGAAATTATTTACCGTAAAAAGAATACTCCTCGCTAATGTTGGATAATGGATTATTAAGGTCCACTTAAGAGTTGGAAGCGTGTGGAAGACCTCATGAATGGATTACAAACAGGTTTTGAATTTCATTCAGTAAATTTAATTAACAAAGGATGAGAAGGTTTCTGTTGCAGAAAAAACCGAATAAAACAACAAAAATATTAGAGACGTCAGCATCGGTTTGGGCTTGGGCGTCACCCTGGGCATCGACATCGACAGAAATGGCTCCATATTCTCAAGGAATACTTCCAGAACCTGGGAGGAAGGACTGCGCGCAAGCGGAGGATAGATGGCCAGTGGCAGGAGGATGCACAACGACGGATGAGAGGTCAGCAATAGATGGAAGAGAAGCCTCAGTCACGTGCGCGGTGACTACGACCTCGGCTTTGACTAGATCTAGCTGAGGAAGGCACAGATCTGGCAGAGGGAGGCGTAGCCAGCGGGCAAAGGAGCAAGTCTTCACCTCATCCGGGATTGATAGGGTTTCCAGGTGTGACTGAAGGTTTGATTGACCCAGAGATGCCTCGTCCGCATACACCAGGGGTAGTGGCAGTTCCAGATTTCACAGATCTAGCAGAAGCTTCTCCTTGAAGCGCGACAACGTCGACTTCGACGGAGGTAGCGGCAGATATGAATTTGCTCTGCTCAAGGATAAAACACCTTGCAAAATTTCTGTATAATCATCAAAACCAAAAGAGCAATTGTGAGAGGCGAAGGTTAGAACGGTTGCAGAATCTTACGGGACACATGATGACATTTCCTAACGCAGTGGCTGAGCCTTCTCCTGTGATGGTAGTTGTTGATAACGATTTTTGGCAGGGCAAGATAATTTGGATTAGTTGTTGGTAGTTCTAGACCTGGAGCATTCACATTTGGGCTTTATATTTCGAATTTAAATTTTTCAGCCATTTTCATACAGGTGAAAGTGCACATGAATTATTTAGGATTAAGGTACCTGCAACATTTATGTCAAGGTAGATATTATGTTATCACCTTATTTATAAAATCACTAAGAACTTCAATAAGCATTCTTCAAAATTTTAAAACAAGAAAAAAATGAAAGGCTATTAAAGCTATAATTGTAAACAATTATATGAAATTATTGGATTTATTTTTCAAAAGCAATATTTATCTCCTAACTTCCTAACTTCCTAAGTTAATACTCCCTAACTTGTTGGGCAAGTTACTTGGGAGAGAAGTTAGGTAAGATATTTTTGAATAGGTAACTTCCCTACCTACCTTGGAACCCTATAAAAAGGCTTCAGGGGTCAAGGAGAAAAAGAGGACTTTTAGGGGGGAGGTCTCATACATCACATTTTTGGAGATCATACTTTGAAAAGCTATTAGCTAGCACTTAGGCTCTCAATTGAAGACACACTTTGGGGTCTTGAGAAGAGCATTTAAAAAGAAGATTTGTAAAGACGATTGCTTGTAAGATGGCTTGCTAAAGGAAAGATTTCAGCCTCTTTGTCATAGTCCTGTGAGTTATGTTTTATTTTTGTTTTGTTTGAATTGTTTAGCTAATGGTTTAGATAGTATCATCCTTGGTAAGTAATTTTGGGATTTTTAGATTGCTCTTATTGTTCTTGTTGCTCGATATAAATTTCTATTAAAATTTTTCCATGGAAGCACTTGTGTTTAAAAGCCTTAAGAGCATTTTAGTAGTAAATTGTTATTGTGCAACGTATAGGAACTGCTATTGGGATTGTTGTAAGAGAGCCTCTACTTGTAGTCATGCCGTTGAACAATTCAGTAGTCAACAGAAAATCTTTGGTATTTTGATGGGACCAGAATAGCTTCTTTTTATCTTTAAAGTGAATTTCTGTGGTATTTCAATCAAGAATTATCAAGTCTTTCGAAGGTTTTGTTGAATGCAATCGTTGACATCTATTATCTAGCCAAAATGGAGTTTCATACATGGTAGTTTACGCAGCAATTTTTAGTAGCATAGTAGGATTGTCTTGAAGAAATTGCTTGTTTGAGCCTTGAAAGTTTGAACAATTCATAGATATTGAATTTGGGATAGCTTTATTACGAAGTGTTTACTCATGTCATTTTCGGCAGGAAAAGATAATTTGGATTAGTTGCTGACAGTTCTAGACCTGGAGCATTCACATTTGGGCTTTATATTTCGAATTTAAATTTTCCAGCCATTGGGGAAAATTAGGAGTAGATTTGTAGAGTTGTGCTCAAATGTTTTAACAAAATTTTATTTGTTACAAGTAGGTATTATAAGGATGGCATAGACTAGGCAGTTGAACAAAATAGAAAACTCTCAACAACTCATAGTACTTGGCAAAGTTGGCTGAATCTTTTTAAAGTAAGTCATTTGTAGTTTACACACAACGCAATCGTTACATTTCACATAACCGCACACCGCAACAGCACACACACATACTCAGATTAACTACTGAGTTTATTTGGAGGTATCTGGGCCTTGGTGTTGCCAGAGACCAGCAGGCACCTAAATCTTGTTCGAGGACACTCGTTGCCGATCGCGTCCCAAATGGTCACCAAAAAAAATCAACACACTCAAAGAGACAAGAAAAAGAGAAAACAAAACAACACTACTGTAGCAACTATAACTAAGAAAACCAAGACCACAAACCAAGGGCTGAAGGTCAATCCACCCAAGGCCCCCACAAATGACCATAATAACCAACCATCAGCTTCTAGGACCACCACATCAACAACAAATAGACCTAACTTTGAAAGGAAGGATAGGTCTAAAGACATTACGTTTCAATTAAAACCATATGAGTTACTAGACCAACTATTAGGAAGTGGACGAATGCAACATAAAAAAATCAACAAAGTTGCTTGAAAGAAACATGAGAAACTATGTGAAATAACCAAAAATAACCAAAGGTCCCACTTAAGCAATGAAGGATGATGCCTAGTTGCCTAGATACTTTAAGCTAGAATGCTTCTACCATTATCATCAACTACTTGGTCATGACATAGATTTCTACCTTGTGTTTAAGGATGACCTTCAAAGGATGATAGATAGGGAGGAACTAGCCTTAGAAAATTTTAACATAGCTTGGCCACAAAACTGGTATATAAAGACCCATTGAATGTTGATGATAGATCCTATGTTATTTTAGCATTCAACATCAATGACAATTGGAGACCTACAAGAGAACCATTCATGATCCAAGTACCCCTCTATAATGAAAGGGCTTCTTTGGATTCCCATAGCTCAAGATCCCCCTTCATTGTGAGAGTGCCATCACAAATGCCTCCAAGGGAACCTTTTGTCATCAAGGTCTCCCAACCTAATACAACCCAAACAGCCATAGCCCAACCAACTGCACAATGAACTCCTATGGTGGCCATTGCAACTACCTCTTCCTTATATCCAATAGCTAACAACCCAAAAACTGTAGCCAACCAAAGAAAGAAGCATAAGAAAAATTTGGACAACAAGGGAGACAAGCATACAAAGGTATGAAAGCAAGTGGATCCACCAAAGCCCACTTCCATTTTAGCTATACACATGGCCTCCTCTACCCCATCTCCTTCAACAAATAATCCATAGGAGGATACCAAATCCCACAACCAAAACAACAAGGAAGAGCCCCAACAACCAAAGCTTAAAGCTGAAGTCCACATTTTGGGATGCATGAATGAAGTAAAGCATAATTAGGGTGACAAGCCCATGGCCAACAACAAAACTTCCTTAGTGCAATGGACCAAGTTAGGTAATCCCTCAAGAAAAAAAACACAACCCTAAGCTTATATGACCTAATCATGACCTCTGCCACACATCATGAGATGCCAATCAAAATGTTGATCTCAATACCCATTAGTGAGGATATTCCTACTAACAAGGAAGCCATCCATGTAATAATGATTTCTCCCTCACTAGGGGATGGGAATTCAACACCCTTAACATTTTCTAATAGTGAAATTAAGGTTAATCTCCAAAATGGCAAGGTGGCCACAGCCCCTTTATTCATAACCATACACATAGGACAACTTAAAATACATCAAGTGCATGTTGATGATGGAGCTGCAACCAATGCCATCCCATGCACCATCGTTGAACGCTTGGGCTTAATTGAGCAAGTACAACCTACAACCATTGTAGCTCTTAATTTTTTCAATGGATTAAGATTTTTCATTAAGGGGTCTATTTCCTTAGATTTTGTAGCTAGAGAACAATTCCCTACAACCGCAAACTTCTTGGTGGTGGAAGAGACACTAGGATTTAACCTTATCTTAGGAAGACCTTGGTTGGCTTAGTTATGAGCTATGTCCTTACCCATCCATCAAGAAATTCATCTTCCTTACAAGGGAGGTGAAATCATCATTCATGGTGATAACATGGCTCCCCTGGCTATCAACAACATAGACATAGAACAGGGGTCCAAAGTGGAGCTACAAGAAGAAGCTCCTAGCCATGAAGAGAAAAATCCCAAAATAGCTAATAATGACAACAATAGAAAATGGGATACATTATGGGTGAACTCCCTTTTAGCATCATATGTGAAGGGGATGGCAAATACAAGCTTGTGTAGAGTAGCCCTTACTCACTTCCTAATCTTGCAAAGATTAGGACGAATCTATACAAGTGAAATTTACCTTAACTTTTCCATGCCACTATGACTACATGCACTGATAGCCATATAGCCTTATTTTTCATTTATAATTTATTATATATTTTTTATGCAATTTTTTTTAACTTTTTATGCATGTAGCCTAAATTCTTTTGCATTTTTACCTATTTACTACAACCTTTTTTTATTGAAAAAAGCATCTCTTCCACATTTGCTAAGAATTTTGATGGGCCGCGATATCGCATAATCGCAATATTGCAACCCTTACGATATCGTGTATGCGTTATTGGGTCGTCCCCTGTGATATCCTGTACGCAATATCGCTGTGCATCGTCATATCTATAAATAAGAGGTGGCACTCCCTTATTTCATCATCCTAGGCTAGATAGTAGGTGTTGGCACATTTTGGCCATTTCATGGAACAAATTGGCAGTAGAGACACTGGAAAAAGGCAATTTATCAAGGGTCTTTGTTTATACTCTGCAAACAATGTCGATGCTAAGCACTGTCTAAGTTTTGGATGCTGAGAGCATCATGTTAGAGGAAGAAGAAGAGAGGCAAAGAGGCAGCATATTGGACAACCGGGGAGAAGAAATAATCAAAATTGTGAGCCCAGTTTCATTGTGCATGCTGCTGGTGGCCTACTATTCACCATGCCGCTGCAGTGGATCATAGGGGTTCTGCTTGTGGCCATGCCCCTCTTCAATGTTGCCTCCATTCTGTTTCCCAGTGGTCCTCTGCACATGCTCATTGAGCTCACAATCTCCCATGATGAGGAAATCCCTACCCTCATCTACGAAGCTTGCCTAGTGCTTCCACGTGGTCATCCTCATCTAGCCTCAAGCACTCAATTGGTTTATTTAGTAGTGACATAAGTGCACCTTCCGACGAATGAAGGGATCTAGTGCCCTTATAAACAAATTGCTGGCAATGAGCCAGAGGAAGTAACTAACGACCCTACAACCAAATTAGTGTGCCCCGTGAAGTAGCGTGCATTAATCGGCTACCATGAGGGCTACGATGAGACTGCTTCATCCTACATTACCCTACTTTTGTCTTCTCCAATTCCTTCTTTACCATGCACTCAAGTTCTTCGTTCATGATAGTCAGATGGGAGAATTCCCACTACCGCTATCAAGCCAGCCGATCTGTGAGCACGATTTTTTTGTTCGGTTAGGCTCTTTTCTTTTAGTGTCATCATCATCATTCTTCTCCTTGGCCTCCATTTGTGGTAGCAGATGCATCATCATCATCTACAAATGCTGGAGTGATGCAGAGACGCCTTTGGAGGAACACAATAGGAAGCTGATAACGTTGGAAATATTTAGTTTACAGACAAGGAACCCTAACAACTCTGATGATGACTCGAATGAAGAATCCATGGCGGACATGATGTATTCCATACGAAGGTATCTGCTAGACATTATGGGGGCACCATTTCTAGTTTCCTACATAGAAGATGTGCAGGTAAATCTTACGTAGTAGTAGGAAAATTGCAGGCATTTCATCTTGAAATTAGCAGATTTCAGATGGGGCAAACTCCACCACCATGCTTGCATTCACTGATTTTTTCTAGCAGAGGAGGTATACTGACATTTTCGAAGGAGTGGCCACAGTGTTTAGAGAGGCTCTAGAATTTAGCATTACACCGAATTGGGTTACCAAGCTCCATAGTGCTGCTGGGTTTCCAGAGACTCAGAAATTTGGCTTTGGACCGCATTTTTGATATCGTAGCTGAGATTTCCAAACTTCAAGAGCTCATGCATCTATACTTAAATTTTCCTGAGGAGGTTATTTTTTTGGAGGAGTACGGTAGAGGTGGCACGTTTCCTGAGCTCTGCTCTCTAAGCCTTGACTTCTTCCGTTAATTGTAGAAACTACCGAGTTTGGAGCATGGAGCCACGCCATGGCGGAATAAACCCTAGACCAGAATCAAAAACGACCACAGAAGTAGTAGCAGCAACGTCCAAGAAAACATGGAGTGCATCTTGATGGAAATGGCATGGACGAGGATTATCTGCGATGCATAGGGCGGATGTTGAACGAGGTACAGCACTCATACACCTTACACGTGTGAAAGTTGAAAGAGCTTGTAGCTTTGCATCGCAAGCACGCCCAAACTTTTTTGGAGGACTAGTGGCATATGCTGCAGCTGGTCATGCTAGTGTAGCGGAGGGAGCCGACTGTTGAACACATTAGGAGGTTCATCGCAGTCTTTGCGACGTTTCGAGACAGACACCGCAGTGGCGTGAACGACGAGTGAGACGCATTTCTAGAGGAATTCTTCGGTGTTCTTATCTTCTGCATAGACATGGCTAGATAGAGATGCTGCACATCTGGGGAAGCCAAGAAATCATATGCTACTACCAGGACAAGATCTTTTAAAAAGAGTTCTTATAATAACAGTAATTTTACTGCTTCCGCTGAGACGCCTACAACGTTTTTCCTGGATATTGTGGAAGGATCTGATGGGTATTTTTCAACCCAATGATTATTTGCATATCATAATTTTGAAGTATTAAGGTCTTGATGACAGATTTTTTTTAGCTGTCAGTTCTTCAATCCCTAGTGTAGTGTGAAAGGGACTATATGATGATGATGATGATATGCTCTCTAGGGTCTTCAGGTTATTTGCCTGGCTAGTTCTAATGTTAGAGGGTTAGAGTTATGCACAAGACAAGATATAGCCACTAGATACTTGGCTGCATTTTAAATTTCCTATAAATGTTGTAATTTCATAACAATTGTAGCCTCTCAATTGGAATGGTGGTTATAACCACTACAAAGGATGCTTTTCAACTACAACTTTTTTTATCTCCATGGTGACCACTTGGCAACTGAATGGGCCACTTGGCAACTAAATGGGACACTTGTCAACTACAGCTTTTTTATCTCTATGGTGGTTATAACCATCCAAAATGTTTGTAACTTACCTAACTACCCATGAGACCCTATAAAAGGTCTTCAAGGATAGGAAGGAAGTGAGGTCTCACTTTGGGATCACTTTGAGTCTCACTTGGGGTCACACACTTGAGGTCTCACTCGGGGTCTTGGAGGAAGATTGTAAAGAAGACATTGTGAAAGATTGCTTGTAAGATGACTTATTAAATACAACATTTCAGCCTCTTTGTTATAGTCCTATGAGTTATGTTTATTTTTTTATTTTGTTTAAATTATTTAGCTAGTGGTTTAAATAGTATCATGCTTGGCAAGTAATTTTGGGATTTTTAGATTGCTCTTATTATTCTTGTTACACGATAGAAAATCTCTATTAAAATTTTGTCATAGAAGAGCTTGTGTTTGAAAGCCTTAAGAGCATTTTAGTAGTGAATTTTTATTATTGTGCAATGTATAAGAACTGCTATTGAGATTGTTGTAAGAGAGCCTCTGCATGTAGTCAAGCCATTGAACAATTCAATAGTTAAGAGGGTTAATCTAGNCCACTCATCATTGACACCGTTGCCAGGGACTAAGTGTTTGTGTGCTAAATAGAGCATAGGATATTCCTCACATCATTGGGATCTTAAACGAACCTTCGAGTTAATCAAAATAAAAAAATTATATAACAGTTAAAGAGCACACCGATAGATAACAATGTCTTCTTCTCACAAGAGCACTTCACCTAGGGATAATACAAAGGACAGTTAGCAATAAAAAACACATAACCTAAATCAGTCAATTCCTCAACAATATAGGTTGACATATACTCATCTCGATGAGTATATCCCCAACTTTACTTTTATCCTCCATCAAGACGAATAGATGCATTGGAGAGATTTGCAAGGTAACATCGTGTTACCTCCAGATCGATCAGTCCCTAACATGCTTCTTCGTGCTTTGGCACAGATTGGCATGACAGAATTATATGCTGAATATGTTGTAGCAAATTTTAACTCAAGGGATTACCATCCCATCGCTTTACAATGTATGAGGGACTTAAGGCAGGAGAGCCAACATACACAGTTAAAGGGCAAAGAGGTCCCACATGTCCTTAGCAAAATAGGAGATGGTGAACCACTTATAATGGGTTCACTATCACAAGATGTTCCCCCTCCTAACGATAGTGAGTAGGTGTGGTATCAGAACCTATGCTCAACGATACATAACCCTGGTTCTGATCCTTGTGAACACCAGCTGTTCACTGAGGGAACAACAACACACAACAAGGATGGACACTTGGATCATTATCACGATTAGGGCCGAAGCCATAGAAGAGAAGCTAGGAAACATTATCATGGCAATGGTTCTCCTTTTTCTTTGCCTTCATCACATCACTCACCCTCTTCTTCCACCTCTAGGTGTAATCATGAAGAGCATAATGGAGAGGATAAAGGTAGGAGAAATGAGAGACCTCAACGAGAGAGTCGAGAGAGAGGACAAGGGCATGAACGAACGGAAAGTAGGAAACAACGAAGAAATCATAGGCGTCATGAAAGAGATGATCATGAGGAGCCCCTACTTGCAACCCAAAGTATGCTTGATATAACAAGGGCAATAAGAATCCCAACAAGGCATTTAAAAGATAGTCGGATTAAACGCTTAGACATGAACAACATCCCACGCTTCGAAGGGGGATACAAATCAGATCCGAAACATCATTTATAGGCATTCCACGATGCCTGCTCCTTGCAAAACATAGAAAATGAGTGGCAAAAACTAAATTTGTTTTCCAGGACACTCACCAAGGAAGCAGAGAGTTGGTACCAGTCCTTAGAACTAGAGACCATTAGCAGGTGGAGTACAATGTTAGAACTCTTCAACGATAAGTATCAGAAGTACTCTAGAGTGTCCAATTTGTGTAAGCAGATCCAAGGATGGAAGTAAGGTATTCATGAACCCTTGGATGCTACCATGGGCTAATACTATGCATTGTTACATCGTTGCTCGGGCCATGGTTACGCTCAGTGGGATCAACTCCACCACATCATAGATGGGCTAAGGCATGAGACTAGAAGAACCCTTGGGACCTATGCCCAAGGGAGATTAGCAGAACTTAGAGCCCATGAGATTCATTGATTGTTGGAACAAGTAGCAAAAGAAGAAGGTGAGCTACAAAAAAGGGAAAGTGTGGAAGTATACAACCATGATCGCTCTCTTTGAAAAAAGGGAGTGAAATTTTGTGATAAAGAGGATGAGTCACCACTTGAAGAGTTGGTGAACAGAAAAACCTTACCAATCCAGAAGTTAACAATAGAAGTATCAGCTAAGGTGGATCAACTGTGGGATTCCTTAGACTCCAGACTTAAAACTGTCCTAAAAATTGTAGAAGAGTCTAAGGTGGAACAAAGTAGTGACAAAGGTAAGAGAAAGCGGAGAGATTTAGGCCCTACATGTGACAAGGGTAAAGGGAAAATGAACATCTCTGATGAGGTTGTGGGATCAGACACAGATGATGATGGTGGATGTGAGATCTGCTACTATGACCATCCTAAGGGATGTTGTCCAATCATCTCACATCTACAAGAGTCTGGGGTGTATGCACTTAACCCGAGACTCAACAAATGATAGACACCTCGTAGATTACCTTATCCCCAAGGTAACCCAAGATAGTTCCACCAACCCTTAACATATTATCCAACTGGAACTCCACCACGACCCATCGGACAACATTAGCAGTGGCAATAACCACAGTCATGGGGGATGCCACCGCCAAAACAATAGTCCCCTTAATAGTAGCCGATCCCTCCAAGTGACCCTATGGGTTACGCAACCCCACAACGTCACTACCTAGTTTGGGAATATTACTAGACTTCCCCTCCAGGAAGGGACACTCCACATGTATACCATCCTCCATATCCATCGGTACCTCATGCCTGTAGATCCACCACCAACCGCTCCAACAATGCCAAGGGTATTTCCCACTCAACCGTAACAACCTAATATCATGAGGGCTTCCAATCCTCAATTCTCAGTTGGCCCTAACAGTTTTATGCCAAAACGACCTTTCTTCAAAGCCAACAATCCAACTAAGCCCTCACCATCACAAGCGGTTGAACATCAAAAAATTGTCGTACCAAATAAGGGTTTAGGAACCCCTTCAAACAAAAAGATGTGCCCAATGCACACGGTTATGTTAACACGCACCATAACTGACTGGATCAAGGTAGACCACCTTCCCAAGAAATTATCCAATCTTGGGAGCCCCTTAATCTACCTTCAGGTCACTAGAAATGAACCACATAAGGCTCTTCTTGACTTAGGTTCTGGAATCAACTTAATCTCACAAGAATTGTATAAAGCCTAGAACCTGCCTCCACTCAAGAAGAGCAATATTCACTTAGAGCTGGCTGACCAGTCCATCATTGTTCCTTTGGGACAAGTTGAGGATATTGTTACCACCATGGGTGGTTGTTCATACCCAGATGATTTCCTGGTGATCCAAATAAATAATGACAATGGGGGATTTCCCAATAATAATGGGAAGGACATGGCTGAGCACAATTGATGCATGCCTGGGAATCTGCAATCTTTCCCTAGAAATATCCAAGAAAAATACTTTTGGGAAGATTGAGAGGAAGAGAGTTCCATGATTCACATATGGTGACACAAGGTGCCACTACGTGCAAAAATCATGGGTGATGCGAAGCTTAACATTGCATGCATGCAATCGGTGTGCACAAGATATTGACATACAAAAGTGCCTATATGCAGCAGCCACACAACAAGAAGACACCCAGTGGCTAATGGCTAATCTAGGGAGAAACTCAATAACATGCATGGAACTAACTGAGGGGATAACTAGTGCTTACATTGAAAGCATAGATATATTAGAGCAAGTCTGTTGCCAACTTCTAGCCCTTAACTCCAAAAACATTAACTGAGTGAAGTTGGAGATTCCTAAGGAATTTAGACAACAGCCCCTAGATCTAAAACCATTTCCCATCAGTTTGGAATACATGACCATTGAAAACAGAAAATCGATAATTGTCAATGCAAAACTTATCCCCAAGCAAAAGGAAAGCCTATTGAAGGTCCTCAATAAATGGTCAAAAGCCTTTGCCTAGTCATACCTTGAGATAACCGGAATAGATCCTAGGATATGCCAACATAGGATTTACACAGACCCCTCCATGAAGCCTCGCAAGCAACCATAGAGGCGATTGAACCTGAAGTTAAAAAAAAATAGTGAAAGAGGAGATAGAGAAACTTCTCAAGGCTGGGTTCATTTACCCCATTGCTGATAGCGAGTGGGTTAGTCCTCTTGTAATCATACCAAAAAAAGGAGGAAAATGGAGGGTATGTATAGAATTTAGGCTATTGAATATGGCAACATTCAAAGATCACTTTCCATTGCCATTTGTTGACCAAGTCTTAGACACTATAGCAGGGCATCACTATTATAGTTTTCTGGATGGGTATAGTGGGTACAACCAAATACGAATCACACCAGAAGATCAAGCCAAAACAACGTTCACCACTCCTTGGGGAATGTTTGCATACAAAAAAATGCCTTTTGGCTTGTGCAATGCCCCTGCCACATTCCAATGATTAGTTCTAAGCATATTTCAACAGAAAATAGGTAATGGAGTAGAAGTCTTTATGGATGACTTCTCCACTTATGGGATGAGCTTTGATCAAGCCCTTGACCAGTTAGAGAAAGTATTGAAACGATGTGTTGAAACCAACCTAAAGCTCAACTAGCAAAAGATCCATTTGATGGTTCAAGATGGCATAGTACTAGGACATAAAAATTCACAATCAGGAATAGAGGTGGATCCAGAAAAAATTAGAGTCATCAAGGAATTACCTGACAACCAGAAACTATCAAAGACATTCGGTCATTCCTTGGACACACTGGCTACTACAGGAGATTTATCGAGAACTTCTACAAAATTGCCAAGTCGTTGGTGGAATTAACGAAAAAAGATGCACCATTCAAATGAACCAGGGAATGTGAATGAGCATTCCAAACTCTCAAATAGAGGCTTGTAGAAACTCCCATTCTACAAGCCCCTGATTGGTCCAAGCCATTCCATATCATGACCGATGCATCTAATTACGCCTTAGGAGCTGTACTAACACAATTAGATGAACAAAAACAACCTTATTACATCCATTGTGCTAGTAAGAGTATCACCGGTGCACAACTCAACTACATGACTATGAAAAAGGAATTAATGGTTGTAGTGTTTGCACTGGATAAATTTAGGCACTATGTATTGGGCTACAAAGTATACATCCATACAGATCATAGTGCAATTAGGTTCCTTATGAAAAAGCCAATGGTTAGCCCATGTATCATACGTTGGTTGGTAATTCTTCAAGAGTTTGATTTAACAATTGTAGATCGCAAGGGCACCGAGAATGTAGTTGCAGATCACCTATCTCAGCTGCGTTGGGACAGCAAAGAGGATGAAATATGTTGTATCTGACCATTTTCTTGATGAAACCCTCTTTTCCGGTGTAGTAAATGATCAACCCATGAAAATAAATTGGTATAGTAGCACTCTTACTTATCTCATTTCCCAACAAACACCATAGGGGTTAGACTTTAGGAAGAAACAACAGTTTCTTTACAAAACCAAGTATTTCATGGAAATCAAGGGACAACTCTATAAAGTCTATCGTGATGGCTTGGTTCAATGGTGCGTGCCTGATAAGGATCAATTAAAAGTTCTCCAAGATGCTCATGAGGGCCCCTATGGGGGTCACTATGCTAGGAGACAAACGACTACCAAGGTCCTGCTTGCAGGATATTATTGGCCAACACTATTTCAAGATGCCCATCATTTTGCCCAATCCTGTGAACGCTACCAACGTGATGGTGGAATGACTACTAGAATGGAGGGTTTACAATAATGGATTCAACCTTTGGAACCCTTCAATATCTGGGGAATAGATTTTATGGGGCCTATTACACCGATGTCCAACGGAAAAGCATATATCATTTTTGCTATTGATTACTTAACCAAATGGGCTAAAGTAGCCATAGTAATAGATTGCACATCATCCATGGCTGTACGATTTGTACAACAACAAATCATAAACAGGTTCAATGTGCCATGTGCACTCATCTCTGATAATGGAATACATTTTATGGGTGCAACCTTTTGCAAATTGATGTAATGCTTAGGGGTTGAGCATAAATTAACCACACCTTACCACCCCCAAGCTAATGGCCAAGCCGAGGTTACTAACCAGGAGATTACAAGAATATTAACGAGAACGATTAGCAAATCTAGGCAAGACTGGAGCATGAAACTGAATGATGCTCTCTGGGCATACCTCTCCACTTGGAAACTCCCTACAGGCTATTCTCCCTATGAGTTCGTGTACGGAAAACTACCAAAGCTCCCAATATAGAATGAGCTTCGTACACTATCCATGGCTTGCGACCTTCACCTGGATCTTGACCTAGCACAAAAACAACGGTTGGCAACTCTGAACGTGCTAAATGAGAATAGATTGGTTGCACTATCGTTAAATGAGTTACACAAGGAACATAATAAACAACATCATGACTTAAGAATTCGAAGGTTTAGGTACCAACAAGGTGATAAGGTCCTTTACTGGAATCCCACACATGTACCATAGCGTACAAAATTTCAAACATTGTGGGAAGGACCCTATATTATTCATACAACCTTCCCCTCTAGAGCCATGATGATATACAAACCTAACAGCCTGAATAAAAGATTATTGGTTAATGTACAATAAAAAAACCTTTTCGTGAACCCATAATAGCGAGTACAAATTACACCTCCACTAGCAGACAACCTCGCTCTCTATTTTGGATCTCCCCCTTGCAATTCAGTCATGGGGGAGATGGCCACCTGTGCTAATAAATTGAGGCCTTCAATTCTTTTTAATTTTTTTTTTCACATTTTTGTTTTACATATTTTTGTTATACAAGTTTTTGTTTTACAAATTTATTTAACCTTTCTTGTTTTTATTTTACAACATCATTATACTTTCTCATTTTGTGTGTGTGTGCGTGTGTGATCCACCTTGTAAGTTTTTCACCCAATAAGTGTTCAAAATGATGGTATGAACTATTTTTCATATTGATTGCTAATGTTTGATTTTTACCTTAAGTCATGATGTTGATACTAAGGTACGTTCTTTTGATGTGGCAGGAAATGAGTTCACTTCATCCATTCATCCACCAGTTTCTATGGTCTCTCTCGGTTTGGGAATGTACAGTCATTTTCTAATAAGAACTTTAACAAATTGGTGACTGGGAATTTCTCAAACTAAGGAAGGACTCAAGGATTCAAAAGGATGTGACCTCAAGGGAACTTGATGCATTTGTGTTGGCTGTTCTCTTGGGTGCTTAGATGTTTTCTTCTTGAGTTTTCTTGCCGCTTCGACATTACCCAATTATCGGGAAGCCGAGTCAATAAAAATAAGAAGTCTTTGCATGGTGTGGTTCTCACGCATAAAAATACAAAACACAAAAAAAAAAGTGAGAATTCAAAGCACACCCCTTAGACAAAATTNAAAAAAAAGTGAGAATTCAAAGCACACCCCTTAGACAAAATGATCCTTGGTCTACAAGCACTAGTTATGGAACTAAAAATGTTCCCTCTAACTAAGGCCCTTCTCACTTCCCATTCTCTTCTCCTTGTTTCGTTAGAATGGTGGTGGCTCTTGGGAGAAGGCATTCTTATTACCTCAAGGGGATGGATTAGCTAAATGCATTGATTCAAAGTCATTGGATGTGGTTGGTTTGAGGCTGGAGTTGGAATGAGATTTTCTAAGTCACATTAATCATGCAACACACAAGGGTCTGTACACCACCTTGTTCTTGGGATTCCATTCCATTCTCTTCTCTCCACCCTTCTCTCCACTATTCACCTCATTGTTGATTATATCATTAGTGTATATTTTTGTGGATGCATTGTTTTCTTTTTGGTAAATTCTTACAGTTAAGACTTTAACTCTTGTTCCATAGGACATTCCATTAGTTTCATTTTGAGTCAATAATCCCATACCTTCCCGATATTATTGTAAGGAACTCGAGGATGAGTTTTCATTTAGTCATGGGGGTATGATGGGATACAATATCGCATGGGCCACGATATCACATCCCTCGCAATATTGCGTACAAGATATCATGTCATCCTCCACTATATCGCGTACTTGATATCGCGGTGCATCGTCATATCTATAAATAAGAGGTGACTCTCCCTTGTTTCATCATCCTAGGCTAGACAGTAGGGAAACTCTGGCAGATTGATCACTCCAGAGATAGAATATTTTCCATGTGCCTGTAGTAGGAGTCCTAAAGTGAACAAATCTTTATTTGAGTAGACATTGTACCTAAACACAAGTTTGTGTATAGCAATAAAGACGAGCTTCTTGGATAAACCTTGCAGTGCATGGAATAGGCTAATTAGGATTTTATTTATTGTTATTTACTGCTTTCCATTTACATGCTTTATTAGGAATTAAATCTTTCTCAACACTTCTCTTCTAGTTAAGTGCCTCAGTACAACCACTTCGAGCACATGCGTTACGCGTGGTGATCCCATCAACGATTAGCATTTGGTAGCCAAAATTACATCAGTTCAAGGTGTGTACGGTAAGTGGGAACAAATGTTGACACTAGGTTAATTTAGACTTAGTTAATTAGTTAAAGTTAGAAATTAGTTTCTCTACCCTTCAACTCAATAGCATAGGAGATAAAACATAAAAAGATATAAAAATCATATACCTCAAACTTACTTAACCATACACCATGACAACTACAAGTAAGTTTGGGAAGATAACAAATGATTAACCCTAAGCGTTCCATGAGGCGTGTAGGCACTTAGTCTACGGAATTCGACCGGATCACGCATGTTAGGCTCGTATTCATATGGTTGAGTGTAGGGGTACCTCACCACTCATCAAATTTAAATTGGCATTATCATCCACTAAAATGTTAAATTGGCATTTTCATCTACTAAGATGTTAAACTGGCATTATGGTCTACTAAGAACTTAAAATGACATTATGACCTACCATGGTCTTAAACTAGAAATGTAGCCACAATCATGTAATATAACCTATGCTTGTGATGGCTTAAAACTAGTAAAAATCTTGCTTATTATGACACTTCTTTTTGTTAATTAGCTATTAAATGTTATAATTGAAAACATAAACATAGTCATTTTCAATGTTTATAACATATACAACATTTACTACTACTATAAATGCATATACCTAGAATAAAATCAAAATCAAAATTTAAAGTTAAAATGTCCATAACATAAATAGCCATGGCCATACTGTGTGGAAAAAATGTCAAAGAATAACAAACATCTATAACATAGTCTTGGCTAATTATAGCCATCAACATAAAAACAAAAAAAGAAAGCTAAACTAAAGGACGCTACTAAGTGGCATCTAGAGGAGGAAGTGGTGGGCCATTCCCACTCTCACTACTAGGGTCGCCAATGTCTCTTGAGGTCTAAAATGCAACAACATATACCTAGTTAGTAACCCATAGCCAAAATCATGACTTAAAACAAAAGCTAAAACATAAAATATATCAAACATAGGGAGATTCTAGCTCCATTACCTCTGGCAATAGATGGAAAATTCCTTCCTCCAAATGATGGAGGATCTAATCCTCTGTCATGTTGACCTAGTCAAAATCCCCAAGATCAATGCCAAAAAGAATGCTAGACCTATCTATAGAAGTCCAAGTAGGAGGCTCATGAGTAGTAGCAGCTATAGAGGTCTCACCTGAAATAGTCATGATTTGAAGAGTAGGGGATTGCTCCACCTTGAAAGTACTTTCAAAATGTTGATAAGTACTCTCTGTTTAGATTCCCTAAATGAATAGCTCTCTCTTGCACAATTCAACTGACTCCTTCTTAAGCCCCTTTAGGTAGGCCCCGTGATCAACCTTATACTAACGCTTGTGGGAATTTTGTGTCTTACTCCACTCCAAGACCCAAGCACATTGATCCTTCCAATTCTCAACCTTTTGTGAGATGAGGTCCATTTGCATACATTTTTTTTCCATCTCCTATAAGATCGCTACTTTGTCTTGAACAACATGCTAGTAGTAGGCCCACATGATCTCCTTAGTCCATAACTTCCCTAAGTTAGCCACTTGGGCTTCCACAAAGGCTCTATAGTCTTGGAGATATTTAATCATGCCCTCCTACCTTTAAGTCTTTTCCCTTAAGGCCACAAATTCCTTCCATAGGAATTCATTGGACCCGTCTAGCTCCCATAAAATTTTTGCATTCATCGCTAAATTAGTAGCGATCTCATACAACTTCATGAGTACAATAGACACATCAAAGAGAAGCTTAGTTAGGGAGTTTATCTCCATGTCTCTTCTAGGATCCCACTCCATGGAGGGTACTACACAAGCACAAAATACAACCATAAAAAAAAACCTAAGATACCCATAATGCAAGCAAAGCCCATGACTAAAGAGTATAAAAAAATCCTTACCTATCTTAGGTGTGACCTAATGTAATCAATCAATGATGTCCTTAGCCATCCTATGTAGGAACTCCACTTTGACTAGAGTCTCTACCCATGGTTTCACATGAAACTTAGGGATAGGAGCTTGTGTTGATGGCTCAGGAACTACTATCAGCATAATAATCATCAAAAGGTTAGGATGGAAACCAAAAGATAACCAATGAGATATAACAAAAATATTAAGACATATGAATACCTAGCTCCTTCTCCTCTTCCTCCTTTGGGATGATGATGGGAGAGGTACCTAGTACCACCTCATCAAACAAGGCATCTAGGCCATCTATACCTATATCAACAAGTTCATTAACCATAGGTTGCTTTAGGAGTGCCTCTTTTTCATGCCTTTGTTCTACCTTCACAGCAGCTTGGGCTGCTACAACGTAATGCTTATCTACAACCATACACATAAAAAATAGGTTAACACATGAAACCATAAAGTAGCCATAAAGTTTTAATGTATGAAATAGTCAAATTTAGCATACCGACAACTACCTACTATGATGAATTAAACTTAAATTTAAGCTTCTTTAGGGTAGGTTGATCTAATGCTAGGGGTACCTCTTCCATAAGCCTCTTGAGTTTCTCCCTAGTTGCCTCTTCATCCCCCATGCATCATTGTTTGGCATCCTAGACACTACTAGGAAATGAGAGGGGCTCATCATCATTAGAACTATCAAGAGACTTGTACTACCTAACATCAAGATTATTATTAATGATGGATAACATATTATCCATCCCCTTTGGTGGATTCTAAGCCTTCACTATTGGGTAAATGTGCTTTATCCAAGGTCTAAAAAGTTGGCTTGGATCTTGGAAAACCCATCACCCATTCCTATACACCACTAGAAACTCCAAAAACCTCTTTAGAGGTCCTGCAAAAAATGTAATGTGCATATGGATTATCATAGAGGTGTCAACATGGATTCTAAGTATCTCCTCTTAAAGCCTAATAGCCAGAGTAGTTGCCTAATCAAATCTAATGTCCTCCATCAAGACCTTCATAAAGGTTCACCCTTGTGCTAGGTTGACTACCTTCTTTTGTGATATAAGTTTGGGAAATGCATGAGACCTAAACAAAGGACATGATTCCTTTTCATCAAGGTTCATAAAGCTATACATCCAAATTCAAGAGTGGCCCATGTTGGCACCAAGCCACTCTAGAACTTCCCTATGGTGGCCCAATTCCCTTACTATCCTAGTGGGAACCTTTGCCCCATCAACAAGGACATCAAAAAAGTCATGAAAGAGGCCAACACCTATGTCCATGTTCACCTTCACACCTTGGATGATGGTGCTAAAATTACCAACCTTCTCATCAAAGAAGCTGATAACATGCAACATCTTTGCAATTGGAATGGAAGAAGTAGGCACCATGAATACATCAAGCAAACCTACACACTAGATGTTTGTTGGAATGTATCCAAGCACCTTCCCCTTTAGTCACTCTCGTGATGACGTCACATCACCAAACTTCAGGATGAGGATATCCTCATTACGTGAATGTGAAAGTGGTATAGTAAAATCAGCTGAGATGGAAGGTCCTACAAAGTAATAACCAAAGGTGAGCATCAATATGAGCAATTTCAAATACCAAGAAAAGAAATAAAACACTTAGAGCCATAAAACTATAGAAGCTATATGTTCACCTTTACTTTTCTTCTATGGTGTGAAGGCTCCAACTACAAGGGTCTAATCCGTGCTATCAGCATCTACCCACTAGTTGTTCATCATCCCATCATCCTTGCACTTTTTATATATGAGGTTAAACCTAGTGGAATATTCATCAAAGTCCCCTATTAACTATTGATACACAATAGTTCTAATTTGAGGACTCTTGGTGAATTTTTCTAAAGTAGTTTGAGCCACTACTAGGATTTGATTATTTACAATCAAGCCCTGATCGATGACCTTGTACCTACAAGAAGTTGTAAAATCAATGAAGTTAGGGAAGGTAATCAAACCAAAAGCATAAAAGCATTACAATAACCATGTTTACCCCTGTAGATAGTACATAGTGCCTTTGTAAAAAGCTTTAATATGTTTATCTAAATTGGTCTAAAACATTATTACAACCTTACATAATCTTGCATCATGACCAACTAGAATTTCTTAACAAATTTAAGAAAAAAGTCCTAAGTCAAAGGTGAAATTATCCTTTGTAAAGAGATCTTAGATGTTTATCTAAATTACCTTGAGAAATTTCATAAAAGCATTGTTACCATATTTTATAACCTTTATAGCCAAAACATTATAGCTAAAACTAAGTCTTAGCCTAAAATATGCATAAATCTATAAAAAGCTTCTAAGTTATGCATGAACTTGAAAAAAGAACAAACAAGTTTTGTATAAATTCAGAAAATAGCATCTACATTATGCATAAATTTAGAAAAAGTAAACATGAGTTTAGAAAAAACATCTAAGATATGCAAAGCATGCATGGATTTAGAAAAAACATCTAAACTATGTACAAAGCTTAGGAAAAGACATCTAAATTATGCAAAGCATACATAAATTTAGAAAAAATCATCTAAGCTATGCATAGATTTAGAAAAAGCATGATAAACTTAGAAAAAGCCATGTAGCCATAGTAAAAGCTTATTTAAAATAGAAAAAGCTTTTACTCTTCTTGAAAAATAAAAATTAAGCATTAATTTTACATGTTCAAAATAGAAAAACATAAGTTATACATATCAGCCACTTCTATTTTCAAATAGATAATGTACTACAACCATGAGTTTTGCCTTGATTCACACAACCATAGTTAAATATTCATAAAAAGCTTATTTGAGCTCCAAATGGAGTGATTCCACCACCTTTTGAAAGATCAAATCAAGCTCTTTGTAAGTATGCTTAGAAAAAATTTAAAATATTTTCCATTTATGAAGTAAAAATTCATCAATTTGGACAATAATATGAAAATGGCACAATAATCCTCACTGCACATGCTTGATAAAAAAATTTGTAGAAAATTCATTTAAAGTCCAATCAGAGTGATTGCACCTCTGTTAGAAAGATGAAGCCAAAATTATGTAGCCATGACTAGAAAATAGCTCAAACCTTTCCCGTTTCCTTAGAAAACATTTATAAAGCTACTTGAAATTACAAAAGGAACACAAACAACCTAACTACATAATGTTAGGAAAATAGCCATAACATCTTCATTTCAAGGTCAAATTAAATCAGACAATAGCCATTGGAAAGATTAAACTAAGGGCTACAAACCCATAATCTTTAAGTTTAAAAATATTTAGTGGCTATTCCAAGAAAATATATATAACTTTACTTGCATTTTTATATCAAAATTTCAAAAACCTCAAAACCTAGATATCATGTAGCCAATGAGATAATAAAAATAGCCAAAGCCATTGATATCTATTAAAATTCATGCCAAAATAATGGGGTATGATTTTGTTAAAATTTAATTTTAAGAAATCCTAAGGGATAGATCTAAAAAAAACCACCATACCCCAAAATTTTGGGAAAAAACCATGAAACAACAAGTCCTATTTTAAAATCGAATCTACAAAAGCTAAAGCAATGAAACAACTATAGATCTACATAGAAGTAGCCAAGATAGGATATGAGGTTTTTTTAGAATTCTATTTTAATCCCTCCACCAAATTAGATCTAAAAATAAATGTCCCTAACACATAGGAAGTAAAAAACTAGAAAAACCATAAGGAAACAAAGCTAGAAAAAGGTAGAATTGCCTACCTTGAAGTAGTAACAGAAGAAGCCTAGCTGGAGATGTTCTTGGGAACATCTTCTAACTCCTAATCACATTCATCCATCCTCTGTATCATAGGATTTTGCTCTTTCCTCCTCACTGCTTGGATGCCATGATAGGCTCAATGTTGAGGATGATGGAGATTAAGAGAATATAAGAGTTCTATGCTGACTACAAGGGAGATGGGAGGGTTCCATGCTAGGAATTGGTTGTGGCTACCACAAGAACCTTTGTTAGAGCTCTCCTCTAATGCACTGTTACTATAGAATGAAAATTTTGATGAAAACTTGCAAATTTTTATATATAACTAAAACCTAAATGCGCACCTTGCAATCCCAACTGCCAACTCAATTCACCATAACTAAAACTGAATTGAAGTAAAAGGGGGAAAATTCTAGTTCATGTTGGTTTTGTGTAGAAAAAAAATTCACTTTTCAAAATTTTAAATTTTTGGATTGTGCGCCCCACCCTGCGCCTTCACTCTTGACCAAAACATGCATTAACACTGAGATTTTTACTAATTTTGATACTTAAATCATTTTGGAAACCTTAACTATATGCATCCACACTAGGAATACCATTCCTAGCATGGAAACATGTCTATTATTTTATAAATTTATTAAAATTACTAATATTTTTCTATTTTTGGTAACCCAAACCCCCCTTCTTCAACTTTGGGTTTCCAAAAGTAGGTAAGACATGAGCAAGGCTAAGCACTAAGGATTTTCATGCTAAGGTAGCTGTTCCTAGCATGGAATAAGGGGGGTAACACTCACTCTTTCCTCCCAACACTCATCTAGAATAATTTTAACCCCAAAGTGGGCTCCACGTGATCTAGAATCCCTCCAAGCATCTTCGATAGCCTAGGAACCCCACCAAACCTAGTTAAAATTGGTCAAAACTAGTTGAAATCTAGGATTTGGTGTTTTCCACACTAGGGGAGGCTTATTTTATGCTGAGCCTCTCACCCTTAGCATGGATACATGGGGGGAAGGAAAAATGACCTAAATTAATGACTTAATGACCATTTATTAATGCACAATGATCCCTAGACCCTACTAAAACCCTCTAGAGCTTTTAGAACCCCCAAAATTGGTCAAATATGACATAAAAATATCATCCCCCTCTCATCCACACTGGGCCCACCATGCCCAGCATGGAAAAAAGGGGGAGGATTTCATGAGGTACTTAGAAGCCTCCAAATTATCAAATCTTGACACCCAACATTGACCGTCAACATCGACAACCTTGAAGGTTAACATGCATGGTTGATCGACTATCAATCTAGCCTAGATCTAACTTTCTTGATTAGGGGAGACCTTTTCCACACTAATCCTTTCTTCCTTAGAGTGGAAAATAGGTAAATCCTAAAAACCCCCCTCACAGCCTTCAAAACAATCAGATCTTAACCTTAGGAACCAATGGACAATACTAGCAACCTTGCAGAGACTCATGCATAGCTAGATTGATCATAAAAGGGTCAAAAAGCTTTTTCCCCATAATTTTCCATGCTAAGCATGGAAGCCCTAGTGTGGAAAAATGGGGGGGGGGGGGGGGGGGGGGGGTGGCGATCCCAAAAATTACATAATAACCCTTGAAACAGCCAAATTTTAACATCAAGTAGCAACAGTCAACACTAGTAACCTTAAAAGCCAACATGCATGATCAAAAGTAATCAAAAATGCCAAAAAAATATTTTCCCCAATTTTCCATGCTAAGCATGGAAGCACCAATGTGGAAAAATGGGCGAAGCCCAAAAAATGCCTAGTGACCCTTAAAATAACTAAATTTTGACATCAAGTAGCAGTAGTCCACATAAGTAACCTTGGAAGCCTACATGCATGATTGAAAGTGATCAAAAATGATCAAAAATCTTTCCCCTCAATTTTCCATGTGAAGCATGGAAGCCCTAGTGTTGAAAAAATGGGGGAAGCCCAAAAACCACTCAACAACCTTAAAAATAGCAAACTTTTAATACTAGGCATTGACCATTATCACTAGCAATCTTAGGGACCTACATGCATGATCAAAGATGATGCAAAAGTAAGAAAATATATTTCCCCCTAATTTTCCACACTGGGCATACTATCCTTAGTGTGAAAAAGGAGGGGGAAGCTCAAAATCCACTTTGAAAACCTATAAGCTAACCAATTTTAACTCCAAACCCTAGTCTTCTACCCCAATAGCCCTAAAGGCTGACATGCATGGTCGATTGAAGTTAAAACTAGGCTAGATCTAAGTTTTATGGTGTCTCCACATTGAGAATTCCCCCCTCCATGTTTCGTAGCATGGAAATTAAGGGAGAGACTCATTTGGAATCCATAACTACTTCAAAATGACATTAACTAAGCTTGCATGTGCTCTAAGACCATTCTGGCATTATTTGAAGCTTTTAAACATTAAGAAACTAATGTTAGGAGGTCAAAAATTGATTCCCCCTAGTTTTTCACAATAAGCATCCCAACCCCATCATGGGAAAAAAGGGGGAAGCCCAAAAAAATACTTGGAAATACTCAAAATGGCCAAAATTTAACACCAAACTCTAGTCCTCGACCCTAGTAGCCATAGATGTTAACATGCATGGTTGATTAAGGTCAAAATTGACCTAGATCTGAGTTGCATGGTTCTTTCACACTAGGGATTTCTTTTTTCCATGTTGATGATAGTATCCCCAACGTGGAAACTCAAGGGGATACTTGTTAGAGACTTCTAAACACTTCAAAATGACATTAAATGACCTTTCATGCACTCTAGAACCTTGGAAGTAGCTGTTGGACCCCTTAAACTTTACAAAACTAATCCTAGATGGTTAAAAGCCCATTTCTCTTTATTTTCTAGGTTGAGCTCTCCATCCCTAGCATGGAAAAGTTTGGAAAAGCTAAAAAAACCACTAAGGGATGCCCAAAACTGCTAAATTTTGACATGGATCCATAACCCTTGACCTTGGTAACTCTAGGAGGTAACATGCATAGTTGATTGTGACTCAAGTTTGCCTAGATCTAGGATTCTTGCTTCTTCCACATTGGAGTAACCTCCCTAGTGTGAAAACAATGGGGGAAATCTACTTTTCCACTTTTAGAAGTAAGATGACACTCCTGAAAGCCAAAGAGCTACACTAGAGAAGCCCAAAACCTCATAGCCTCAAGAGTTTCCTTGTCTAATCTCATTTCAACCTCAAAAATTCATTTCCCCAATTCTTCCATGGTTGCATAACTCCCTCAACAAGGAAATAGTGGGAAAGACCTTAAGTACCCTTAAATAACCTTCAAATAAGCCAAAAATCAATTAGAAACTTGCAAAATCAAAGTCTACAGTCCTAAGGGCTTAGAAACTTGGTCAAAGTGCCCGTAAATCACTCTAAATTCATAAAATAAGTGTCCCCCTATTTTTCCATGTTGAGGATACTATGCCCAATGTGGAAGAAGGGGTGGGGAGGATGCCATTTTGACATCTATTGACATTCAAAATTACCTCAGGTTCTCTCAAAACAAAGCGAAGAGATGCACCAGTTCCAAATATGGACACTAGCTACCTATTTGACCATATTTGACCTCATTTTTTCTTTCATTTTGCATCTCCATGCTAAACCCCCTCTTTTCCATGCTAGCTTAGAACCTACTTTTTAACTTTTATATACCTTTGGAGTGCTTAATTTTGAGGGATATGACCCTGTGCTACCTTGGAAAGGTCATGAAACCTCAAATTTGGACCTCTAAGCACCCCAAAACCTATTTTCCTCAGTCTTCATACTAAGGATTCTTGTTTCCATGTTGAGCCCAGTGTGAAAGCCTCAAAATAGTTGATTTTTTGGTCCAGACAGCACAAAAGAAACCCTGATTAATGCCTAAACTCACCTAATAACTCTATAGCCTTAAAACATGGCCATCTAAGGCCTAAAACTAGCAAAAACCTAATCATTTTAGGCCTATATTAATCAAATTTTATCATATATCACCTATTGTGCTTGATTTTTTCCTTATTATGTAATGTTTTGGCTTAATTTTGGACTTATGTTGCCTTGATGACATGGTTGACCTTCTATAGCCTTTATATAGCCTTATATGTTTGCTTTTTGTATTATTACAACTCTATTTACCTTTGTTTGGCCTTTAAATGGTATCAAATAGTGGGGTTTGACCTTCTTTAACTATTTTTTGACACCATGACCTGTTAAGGCCTTAAACTGGCATCATAGTCCACCAAGACTATAAACTAGCATCACAGCCTACTAAGGCCTAAAATTGGAAAAATGGTGGCATTTATTACAAATTTTTAGCCTTATACTTTCCCTTGTTTGACCTTTATGTGATCTTTGTTTACCTCTATTGCACTTTTCTAAATTGGCCTTATCTCATTGATGACCTTGAAGGGCCTTGATTCCATTAGATTTGCATAATTTTATAGCATTTTAATATTATTTATTCATTTTTACCTAGGTGCCACTCAATATGATTTTGGTTGACATTCAAGTTCAAAGTATGAGTACCTAGGAGCAAATTAGTTTGCCTTTGTGTCTACATGAACCTCATGGTGATATTAAATAGTGTATCAAGCCTGATTGCCTAGACTTTGAGTGTGAGAGTCTTGTAGACCTTATAGCTTTAATAGAGAAACCTCTAGAATGACCTAAAAACCTAGTCAAGACCCTTGACTTAGAAGTAGGAGACATAACTAAAGACTCTCTAGTTGAGGTTCCTATCACAACACATAGTGGTAAAGAGAAAACCCTTAAACTAAGTTCCTCACTAGAGCCATAATGTGCCCAAGGCATCACCAAAGTTTTATAGAATAACATTACAGAATTTTCTTGGTCATATGAAGATATACTAGGCTTATACCCATGTTTAATCTAGTAGAACATCATACTAGATCCTATCATTAGACTAGTTAAGCAAAAAATGTGCAAGATTAGACTTGATTTGGCCTTGGTAGTTCATGATGAAATCTCAAAGATCTGCCAAGCAAGTTTCATTAGGGTTGTCAATTATGTAGAATATGTATCCAACATAGTGGTAATCCCTAAGAAAATGGGACTATTTGTATTTGCATTGATTTTTGATACCTAAATAAAGCAACCATCAAAGATGACTTTTCTTTGCCTAGTATTGATCAACTTATCGATACTACAGCAAGACATGCCTTGTTGTCCTTTATGGATGGATTCTTGGGATATAACCAAATTAGGATGAAACCAAAGCACCAACTTAGCATGACCTTTATGATCCCATGGGGTACTTTTTGTTACATCATGATGCCCTTTGGCCTTAAGAATGCTAGAGTGACATACCAAAGAGCCATGACCTATATCTTCAATGATTACATGCTAGGTTTGCTTAATGATTACATAGATGACATATCCATGAAATATAAAATAGTTGATGAACGTGCTAATGACCTAGATCTTGTGCTTAAATGATGTCCCAAATACAAGCTTAGGCTTAATCCTAAGAAGTTTTTCTTCAGTGTCAAAACTAGTAAGATGCTTGGCTTTGTAGTCTCTAAAGCAGTGATATGCATAGATCCTGATAAGGTTAAGGCCATATCCAAATTAGCATTACCTACCAACCTTAAGGAGCTTCAGGGATTACAAGGTAGATTACATTTTATTTTTAGGTTTATCACTAGGCTTATGAATAAGTTACAGCCCATGCAACACTTGCTCAAGAAAGGAGTTCACTATGAGTGAATGACTTAATGCCAAGATGCCTTTGAAAACCTTAAGTAAGAGTTGACACAACTACTAATAGTCCATCCTCCACAAGAGGGTAAATCATTTCACATTTATCGCACCATCTCTAATACATCCATTACCTCTCTAATCTATCAAAAACATGATGATGGAGTAAAAATGCCTATATACTACCTTAGCCATGCATTAGTAGTCCAAAACACCCGATATGTTGAGGTGGATAAGTATTATCTAGCACTAGTCTTCTCTTTGAAGAAATGGAGATACTACTTCTTTAGAAGAAAATTCAATGTAATTTGCAAGGACAACATACTCAGAGCCATAATGACCAACATTTATGAAAGTAGTCATATAGCCTAATGGAAAGCCATTACTGCGGAGTTTGATCTCTATTATGTCTCTCAATCCTTAACAAAAGGTCAAGCTATAGCTGTACAACTCACAGTTTCACCTATTGATGACCAAGTAGCCATAGACCCTAAATTCCTTGATGAACACATTAATTTAGTTAGCCAAGTACTTGAGGATTATGAGGCAATCATGAACTTCAATGGAGCTTCAACCACCCATGGGGCTAGTGTCATTACCATCGTAACATTTCCATCTGATGAGATCTAATCATTTTCCTATCATTTTGGGTTCCCATGTACAAACAACATAGTGGAATATGAGGGTTTTATTAGAGGTATAATGGTAGCTCATGACCTAGGAATTATATGCATAGCCATCAAAGTTGATTCACAACTTGTGGTTAACTAAGTAACTAAGGTCTATGCATGCAAAGCTAAGCACTTACAACCTTACTATGATCTAGGGAAGCAGTTATTAAAACAATTCATAGATGTTGATGTCCAGCACATACCCAAAAATGAAAATTCCATAGCTAATGCAATTGCAACATTAGCCCTTAGTGTAACACTCAATGTATTTAGAAAGTTGCCCACCTTAACCATGGACTATACTACTCCCATCACACAAAACACTGAGGATACCTTTATGGCCATTGTTCATACTGCTCCTCCCAAGGAGTGGTATGATGATATCAAATTTTACCTTATACATGGTGAATCCTCATAAGGCTTAACTACTACTTAAAAGGAGACCATACGCAAGTGATCAAAGTAATATGTCATCGTAGCTAATAATACATTATGTAAACATTCTTATGATGGCATACACCTAAAGTCCTAGAGGAGGTTAACAAGGGTATTCATGGAGGACATATAGGAGCTAGAGCCATGGCCTCTAAGATTAGATGGTTAGGCTATTATTGGCCCCATATGAGGAATGACTACTTGCAAAAGGTTAAGCAATGTGACACATGTCAACGATATAGCAACCTGATACATGTATCACCAACTAAGTTACATATAACCCAGATAACATGGCCATTTCAATGATGGGGGTTGGATATCATTGGACCTATAACACCTAAGTCTTTCATAGAACATAGTGTTATCATCATCATAATAGAATACTTTACCTAGTGGGTTGAGGCTATTCCCCTAAGGAAGACCACATCTGAACAAGTTTGCAAAATTATCCTACATAAACCATAGTTACAAACAATGGACCTTAATTTAGTAGCTAAGAAACCAAGGATTTCTATCACAACCTAGGCATTAATTATTCTTTCTCATCGCCCTACTATCCTCAAGCCAATGAACAAGAAGAAGCAAGCAACAAGGCCATCATCAACATGCTTAAGACAATGCTCAACAATAGCAAGCGGAAGTGGCATAAGTGACTTGTCCATGTACTATGGGCATATAGAACAACCTATCACATGACAACTAGCATGACCTCTTATAGCCTTGTTTATGGTTCTAAAGTTATTTTACCTCTTGAATTACAGTTCCCATCACTCCAAGTAGCCTTGACCAACTTCATCAATGATGTGCAGAACAAGTAGTTGCAGACAACAACCCTAGATTTAGTGGAGGAATGGCATATGCAAGTGCTTGCTCACATTAAGCACTATCAAGAGAGGTAGAAGAGACAACATCACCATGACTTAATCATGTGCAAGATCAAGGAGGGGGACCTAGTCCTCAAGGCAATTCGTTAGCATGTAAACAAATTCTCAGTCAACTAGAAAGGATCCTTCCTCATCACCACAACCTATGGGAATAGAGCATTCAGAACAGTCAACATGGATGGAAATGAGCTGGCCAATCCAATCAATCATTTCCATCTTAAGCCATACTACATATAGCCAACAATTGTCAACATGCAAGCCTACTTTCAATGATTCACTATAATCTTAAACTAGCAACACAGCCTACCAGGGCCTTAAATTGGTACCATGGCGTTAAACTAGTGACCTTGGTAACGTAGATAGCCTGATTCTCATGTGGCCTATATGCATTCTAGTGTTATAATATGTAGTGGTGTTTTTTATTCTTTATTGGTGCCTCTCAAGTCAATCCTTTAGACACCAACAAAGAGGGGCCATTGAAACACCACAAAATTTTTCATGTTATAGCCAATCCTCACCATGAAGATTTCACACCATGAAGCCCAATGAAAAACTTCATTGTAAATGTGAAAATTGTAACCCACAATGGGTAGTTTTACATACTTTATACTTTTGGGGCTGAAAATGCCTCATAAGTGGTCTAAGCCTCATTCCCTAAGTGAAACAAGTCATTTAGTGTCTATATTTGGGCTTGGCAGGGGGGTGGGGGGATGTCAAAAATGCCTTTTGAAATGCCAAAAAAGGAAATTTGATGGATTTTATGAGAAGTATACCTTTTTCCATGCTGGAAACACATGCAAGGGTAGATCTCACCTACCCCAAATGTGGAAGGATGGGGATTTTGGAAACTTTCCTCCTTCAATGTGGAGGCCACATGCATAGGCTGGAAAATTTTCCTTCTCAATGTGGAAGTTTTCCCCCATCTTGGAAACTTTCCCCTTAGCTTGAAAACTTTTCTTTCTTTCAACCTGGAAACCTTTTCCCCCTCAACATGGAACAAACCCCTCTTCAAATTGTTGAAATGCAATGGCTATTATCATTAAATGTAATAGCCCACATCTTCAAATGTTATAGTTAGTTTCTCTCCTATTGTGCTTTGTGCTTGGTGATGTCTATTATTCTGACATTTTTTATTCATGTTGTGATTAAACGGATTTCTCAACCTTATATGTTTTATTCCTATTTGTATTTTAACCTTTATGCATTATTTTAGCTAAATATTTTTAGTTATGTATTATTATAATTAATATGTTTGCTATTTTCTATTTGATGTGCACTAACTAGTGGATGAGTTTTGGTAGACTGCCATGAGGTTATGGTATGGATATAACATGATATGTGATGGCATGGTTGATTTTGTGTGAGCATGATATTTTATTTCTATTAATTAAATTTGTTAGAGTATGTATTATTTCCTTATGTTTTGATTTTGAACATGCTTTTTGATGTTGTGGAAGGTTACATACATTATAAGAGTTTTTATGATAGATTTATTCTATGGGGTTTTAGATTTTAGAAATTATCTAGTTTTGTTATGATGAAATTTTTCGTGTTTTTCCATAAAAACCCAAACTCCTCTAAATTAGGGAATATGACCTCCAATTTCTTGGATATGGAATTGTTGTCAAATCGATGGCTTTTGGTGGTGTATGGAGCTTTACTGGATCATAAGCATTATGTAATGAGATGTCATGGCTACATTCATGTATTTCTTTGTAGATCCATCCTTTGATTTTTTGGTGAGTAATCTTGGCTTCTAATTTTTTTTATCTTGGTTTATAGAATTTTGCGCATATTCAACATGAGTTGAGCACTATTTATTTCATGTACCTTTATGAGAATTTTGTTAGGAATTTGGTTTTACATTGCTCCATTAGAATTATGTAATTTTATACTTTAATTCCTTGTCCTATTCTTTTGTAAATTTTATGCAATTCACCAATTTTAGACTTAAGGATTTTATGAGGTTATTTTACCAATAGTTTCATGGAATGTGTATTGCATGTTTAATTATTGTGTAGCTATCATTATGATAATCTTTTCATAGAAGCTCTTAGGTTTTATTTGTTTTGAAAGATTATTAATTTTTCCAAAGATTTGTTAGTTTCTTACAATTTTCTTAAGGTTTAATTCATTTGGTTGTATGGTTTCCTTTCAATCATCTTTCTCTTGTTTTCTTGTATCACTCAAGTTTGTAAGCCCTTATTTCCTATGTACTTGGTATTTCTTGCATTTGTTAATTGATTGTTAGTCTATTTTTGTTATTTCTTCCTTTTTTTCAAATTTCTATTTAAAACCATGAGTCAACCATAAATTGTTATGTGGCTTCCAACATTGACCATGAGTTATGATCAAATCATGGTCAAATATCATAAGTTATGGTCAACCTTCAATCATTCTTGTGTAATTTTTATTCTTTATTTTGTAAAACCTATAATATCACAAGTCCTGGTCTAGTCATGACTAATCACTACAAGTTATGTTGAGGTTGTAGTCAAGTTTTCCTTATGCTTCTTAACATTTTGAAATGTTTGTAAGTTTTGTTAATCACACGTCATGGTAAGTTTGTGTTCTATCACCATGAGCCATGGTAAGATCATGGTAAATTCGTGATATATATTTTCTTTCTAAGCTTTTAATTTTGCATCATTTCTTATATATTTCATTTAACCATGAGCTATGTAAAGTTTTGGTGAGCTAACACAATTTGGGGTTAGGTTATGATGTAGGGTTAGGTTGTGGTTAAGTTATGATTAAGGGTTTTTTTCATAGTTTCTATCCACAAGTATTCTACGAATTTGAGGAGTGTGATTAGCTCATAGGATTTTATTTCTATCATTTTCATCCCTTATTTTCATTAGTAATTAGTATGACACTATTTAATATATTTTAATGTCATGAAACTTAGTTTATGAAATTGAACTTGTTAGTTTATCAATTTTGATTGCAATTGATCATTGAAACTATTTGGTTGCTTGCTTATGTTGGATGTTATTTGTATTTCTCCACCATCAATGTTTGGTTTGTCTTACTTGGATATATGTATGGTTGATGGTTTTAGGAGATAGCATCAATTTATGTAAGATTTGAAGATGACCTCCCTAAAGATGTTTGGTTTTTGATCACCAGTAGGATGCATCAGTATGGTTTTCATTGTAGGATTCATCCTACATAAGTGGGTGATCCATGGCTCATGAGTTTATTTTTTTTTATGCCTAAAAAATGTTAGAGGTGACTTCTAGGTGATGCTGCTAACATCAATAATTTAGTTTGAGAATAATAATAAATCCATGCATATGGTAGTTTGTCTTTTGGTTTAAAATTTGAAAATTTGAAGTACACATAATATCATTTGATATACTTAAAGCTAAGAGTAGTGCATTCTAGCCTCCTTATTTACAAGTTGATGGATGAAGTGGATCATTTAGTTTGGCTAGATTTATTTGATATTTGAATCAATGTTTTATCTAAGATCTTATATGTTTGGATTGCTTATGCATACTAAAATGTTTTATAGGATAGCATTTCTTCATCTATCCACCATGAAACATTTTCTTGATTATGTTAGAAAATGTGCCAAGGTTTCTTGCTTAATGTATACTAACCTCTCCTCTCTTATTTCTAAGTTACTAGGACTAGATGAAGTAAGGAAATAATTTGGTGATTGTTGATGATTTTGGATTTCATATTCATGTTATTTCAAGCATTAGACATTTATCATTTGGTATATTCATATGATATTTGATAAACATATTTCAAATGATTTTCTCTTTAGGTTTCATGTATTAGATTATGGATTCATGTATGACTAAATATATTTTGATATTACTGATTAATTTTGTATACTTTCAAATTTTTAGATTTATGTTATTACATCTTTATCTCTTTAATTTCAATTTTCTAGCCTTGATATTTATCTAATGCATGTATTTGCTAATTAATTACATTGTATTTCATTCATTCATTATTATAGTATCTTCCTTTTCCTTTCAATCATAGCTTCACCATAAGTTTCCTTTCACTTTCCTATCATTATGTTAGTTTATTTCACTTATCAATTCTCTTACCATGACTAATTACTTGTTATGGTTTTATACCAAATGTAATTATTTAAACCTAAGGCTAGGAAGGAGTGTATTACAAGCTGACATTAGAGAATAGGTTTAATGGTTTTTTCTTTCATTTTGTGTTGTTGTATCTAGTGAAGGTAAGTACTATAGATGGATGTAATCATGGTAGGAGGATGATCATTAGGTCTCATAACACAACTTTGATACTTGATCCCATTCTTAGTTAAATAGACAAGCCTATGATAGATCCCCAAGTGGACCTTGTTACTACTACTCCTACTCTCACTCCTATCTTGAATAAAAAGATTAGTTAAGCAAACATCAATAGTTATCTTTTCTAATTCCTTCATCAACATATGGAAAATAACTTGAACTTACCATCAATGCTTGTTATTTTAGGGAGTGGTGGTTGTGGAAGATGATCAATGAAGCAAAAATTAATTGTTATTTGTTCTAATACCTCCATAAATATACAAAGAAGAACTTGAATTTATCATTGATCCTTGTTGCTTCAAGGAGTGATGGTCGTGATAGTAAACAGATGAAGCATGAGCTTATGGAGTAATTTAATAAGCTAGAACTATATATATTTTAGAATGAGGAGGATTTTAATACTATCATAGAGTGGTTGAAGAAGATCATTATTATCATCAAGTTGATGGACTACTCTCTTAGGAATAAAAAGTAATTAACAACTTACCAATTCAAAGGTTCTACTAGTTATGAATGGGCTACTAAGGAGAAGCTGCATCATTGAAAGAATTGTAATGTTAATTAGAGAAATTTTCTTAATGCTTTCTATTACCATTATATTTCTTTGAAGTACATAGAAGCAAAAGTAGATGAGTTCAACCACCTCTACTAGGGTAACTAAACTATAACAAAGTATGACTACAAGTTTTCAAAGATAATTATGTATGTCTCACATGCATTCTAATGAGAGCACCAAAGCTAATCATTTCATCCATGGTTTTCATGTATCCATTAAGGATTATTTGCTTCTTCTTCATCTTTAGATGTACAAGGATAGACATGTTCAAGTGATGGACCTGGAGCATAATCAATTGATAGAGGAAGCATGTTATAATCATACTTAGAAGAGGAATCAAACCTCTTCTAGGAAGTCTTATGGATCCAAGTAAGCTTAGGATTCTAGATTTGGTAGGCAGTGTGCAACTAGTGGGTTTACTTCTGTTGAACTTTTGGTTTGTCAAAACCTTAATAAAAATGAAGAACTATAGAACGCCTATATTAGATGATGTGCTTGCAAGTACTCAATGAGATAAGAACTACAATGAAATATTCAAGTAAAAAACTTGAGATGAGAACTATAATGAAATATTCAAGTAAGAGAATTCACTAGAAAAAATGAGTACACAGGCTAAACATAAAGATGACTAGGACTCAAGGAAACATGAACAAGCATGAAGACTACAACAGAAATGAAGATGCTCTAGTGATCAAGAGGAAGCTTCGAGAATCAAGGTTCAAAATCTAAGAAGACGTCTCTCAAAAGAAAAAGAAATCTTGGTCAAAGTAGAGTTTGGTCAAAGAAGACATCTCCCAAAAACAAGAGATGTATCTTATCAAAAGAAGATTTCTCCCCAGATATGTCTCCTCAAATATGTCCCACATGCAAAGGGGACATCTCCCTAGATTTGACACTGAATTTAGAAAGACATCCCAATCTTGAAGGAGACATATACACTAGCTGTTAGATAGCCATTACATGAATTTCAAGATGATTTCAAAAACTCTGAGGCTATAAGAAGACTTCAATTTCTTAAGAAATGTGCAAGTAAAGTACATGAACTATCACTATCAAAGCAATCATTGTAATTGTACTTGTGTACTTCATTTGTAAAATCATTTTTTTGATTATTTGATGTATCATGTTTCAAAGTACAAGGACCTATAGCTTATTTACTTTATAACCTTGTGTTTTTGTTTCTCTTTTGTTTTCCTTCTAGGGTTGATGTGCTTCTTTTGAAATAACATTGTAATTAAGCTTATCAAGATCCTACGAGATTGAGTGTTTGTACAACATCAAAACACTCTAGACCAAAGCTCAATTAAAACACTTGCTAAGCTTGTTGGGACCTTTTGGGATTGAGAGGTTTCGCAATGACAAAACACTCCAAAGTGGAGCTTAATTCTTGTATAGGGTGTGGTGCCCTTCAAACCATCTTTTTAAGAAACAAAGTTTAAAGGTGTACAAGGATTCTATCCTCCAAGTGTGTATGTACCCTAGTTGGGGAACCATGTAAAAATTGAGTGTAGCTTTTATGGTTATTAAATTTTTTTTTGGGNTGAATTATGGAGGGGACATCTTACACAAAGCCACATATGTTTGATGAGTTTGAATTTTCATATTGGAAGGCAACGATGTAATACTTCTTTGAGTCTATGGATTTTGAAGTATGGGAGTCCATCCTCAAAGGCTACACACCACCCATCAATAGTGCAACTAAGGCCATCAAGCCTTAGAGAAAGTGGATGCAAGAAGAAAAAGATAAGTTCATGTTTGATTCAAAAGAAAAAAAATTATTTGTACTGTGATTTGAATAAATATAAATTTAATAAAATATCTGGATGTAAAATGGCCAAAGAAATTGGGAAAACATTAGAGGCTACTTATGAGGAAACTTCAATAGTTAAGTAATCTAAACTCTTAGTTTTGCCAAGTGAGTATGATAAGCTCAAAATGAGAGAAGGTGAGAAAATAAAAGATTATTTTTCTAGAGAAAATGATCTTTTTGTGGTTATTAGAGGTACTAGTAAAGATTTTCCTAAAAGCAATATCATAATAAAGATGATTAGAACTCTCCAACCAGAGTTTAGACTAAAGGTTACAGCCATGGAGGAAATTAGAGATTTCTCTATTCTAAAGTTTGCAGAGCTTCAAAGTGCTCTTATTACTTATGAAATAAACCTCATAAGTGAATGGTCTATTCAAGAAAATCGCATCACCCTAAAATCAATGTAACATCTAGTCCCTTGTTAAGGGTGGAAATGTATTGTAAAATGTAATTAACCTTCAAATGAAGGAATTCCTCATTATGAGGAGTTATAATTATTCATGTATCCCTTAGAAATGGGTTTTACCTATGCCATTTAGGGCCAAGTTTAGAGGTCATACCAAGCATGGAAGGGCATGTGATGAGAGCTGGATGAAGCAAAACAAGAATGAACTGATCACTCCTTCAGCTGGATAACCTTACCATGGTGGTAGTGCCAAATTGCCTCTAAGGCCTAAGTGGCATGGGAAGATAACCCAAAGGGTGTTACAGCAAATCACTCTTATTAATAAAATTCTTTTTTTAAAATTTTTTCTTTCCTATTCTATGTTGCAATTATTTATTTACCAATTACTCATTATTCAAAGAATTTTATGACATTTCAATTATATTACGTATAAATGTGATGAATTAAGTGATGAATGATTGTGTTTTTATGACATCTAAGAACAAGATTCCATAATTAGCCTCAAAGGAAAAGGAACTTGCTGATGAGGACATGAGTAATGAAGAAGAAGTAGCTCTTCTTTTAAGGAGAATCAAATGGCTACTTGTAAGAAAATGTAGGAGATTCAATCAATCACGCCTAGTCAATCAAACTTCAAAGGTAAGGGCAAAGGTAAGAATTTGTCAAATTCAAATCTTGATGCTTCTTCAATAGAATGTTAGGTATGTGGAGGAAAAGGCCATGTGGCATCCAAATGTCCTAGCAATGGTAGGTTACAACATAAAGAAAGGACTAATATGGAGACTAAAAAGACCAACTTCTACACTAGTTGGGATGATGGTGACCAAAGTGAAGAAGAAGTAGATACCTCTAAAAAAAATTCTCAACTCATATGCATGGCTCTTATAAATGAAAATTCACTACATGATATTGATGAACCAAGAGGTAAGTATGATGAAAGGTATATTGAATTACAAGAGGAAATTCTTATTCTACATTATTTACTTAAGAAGGTAAAGAAATTTTTGAATACTAAGCTTGATGCAATGCACACCAAATTAAAAGATGAAATCTCAAACATAAAGGATGAGATTCAAAAACTAACCCCTTTAAATAAGGATTGCAAAGGTTTTCAAGAAGGAGAGACTGATGAAAAATAGCCTATGAAAGAAGATTTTGAAAAAGTATCATAGGAGGATATAAGCTCAAGCTCAAGCACAATCAGGTTTGATAAACCCAATTTTTAGGAGAAAACTTTATATATCTATAAAAATTATGGTAGTAAAAAAAACCTTAATAATTTTCATGTTGATTAAAATAATATTGATGCTTAGTCTTGTCCAAAAGTTCCTAGTAAGAATGTTTTGTAGGAACCAGCAACTAGAAATAAAGATGAATGAGAAAATAGAAAAGTCTTTGGAAAAATGGATGATATAGAAGGTTATCAAAAATATTTCAATAATGAAAAACATAGATAAGCTTGCATGTCAAGCAAAAGGATTGATGAAATAGAACCAAAAGGTAAGAATGTACTTCATGATCAAGGACCTCACCTCAAACTTCATTAGTCTCATTTCTCTCAATTGCAAGTAAGGCAAGTCAAGGTAAGATTCTATTATCTTACTTGCTAAAAATTGTATTAGCTTTTAATTAGGAAAATTAAGAAATGCTAAATTGTTTTGGTGTGTTCTTGATTTATTTTAAGACTATGGGATGTTAGCTCTAGTATTCTACAAATGTTAAGATAAGCACATATAAGAGAACATATTTGGTACTATTGGATTATTTAAGCATAGTTTCATAGATTTTGGTGGTACTTGTAAACTTTTTGTATTCTTAACTTTGTTTTTAAATGACCTAAAACCCTTGCATGTCATTCATGATCCAAAAGCCTTGTGATGAACTTTCATTCTTTATTATGCTTCCCTATGATATCAAAGCTTATTTCTTTTGAAAGATTTAAGCATTTGAATTAGTACTTTGATGAGAATCATGAATCATGAATCTTTTGAAGATACATTTGTAGAGGAACTATCAGCACCATGAATAGGAGACTCTACTATCCACACTTGATCTTAATGTTTCTTTGCAGGGATAGTACTTTGATGATAAAAAAACCTTGATAGTCACCTTTGAAAAGAACAAGTTGATTCAAAAGGGCTCAAAGGAATTACTAGAATCTACACATATGCAAGGGGAGTCTATACCTAATTATTGATTATCATCCAAGAGGCCATTAATATAAGGAAAATATTTTAAGACTTCTACAAAAATATACTCAAGCAACAAGACTTTCCACTCCAACACCCTCACCTAAAAATAAGGAAGATCTATTTCTTCTAGTAATGTTTTGAAACTAAAAGAGGATATTTATTAAAATCCTTATCCAAAGATTATCTTTATTGGTGAAAGCTTGTGAACTTTATATGAACTTACTTGTGAGCTCTATGTTAAGGATTTAATGGTGCATGTCTAACATTTTGTATGTTGAGAATGTATCATTTTAAGTACCTAAGGCCCTTATTGCAAATATTAATTGAGAAGTACTTACCTTAGAGATCTCAAGTGTTTAATGGAAGACTGGAACTGAAACAAGTGTTCATAATCTCTTTTCATAAGAAATGATGTATATATACATATATATATTTGGTATTTTGTTCTCAACCTGATTATCATATATTAGTTTATGATTTTTTTCTTTTCATAAATAGATGATTGGTTGCCAAATATGTTTGATCTTTTGACATAATAAGATATATTACTTTGTATTAAAAGTTGAATATGCATGTTCTACCTGCCATGAAATTGCTATGCCTTATCATGATATTTCAAAAAGAGGAGAATATTGGATAATTATAAAACTATGAGATATTGGTAATTTATTACTAATTTTGTATTAACTCCAATGCTAAAATTTTGATCTTTGGTTATGAACTAAAAGGCTTGAACCTTATTATTTCTAACCTTCTCTATGAACAGATAAGAAGCAACACTTATTGGTTTATCATCATCAGTCCTATACTATCAATGCTAAGTGATGTGTACTTTTTAATTTCTTGTTCTTCATTAACAAACATGTTTATAGATATATTCTTAGTACACTCAAGTCCTCATTGCTCCACTCCTTTTTGATGATGTCCAAAAAGGGGAAGAAGTTAGAATTCTTATGATAAGATGATGTATTTGAAAATATATGACTTGATGAATTCTAGAGACTACTAACCCATTTTCTTAAGTTTTGAACATCACCAAAAAGAGGAATATTTTTGACCTTTTGATGTGTCAAAACCTTAAGAAAAATGGAGAACTATAAAATGTCTATATTAGATTATGTGTTCACAAGTACTCAATAAGATAAGAACTACAACAAAATATTCAAGTAAAAGACTTGAGATGAGAACTGGAATAAAATATTTAAGAGACTTCACTAGAAAAATGAGTACATGAGCCAAATATAAATTCTATGAGGACTCAAGGTAGCATGAATGAGTATGAAGACTACAAGAAAAATGAAGATGCTCTAGTGATACAGAGCAAGCTTCAAGAATCAAGGTTCAAAAGCTAAACAGATGTCTCCAAGAAGAAGAAGATGTCTTGGCTTAAGTAGAGTCTACTCAAAGAAGACATCTCCTGATAATAGGATATGTCTCCTATCAAAAGAAGACATCTTCCCAAAGATATATCCTCAGAGACATCCCACTTGCAAAGGAGATGTCTCCCTAGATTTGAGGAAAAATTTAGAAATATGTCCCAATCTCAAAGGAGACATCTATACTACTTGTTAGATAGTCATTACATGAATTTCGAGGTGATTTCAAAAACTCTGAGGCTATAAGAAGACTTCAATTTCTTGAGAAATGTGAAAGTAAAATGCATGAACTATCACTATCAAAGCAATCATTATAATTATACTTGTTTAATTCATTTTTTTGATTGGTTAATGTATGATGCTTCAAAGTACAAGGATCTATAATTTAGTTACATTCTATCCTTATGTTTTTGTTTCTTTTTTGTTGCCCTACTGGGGTTGATGTGCTTCTTGTAAGAAGACATCATAATTGATCTTGTCGAGATCTTGCAAGATTGAATATTTGTGCAACGTCAAAACATCTAAAGATGAGCTCAATTTATAAAGGTTGTGGGATCCTTTAAACCACTTTCTAAGCTTTTTTGGACCTTCCAGGGTTGAGTGGTTTTGTAGTGATAAAACACTCTGGATAAAAGCTCAATGCTTGTATAGGGTGTGATGGCCTTAAACCACCTTTTTGAGAAATAAAATCTAGAGGTTCACAAGGATTCCACCCTTCGAGTGTGGGCATACCCAAGTTGGGAAACCATGTAAAAATTGAGTGTGGCTTTTATGGTTGTTAATTTTTATTTGGGAAACTTATTTATCTATCCTTCTATGTTCTATGATCCTCAAATTATTGGCTTATTACTTGTCATGCTTGTGGAAAAGTTAAACATGTTTAGAGAAACTACCCTCACTACTATAATTGTGGCTAACTAGGTTATAAGAGTTTCAATTGTTTAAGTTGTTCAAGCAATGGAGGTTCCTATTAGGTTGAAAAACCTACAAATGATCCAGATGATGCTACAACACATACATGTATGTATGCATTGATGGATTATCTAATAGATGCGCAACCCAACACTGTAATGGGTTTTAGAGGTATGATTTTAGATTTTTAAATTTTTATTCTCTTTAATCTTAGGTCTAGTCATTCCTTTATTAAGCTATGGATAGTTAGGTGTTTAGATCTGGAGTGTTAGTTTCTTACTCAAGCACTTATTATTAGCACTATTGGTAGAAGTGTGCATATTGTACATCAAGTTTTTAAATCTATATTCTTAGTGATTTAGAATGTCTTGTAGCTTAGTGATCTTCACTTCATGAGTTTATAAGGATACAATGTCATCTTGGATATGGATTGGTTATTATAATATGTTATTCTTGGTGATAAATAATGTTGCTCAAGTCATTAATTAATCTTGTCAAAAACTTGTGGGATTGAGTGTTTGTGCAATGTCAAAACATCTAGAGATGAGCTCAATTTATAAAGGTTGTGGGATCCTTTAAACCACTTATTGAGCTTATTGGAACCTTGTAGGGTTGAGTGGTTTTGCAGTGATGAAACACTCTAGAGTAGAGCTCAATTCTTGTATAGGGTATGATGGCCTTCAAACCATCTTTTTACGAAATAAAGTCTAGAGGTGTGCAAGGATTCCACCTTCTAGGTATGGATGTACCCAAGTTGGGCAACCATGTGAAAATTGAGTGTGGCTTTTATGGTTGTTAATTTTTTTTTGAGGAATTTATTCATCCTCCTTCTATGTTCTATGATCCTCAACTTCTAGGCTCATTGCTTATCATGCTTGTGAAAATTTAAGCATGTTTAGAGAAATTTCCCCCACTACTATAGCTATGGCTAACTAGTTTATAAGAGTTTCAATTGTTTAAATTATTCAAGCAATGGAGGTTCCTGGTAGGTTGGAAAATCTATAGATGATCAAGATGATGCTAGAACACATGCATGTATGTATGCATTGATGGATTGTCTGATAGATGCACAACCCAACACTATAATGGGTTTTAGAGGTATGATTTCAAATTTTTCAATTTTTGTTCTCTTTAATCTTGGTTCTAGTCATTCCTTTATTAACCTGTGAATAGTTAGATTTTTAGATCTAGAGTGTTAGTTTCTTATTCAAGTGTTTAATATTAGGATTGTTGGTAGAAGTGTGCATAATGTAAATCAAGTTTTTAAATCTATATTCTTAGTGATTTAGAATGCCTTCTAGCTTAGTGATCTCCACTTCATGAGTTTATGAGGATAAAATATCATCTTGGATATGGATTGGCTATTATAAGACATTATTCTTGGTGATAAATAATGTTGTTCAGGTTATTCTACATATGAGGTTATATAAGGTTTAGTTGGATCTTATCTCTTTACTGAATCTTCTTCTTTAGTTGAGATCGATTAAATTTTCATTATTCATGAGTTTTCTAATGTCTTCCATTCAAAGTTTCTTGGTTTTTCTCTAAGTCATGATGTTAAGTGTGAGATTTCTCTCAAGCCTAGTTATGAGCTTATCTCTAAGATTTTACATCGGATGTCATTTGTTGAGTTGACTCAATGAAAATTCAATTGCAAGAGCTGCTAGATAAGGATCTGATTCATCCTAACATGTCTTTTTAGTGTGATTATATTCTCTTCATCAAGAAGAAGAATGGTAGCATAATATTATGTATCAACTATCAATAACAAAATTAGGTGATTGTGAAAAATAAGTATCCTTTACCTCGTATAGATAATTCATTCAATTAGTTGAGAGAAGCTCAATTGTTTTCAAAAATAGATCTGAAGTCAAGGTATCATTAGATTTATATCAAAGAGAATGATATCCCTAATACAACTTTTAGGACATGATATGAGCAAAATGAATTCATGATTTTTTTTTATTTGGACTTATTAATGCTCTTGTGATGTTCATGCTTCTCATGAACAGTGTCATGAGATTACACCTAGATGACTTTATCATTGTATTTATTAATAACAACTTGATATACTCATTGTTAGAGGATCTTCATGAGCATCATTTAAAAATAATTCAACAGATTCTTAGGAAGCATCAATTACTTTTTTAAAACTTCAAAGTATATATTTTGACTCCTTGAGATCTAGTTCGAAGGCTAGTTTAGTAGTGGAACTTACTAAGATATCTACTATTTGAAATTAACCTATCCTTAAGGATGGTGAGGAGATTCATATTTTCTTATATTGATAGGTTACTAGAAGAGGTTCATTGAGAATTTCTCCCATATTTCTTTATCTTGTACAAAGTTGTTAAGGAAGGGTGTTGATTTATTATGGGACCTACATTATTCGGATACTTTTGATTAACTGAAGAATAAACTAGTTTCAACTTCTATTTAGATTTTTCCTACTCTAGGTAAACTATTCAATGGTTGTAGTGTTATATTAGATGAAGGTTATGGATGTGTCCTTATACAAGAAGGCAAAGTGATAGTGTATGCCTTAAGGTAGCTAAAACCTCATGAGATACATTATCCCACTCATGATCTTGAGTTAGGAGTAATAGTGATCACCATGAAGGTTTGACACCATTATTTATTGGACAAGAGGCTGATGATACAAATTGATCATAAATGCTTAATGAATCAACCCTAGTTAAACATACGATATAGGAGATGGGTTAAATTATTGGGTGATTTTAATTTTAACATCCAATATTAGATAAGGAGAAGTAATTTTCTTGTATATGCATTAACCTATGTGGCTGGTAAACTTCATAGCTTGGTGATTGAATCATATATGCCAAATGAGATTTGAGTAGAGTAGCAATGTGATCCATGGTATGAGCAACTTAGATATTCTGAAAATTAATTAATTGTAGTAGATGTACTTGGGTTACTTTATCATAATGATCATGTATATGTGTCTGATTCCTTCTGACAATATTTATTAAAGAAATCTTACCTTAGTAGGCTTTAGATGCATCTTAGCAACAATAAGAGGTATCAGATGTTGGAGAGTTTCTTATAGTAGCCAAGCATGAGTGATGAGATGCAATATGTACAAGCCGTGATATCGCGTACGCGATATTGCGGCCAACGTGATATTGCATCCCCTGCGATATCGCGGTCCTCTGCCAAATCTATAAATAAGAGGCGGCACTCCCCTCATTTGACATCCTAGGCTAGAAGTAGTGAAGCTCTGGCAGATTGATCACCCCAGAGATAGAATATTTTCCATGTGCCCGAAGTAGGAGTCCCCCAAGTGAACGGTTCTTTATTCGAGCAACTTTGTACCTGAACGTAAGTTGTGTACGGAAATAAAGAAGAGATTTGTGGATAAACCTTGCAGTACATGGATAGGTTTATTTAATGTTATTTACTACTTTCCTAGTAACGCGGCATGAGTACGACTTGGTTACGAGCATTGACGAATGTGTACGGCTAGCTAAGGAATCGACTACTCATCGTGATTAGATTCTCTCACCCTTACCTCCTAGAACATGGGACAAGTACGACTTGATTACAAGCATCTACGGATGTGTACGGCTAGTCAAGGAATCGGCTGCTTGTCACACTTAGGCTAGTTAGGTGCCTCAGTACGACCGTTTCAAGCATGTGCGTTACGTGTGGTAATCCCATTAACGATTAGCGTTTGGTAGCCACAGTTGCATAGTTCAGGGTGTGTACGGCAAGTGGGAACGGATGCTGACGCTAGGACTAAGCATTGTAGTTAGAATTAGTTTTAGTCTCACAACCCTTCATCCCTTAGCATAGGAGATAAACCAGAAAAGATCAAAAAAATCATATACCTCGGACTTACTTAACCATACACTGTGACAACAACAAGTAAGTCTGGGAAGACAA
>MNCI01009864.1:204857-217916 GCA_015680685.1 Gnetum montanum | reverse complement strand
GAGTTTTCATTCAGTCCTGGGGGTATGATGAGACGCGATATGCACAAGCCGCGATATCACGGCCAACGCGATATCGCATCCCTTGCGATATCGCGTACGCGATATCGTGGTCCGTCGTAAAATCTATAAATAAGAGGCGGCACTCCCCTCTTTTGACATCCTAGGCTAGAAGTAGCGAAGCTCTGGCAGATTGATCACCCTAGAGATAGAATATTTTCCATGTGCCTGTAGTAGGAGTCCCCCAAGTGAACGGTTCTTTATTCAAGCAGCTTTGTACCTAAACGCAAGTTGTGTACGGCAATAAAGAAGAGCTTTGTGGATAAACCTTGCAGTACATGGATAGGTTTATTTAATGTTATCTACTGCTTTCCTAATAACGCGGCATGAGTACGACTTGGTTACGAGCATTGACGAATGTGTACGGCTAGCCAAGGAATCGGCTGCTCATCGCGATTAGATTCTCTCACACTTACCTCCTAGAACGTGGAACAAGTACGACTTGATTACGAGCATCTACGGATGTGTANGCTAGGACTTAGCACTGTAGTTAGAATTAGTTTTAGTCTCTCAACCCTTCACCCCTTAGCATAGGAGATAAACTAGAAAAGAACAAAAAAATCATATACCTCAAACTTACTTAACCATACACTGTGACAATAACAAGTAAGTCTGGGAAGACAATGATTAATTAACCCCAAGTGTTCCTTGCGGTGTTTAGGCATTTAGTTTACGGAGTTTGACCAGATCGCGCGTGCTACGCTCATTTCGTATGGTTGAGTGTAGGGGTACCTCGCCACTCATCAATGAGGAAGGATCTATCATATAAGTAGAAGAAAGATTGTTGTAGGTGCATTAAGCCATGTAGCTAGTAAACTTCATAACTTTAAGATTCATATATGTTGAATAACATTTGAGTGAAGTAGTAATGTGATCATTGGTATGAGTAGCTTAGACAGTCTAGTGATTTGTTGGTAGTAATAGATGCACTTAGGTTACTTCAATGTAACAATTGGGTATGTGGGCCTAATTCCTTGTAATAATGTTTGTTAAAGGAAGTATACCTCAGTAGGCTTTAGATACATCCTAGTTGTAACAAGATGTACCAAATGTTGAAGAGGTTATTCTAGTCATCAGACATAAGGAAGTAGGTATCAAATAGGTAGAAGCAACATTATTGTAGGTGCATTAATCTGTGTGGCTAGTAAACTTCATAGCTTGATGATTCAGTTAGATATGTTGGATAAGATTCAAGTGAAGTAGCAATATGATTCTTGCTATGAGTAGCTTAGATATTTTGATGGTTCATCAATAGTAATAGATGCACTTGGGCTACTTCATCATAGGGATGAAGTATAGGTGCTTGATTCCTTACAATAATGTTTGTGGGAGAAAGCTTATATTAGTATTCTTTAAATATATCCTAGTAGTGATAAGATATATTAAATGATGAATAGGTTATTTTGATGGCTAGACATAAGAAAAAATGTTGGAATTTTCATGGAAAGATGCTTAATCTACTAATAGGTTAAGATTGAGTATCAACAACCAAGTGGCTACATGTCATCTAATATTATTCCATAATGGAAATGGAAACTGATTGGTATGGATGTTATTATTGATTTAAAGTGCTCTAGAGATATAAAGAATGTCATCCTTGCTATTTTTAACTTTTTAACCAAGTCTACTTATTCTCTTACTATGAAGAAAATAACTAGCATAGAGGATGTTACATAATTATTTATCTTTGAGATTGTTTGATTACATAGTATTCCTATCAAAATTTTCACAAATTGTGATGCCAAAATTACTTCTTTATTTTGATAAGTATTTATTATTAACTTTGGTACTAGGATAAATTTGAATTCATTGTGACATTTAGAAACTAATGTGTAGGTTGAGAGAGTTAGTCAAGCTTTGAGGGACATGCTTTGATCTTATGCTTTGTAGTTTTTAGATATTTGGAAAAGTCTATTTCTATTAGCAAAGCTTGTCTACAATAATAGCTATCAATCAAGTTTAAACATAACATTGTATGAGGTTTTGTATGATAGACCTTATAGGACTTCCTTGTATTGGGACATAATTGAGGATATGTAGCAAATCAACTTAGATATAACTTTGTACATGAAAAATTATATTAAAGATATTCGTGAGCAACTTAAAGTAGCTTAGGATCATTAGGCTAGCTACATAATCTACAAGAGAATACCTATAAAGTTTGCAACTAGTAACAAGTTGTCCATTTTCATCTCTTCACTAAAAGGCTTGATGTGTTTCGGTCTAAAAGATAAGCTTGCACATCGTTACATTGGATTGATTAATATTCTTCAGTGCATATGAGAGGTGGTGTATCATGTGATTTTATCTCCATAGCCTTCAATGATGTTTTTAATGTATCCATTCTTATATTCCTGATGATAGATGTTGCGACCAAAAACCTTGATCGCTGGAAGAAAACCAAGGATTCTTGATTCAAGCAATTCCCCAACCCCAAATCCCTAGGGCCTCCACAATAAAAATGAGATTCGAGGTGCCCTGGCCAATCCAACAAATAAACTAAGGACTTATGATATGCAAAACATGGGAATATAAAAAAATTTGAATAATGCATTGAAAATAAATTTATTTTTAAATACAAAACTCAAAACTCAAAACTTTATTGGGAAATAATAAAGAATATGTTAGAGAAATGTGTACAAATGATGCTTAGATGAGCAAAAAAGGGAGGTTTACTTGTGCAAGAATTCAAAGCCCATTGAAGCCAATGTGATCTACTCCACGATCTAAGTGCTAAGTCACTCCTAATGCTATCGAACCTTCCTTCACTACTACAACCTCAGATCTACAAGTTAGGTCACTCAAGGCTATAATGCTTCCATGATGGGGTTCAAGAGACTACAAGTATGGGAACTTGCAAGAGCTCTTAAGTGCTTGAAAATTCCCCAAGTTTGGAATTGTGAAAAATTGTATGTATACAAAATTACTTGGATGCCCAAAGTTTGTTGAACCCTGAGAAAAATTGTTGGAACTTGTAAATGGTGTTTGAGGTTGGCTTTTATACATTTTTTGGGCCATGAATGGGGCTGCAAATTGGCTATGATTTGGCTACAAATTGGCTACAAATTTGATGTAAATTTGCTACAATTCTAGGTGAGATGGGTGCCCAAATTTTGGGGGTTACTATACATAGTAAGTGCTTCCCCCCATGGCCATTCCATTTACTATAAATAGTAATTGGGGCACACCTTCTACGCTAGAGATAAATCTTCCATACTAAGCTCCCCACCATGCTTATTGAAGTGGCTAGTCAATGTTGAAGTGCATGAAGTGATGAATTTTTTCTTTTGTGGCTTTCACACTAGTGTATTGAATTTTCGACACTAGGAAGGAAACATCCACACTAGTAATGAAGACTTCACACTGGAAAAAAACTTTCATGCTAAGGGGGAAAAGTTTTTAGGCTAGGTAAAAACTTCCACATTGAGGAGGTAGAGTTTCTAGGCTATGCATGTGGTCTCCACATTGAAGGGGGAAAGTTTCTAAAACCTCCATCCTTCAACACTGGGGGTAGGTAAGATCTACCCCCTTGCATGTGTTTCCAACATAGAAAAATGTATAACCCCTCATAAAATCCATCAAATTACCTTTTTAGCATTCCAAAAGGCATTTTTGAATCCCTTCCCCCCCTCCCCAAAGGCCAAATATAGACGTTAGGTGACCTTTTTCACTTGGGGAATGAGTCTTTGACCACTTATGAGGCATTTTTTAGCCCCAAAAGTATGAATTATGTGAAATTACCCATTGTATATTACAATTTTCATATTCACAATGAAATTTTGCCTCAAGTTTCATATGGTGAAAGCTACATGATAAAGATTGGTTATAACATGCAAAATTTTGTGGTGTTTCAATATTCATGTTATCTATTAGACAAGAATATAACTTCAGGTTGATGCTTGGTATGTGAAGCATCTTGTTAGAATCGTGAACCAGATGGAGTGGTAGTTGTGTAACAATATAGTTTCCATTATGAAAGTGTAGAGCCATCGTGGTTTTCAAAATATGACTTAGAACCTTGAGTTTAACATGAAATCATCCCATTCTAAGATCTTCCAAGAGGAAGATCTACTACACCAATTTTAGCATCATCTCCTTAATATCAATACATCATCAAGTGTTACTACTTTGATAACATCCAAAAATGACCCTGTTTTAACCATAAATCGGCTCCAAATAGTGCCAGTAGATCTTCCATTTTTCTATGAACCTATAAGACATGAAAATTCATCATTTGAACCTTGTTTTTTCTTATAACTAGGATTTATTTGATAATTGTAACTTCCAGTATGTGTCCTTGCACATTGTATCCTAGTTATCTATTAGCCCTTCATAGAAGATAAATTTTTTTTTCAAATAAAACATTCTTTATTCACTAGTAAGGAAAAAACCAAACCCAATGCCACACATTAGTCTCTTTTTTATTATATGTTTTCCACTTCTTAGTTATTTTAGGTATATTTTCATCACTTAGATCTAATCCATATCACTCATATTTCATCAAATTTAACATTAATTTTACCATTACCTAGTTATATCCATGTCAATTCTAATCATGGTTGATAGGCTAAGTTTATAATTAATTGGAGTTTTGTGGCTCTTCATTTCATAATCATTAATTTATTTAGAGTTATATCATTTTCAAGACTATTTATGACTACAAATCATACACTTAAATATATGGTTTATGGAGGTATTCCTGTAGAGTTATAAGAGAACATTTTTGGTGCTAGAAGGAAGGCCTTTTAGCTTTCTAGTGTGCTACAATTACAGTAAAGTTAATAGGTCCTTGCTAGCTTTTATCACTACTAAACCTCTTTCTATATTTTTTTAATTTCCTATTTTAAGGTCAATGCAAGTTTAAGGCTAGGGTTAACATGTCATTTTTTATTTTTTAATTGTTATAATCTTTATATCTCCAATAATTTTTACATTTTTATTGCTACGATTTCTACACTCTTTAGATCTTTTGCATAAATCTTATTTTCTTGTATTTTTATTTCTCTGCATTTTCTTCACTATAAAAAATAAAACAAAATAAATATTTTCTATTTTCATATATTTCTATTTTCCTATATTTGTTTTTTTTTTTTGAGTATATCTAAGAGTATCATCTATTTAGCATTACATCATTAGCAAATCTGAGTTATTATATTATAATTCCAAGACTTTTTTGAAAAAGGACAATATATTCTTTGCAAATAATAAAACATGCTTACAAGATATCTAGTGATATTAAGAAAATAAATATTGTTAAAAACTTCTTCTTGAATTACTTTAGAATTTATCAAAAAAATTTATTTTGCCTTATACCTCGAATTTGGATGATCAAATCTTAATGAAATTTATGTATGCAAATGCATCTTGGAATGCTTTAGTGTTTGAAATGAAGAACTTAGTGTTTTTTTTCTTGATATTAATTACAGATCAAATAAAACTTATAGAAGATCTTTAAGTTTCTTGATTGAAAAATCTTGATAATAGATTCCTAAAATAAATGAGTTTGAATTACTGATAAAAGAGCTTGATGACTTGTATAACCTATTGAGATTGAATGATGAATGAAGAAAATGTTCAAGCTGAAAGAACAAATAATATTAAAAATAGCTTTGATTACAATGTACATTATTAATGACATGAGAATAAGATTTTGTTGGAATATGAATAGTTGGGAGAGTTGAAAGTTTTTGGAAAAAATTTATAACAAGAACTTTATTACTTCAAATAATGTCATTTCATTTATTTATGGCCTGATAATGTATAGGAAATAATTGGGGCCATACTTAAGGAACTTGAAAAGTCATTCCTCATAATGAAAATAAAGAAAGTTGTGCAAAATAAAGCTGAGTTTGAAAAAAAATTAGTTTATATCTATCTTGTTAACACAAAAATAAATAAAAATTCTTTGAATTTATATACATTTTCCTTCATGTAAATAAAGCATTGGACATTGGTTGTTAAAAGCCTCTCCTTTAGTATGCAATGCTTTCTTTGTCTTACTTTCTTATTATTGTCTTAATGCCTATATTGTTGCAAAGGCGCTCATGCTTGTAATGAAAAAGGGGTTTGGTAAGTAAGTCTAGAAATTGTTCATTAGTATTAATAAGTAATGATTTGATTTTACCCTTCTTGCATCTTGCTTAATGAAATAATATTTTATATCAATGTGCTTTGATTTTTTATGAACATATTCATTTGAGAGTTGTATGACTAAAGCATTATCATAATATAAGTTAATAGGGAGCTCTATGTGAAAACCAAGATGATTCATAAGTTTGTTTAGCCACAAGATGTGTTCAGTATATTATGTTATGGTAATAAATTCTACTTCATAAGTTTAAAGACAAATGTATATTTTCTTATTTGCAATATATTGCATTGTCTCTATAGAATATTATTAATCCTAATGTAGATTTTCTATAATTATAGTCTCCTCCCCAATCAGCTTCTAAACAAGCATGAAATTGTCCATCTCCTTTGGTGTAACTAATTCCATGATATGTTGTGCCTTTTACATATCTTAATATATGGATGAGAGTGTTGAAATGAGATTAAATAGGTTCTTCCATGAATCTTGATAGAAGAGACGTGGAAAATTTTAGGTCTAGTCTAGTGTGGTATGAAAGAGAAACCTAAGTGCTCTAATCATACTTTTTTACAAATGGGTCTTAACAGTGGTTATGTTGTCTTTGTTCTTTAAATTTATGTTATTAGCAAGAGGAGTACTTTTACCTTTTTCTTTATTGATTTTATACTTTTCTAAAATGGTTATTGCATATTTTGTTTAATGAATTTTAATTCCCTTCTTTTCTTCATCAACTTGTATTCCAATAAAATACTTTAGATCCCTTAGATCTTTCATTTCAAATTCATTCTTCATGTTTATCTTGAAGTCCTCTATTAGTTCATCATTTATGGCTATGAATATGAGATCATCTACCTAGAGAGAGATCATAATGAAGCCCTTTTTATTATATGTATAGTATAGTATTGGTTCAAACATACAAGATGAGTCTCCTTTCTTTAGAAGATAGTCATTTTTTTGTGGAAGCAAGCTCTTGGAGCTTGTTTTAGGTCATATACAACTTTATTTAATATGCAAACATTGTCTTCCTTACCTTTGATGATGTATCTTTCTAGTTGATAAACATAGACTTGTTCATTGATACTACCATTTAGGAAAGTTGAGTTTACATATATCTAATATACTTTAAGTTTATAATAAATAGTAATTGAGAGAATGAGTTTGATGATTTTTAATCTAGCTACTAGAAAAATAATCTCTTCATAGTCTATCTGCTTTTTTTCTTTGAACCCCCTTACAACTAGTCTTGCTTTATATTTAATGAATTTTTTTCATTGAACTTGGTTTTGTACAATAATTTACAATTAATTACCTTTTCTTCTTTTAGTCTATTCACTAATTTCCATGTTTTTTTTCATGATGACTTCATATTTTCTATCTATAGCTTCTTTTCATATTTGTGTTCTCAAGGCTTCTTCTATACTCTTTAATTCTAGAGAGAAAACTAAGGATGGTATGTTGTTGATGGCATTAGAGTTAGTTTTTCTTCACTCAAAGGTATTCTTCGACATTTTTTTAAGGGTGATTTCATTGTTGATGAGAGCAGTTACTCTAGCAATTATTCTAATTATTACAGCAATTACTCTAGCAGTTTATTCTAATTATTAGACCAGTTACTCTAGCAGTTTATTCTAATTATTAGAGTGGTTACTCTAGCATTTTATTCTAATTATTAGAGAAGTTACTCTAATTATTAGAGTAGTTACTCCCAAGCCTATAAATACAGTGCCCAGGTGCACAATTGGAAAAAAAAAAGTCTTTTAGTAATTAAGTAGCAAAACTCTTGTAGTCTATTTAAAAGTTAAAGTATTTTCCAAGTGCTTGTAGCAGGAGGCCTAAGTGTGGACAGATCTTTATTTGAGCATTCTATACCTGAGAACACCTTGTGTATGGCAATAAAGATGAGCTCTTCAATTCATCCTTGTAGCACTTGAGATTTGTTTTCTTACGCATTTCTTTTATTTTATTTTCTTATGAATTTATTTTAGTTTATTTTATTTTATGCACTTTACATTTCTATTATTAGCACAGCAATTCATTTTGATCAATTAAGCAAATCATTAAATTACACAAGCATGACCACTTCCAGCATGCATGTAATGCTTAGTAACCCAGTAAAAATTAGCATTTGGTAATCCCAGCAGTGTTGCACTGGTTCAGGATGTGCACGACAAGTGGGAATGGATGCCGGTGTTAGGATTAGTTAGAACTTAGTTTATGAGTAGTTAAGTTAAATTAGTCACTTAGTTACCTCTCTCCTTCCCTACTAGCATAGAACATAAAAACATAAAAGCTATAAAAATCATATACCTCAAGCTTACTTAACCATACAATCGTGACATACAGGTAAGCTTGGAAAGACAACGATCAACCAACCCATCCTTGTTCCACAAGGGTGCATAAGCACTTAGTCCCGGGAATTCAACTAGATCATGCATGAAACGCTTGTATTCATATGGTTCAGTGTAGGGGTACCTCGCCACTCATCATTGGCACCATTGTCGGGGAGTTAGTTGTTTGTGCGCTAACTAGAACATAGAAAATCATTTACATCATTGGAAAAAACCTAGAGGGTTGGTTGAGAAAATAATAAACAAGAATACATTGCACACTAAACAGACAAGTATGTCCCCTTCTTTGTACGAAAGTGCCTGACCACCTAGGTTTGAAATAGGAAATAGTCAGCAACGTAATACACATGACGTTGATCCGCCAGTCCCTCAACAAGTTCGAGTGGTATATATTCATCCCAATGAGTATATACCAAACTTCACCTTTATCCTCCATCAAGATGAACAACTATGTTGGCAAGACTTAGAAGGTAACATAGTGTTACCTCCAAATCATTCAGTCCCGAGCATGCTTCTTCGTGCTCTCACATGAATTGGCATGCTACACTTACATGCAGAATATGTTGTGCAAGACCATGACTTAAGAGAATACCATCCCATAGAGAAACAACGTCAAAGGAACTTGCAATAAGAGAGACATCATAATTCTATGAAGGGTAAGTGATCCCAGGATGCCCCACATGTCTTAAGTGAAAATGAGGATGGTGAACCTACCTTAGGTAATCGACCATACAATGATGTTCCTCCCCTTGACTTTGGCCAAGGGGTTGTGTATCAGAACCTTCATTCCACTATTCATAACCCAAGTTTTGATACCCACGGGCACAAAGGGCCCAAAAAAGGGACACGAACTCATGATAAAGGTGGACATTCTAATCACAATTGTGATCGAGGCCGAGACCATAGAAGAGAAGGTCGCAAACACCATCATGATGATGGTTCTCCTTCTTCCTCACCTTCATCATCTCCTTCAATATCTGGATGTAGTCATAAAGAAAAAGACCATGGGGATAAAGGTAGGCAAAGTGGAAGTTATAAACAAAATAGTCAGGAAAGGGTACAAGGACACTCTAAAGAGTCATGACATAGAAGAAGGGAGAGTAGGGAACAACGAAGGCATCATAGACACCATGGACGAGACAATCACGATGAATCCCTACTCACTAATCGAAGTATGTTAGACATAACTCAGGCTGTTAGAATTTCAACAAGGCACCAAAAAGATAGTAGGATCAAGAGATTAGATATGAACAATATCCCATGTTTTGAAGGGGGATACAATGCTGATCCTCAGAATCACTTACAAGCATTCCATGATGTGTGTGCCTTACAAAACATAGAGAGCGAATGGAAAAAACTTAAGTTGTTCCCACAGACACTAGTTAAAGAAGTGGAAAGTTGGCACCAATCTTTAGAACCAGAATCCATTCATAGGTGGAGTACTATGTTAGAACTATTTAATGACAAGTACCAAAAGTACTCCCAAGTGTCTAACTTGCAAAAGCAAATCCAAGGCTGGAAACAAGGAGGACATGAAACCTTGGATGCTACCATTGGACAATACTATGCACTGTTACATTATTGTCCTATCCATGGTTATTCATAAAGGGATCAATTACGCCATCTTGTGGATGGGCTTAGGCATGAAATGAGAAGAACCCTTGGGACTTATGCCCAAGGAAGACTATCCGAGCTTAGGTCCCATCAAATTCAAAGACTATTGAAGCAAGTTGATAAGGAAGAAGGTGAGCTACGAAAGAGAGAAAGTATCAAAGAGTATAACCAAGATCATTCCCTCTGGAAGAGAGGAGTAAGATTTCGTAAGGATGAAAAAGAGTCATTACTTGAAGAGATGGCGAATAGGAAAACTTTGCTTATCCAAAAGATTACATCAGAAGTTTCAGCAAAGGTAGACCAAATTTGGGATTCCCTAGATAATATATTTTAAACTATTCTTAAAATAGTAGAGGAGTCTAGAGAGCAAGGTAGTGAGAAAAGGAAAAAGAAAGAGGCTGAACATGCACGTAGCAAGGGTAAGGACAAAGTTGCTATCATTAAAGAGGTTGTGGATTCGGAAACATACAATGATAGTGGATGTGAGATATGTCAATATGACCATCCTAAGAGATGTTTTCCTATAATCTCACATCTATAGGAGTCTGAGGTGTATGCACTCAACCCACAATTAAACAAAAGGCAAACACCGTGAAGGTTACCTTATTCTCAAGGTAACCCAAGGCAGTTCCACCAACCCTTAACATATTATCCTAGTGGAACTCCACCACAACCAATTGAGCAATATCAATAGTGGTAGCATCCACAATCATGGGGAATGCCACCACCAAGGCAAAAGTATCCTTACTAGCAACCTGAACCATATGGATATTACATGCAATAGCCAATTTACCCACATGACTCTACTAGTCACATCACTCATCAACCTCACTACCAAGCCAGTGAGTATTATGGGACTCCCTCTTCTAGATGTGATATTCCACAAGCATATCATCCTTCTCATTTGGCCACATCTCTTCCACCAATGGCGCCACTACCACTTTCTCCAACTATGCAAGGTGAAATCCCTACCTAGTCGTAGCAACATAATGCCACGAGGGTTGTTAACTGTCAACCTACTATTGGTTCCAATAACCACATGAAGAAAAGACCTTTCTTTAGAACCAATAGTCCAACCAAGCCCTTGCAATCACAAGTGGATGATTCCTTAGATGCCTTAGTATTAATCAAAACTTTGGAGCCCCCTTCAACCCAATCACCACACTCAATGCATACAGTCTTGCTAACACATGTCATCACTGATTGGATCCAAGCAGGCCACCTTCCTAGGAAATTCTCTAATCCTAGGAGTCCTCTGATATACTTACAAATCACTGGAAATGCACTGTACAAGGCTCTTTTGAATTTAGGTTTTGATGTCAACTTGATTTCTCAAGAAATGTATAAGGCCTAGAACCTGCCTCCATTGAAAAAGAGCAACATCCATGTTGAGTTGGCTAACCAATCCATCACTGTCCCATTGGGACTGATGGAAGACATTGTTACCACTATTTGTGGGTGGTCATACCCAGCTAACTTCCTAGTGATTCAGGTAAACAATGGTAAGGGGGACTTCCCAATCATAATGGGAAAAGCATGGCTAAGCACCATCAATGCATGCCTAGGAATCTGTGATCTTTCCCTAGAAATATCAAAGGAAAATACATTCAGAAAGATCAAGAAGAGGAAAGTTCCATGCATTGCATACAATGACACAAGGTGTAATTGCATGCACAGGTCTNTACATGTTCCTTAAAAATAGAAAGCTGGTAATTATTAATGCTAAGCTTGCTTCGCAACAAAAAGAGAGACTACTAAAAGTGATAAATCGATTGTTGAAAGCCTTCACTTGGTCATATCTTGAATTAATTGGAATAGATCTTAGGATATGCCAACATAGAATTGACACTAACCCCTCCATGAAGCCTCGAAGATAATCACAGAGGCAATTGAACCCTAAGCTAAAGCAAGTAGTTAAGGAAGAAATCGAACAACTTCTCAAGGTTGGGTTCATATACCCCATTGTTGATAGCAAATGGGTTAGTTCCTGAGTTATTGTGCCTAAAAAGGGAGGCAAATTGAGGGTGTGCATAGATTTTAGGCTACTAAATATGGCAACATTCAAAGATCACTTTCCATTGCCATTTGTCGACCAAGTCTTAGAAACCATCGCAGGGCATCGCTATTACAATTTTCTATATGGATATAGTGAATATAAACAAATAAAAATAGCCCCAGAAGACCAAGCCAAGAATACGTTCACTAGTCCTTGGGGAATGTTCACATACAAATAGATGTTGTTTGGCTTGTGCAATGCCCCTACAACATTTCAACAACTAGTTCTAACCATATTCCAATAGTAGATAAGGAATGGTGTGGAGGTCTTTATGAACGACTTCTTCACTTATGGAGTAAACTTTGATCAAGCCTTGGACCGGTTGGAGCAAGTGTTAAAAAGATGTGTAGAAACCAATTTGAGGCTCAACTAGTAGAAAAGCCATTTGATGGTCCAAGAAGACATAGTACTAGGGCACAAACTCTCACACACAGGGATAGAGGTAGACCCTGAGAAAATCAAAATTATCCAAGCAATTACCCATCAACTAGAAATTGTCAAAGATATTCAGTCATTCCTTGGACATATTGGCTACTATAGGAGATTTATTGAGAACATTTCAAAGGTTGCCAAACCATTGTTGGAATTAACAAAAAAGGACGTACCTTTCGAGTGGACCAGGGAATGCGTATTAGCTTTCCAAACTCTGAAACAGAAGCTAGTAGAAACACCCATTCTACAAGCTCCTGACTAGTCCAAACCATTTCATATCATGATTGACATGTCTAAATATGCTTTAGGAGATGTACTTACATAGTTAGATGACTAGAAGCATCCTTAATACATCCACTATGCAAGTAGAAGTATCACTAGTGCACAACTTAACTACACTACCATAGAGAAAGAATTAATGGTTGTAGTATTTACACTAGAAAATTTTAGACACTATGTATTGG
>MNCI01009864.1:140911-203464 GCA_015680685.1 Gnetum montanum | reverse complement strand
TTTCACAAATTTTTGTTTTACACATTTTTTCAACTTTTCTTATTTTTGTTTTATACCATCGTTCATATTTTTACTTTCTGTTTGGTTTCTTGATTTACTTTTATTCGTCATCCATTAAGTTCTCATGATGGTGGATTGAATTATATCATATTGATTACTAATGTTTGGTTTTTACCTTTGAGCTATGATGCTGATATTAAGGTATGGTTCTTTTGGTAAAATAGGCAATGAGTCCACGCCATCCACTCATCCATACAACTCTATGGTCTCTTTCTACCTGGAATTGTATAGTCCCTCTTTTTCTAAGTAAACTTTTAATGAATTGGTAGCTGGGTACCTTTCAAACCAAGGAAAGACTCAAAGGATGAAAAGGGTGTGATTTCAAGGGGATTTGATGCATTTTTGGTAGTCATTCTCTTGGGTTCTTGGATGCTTTTTCTTGGGTTTTCTGCCGTTTTGACATTGTTCAAAAATTAAGAAGCTAAGTGAATAAAAATAAGTTTTGCATGGTGTGGTTCTCATGCAAAACAAAAATAAAAAAAAAAGAAAAAAAGGTAAGAATTCAAAGCACACCCCTTAGACATAATAAAGCCATATGGGCTACAAGCACTAGTTATGGAACTGGAAAGACATGTTACCCATGCCTAAAGGTTCCCTCTAACTAAGGCCCTTTTTCACTTCCTGCTTCTCCATCTCGCTCTCCTCAGAAGGTGGTGACTCTTTGTGGAAGCATTCTTGTTGCTTCAAGTGGATGGATTGGTCAAGTGTGTTGATGTGAGGTCATTGTATGTGCTTTGTTTAAGTCTAGATTTGGGATGAGTTCTAATCAGTTATCTTAACCATGAAATACACAAGGGGCTTTACACAACCTTGTTCTTGGGATTCCATTCCATTCTCTCCTCTCCATCTTTCTTCCCATTTTCTACCTCATTACCAATTTTACCATTAGTCCGTTCTGGGTTGATGCATTGTTTTTCTTTGGTGAATTTTTGTGGGTAAGTTTTTAACTCTTGTTTCTAAATGACATTCCTAGAGCCTACGGACTCTTTAATTTGTGGGTTTGTTAGGGCATAAAGGGCATGAGCTTGCTTTGGGGAGGACCCACTGGCATTTCTTTTTGGTGCAATTGTTAACTTCTTTCTCTTGAACATTTCCTACAATCAATCATTTCTTATTTCATCTCCATCCATGATATCCATTTTCTTGGTGTTGCTGTTGTTATTTTTCATCTTTCTTGTTCCTCATGTTTTTCCATTTTATAGCTACCAAAGGTTCACTCTTAGTCGTGGGGGCCCTGGAACAAATTTTTCAATTTTTTTCCATTTTACTAATTTCCTAACCCCTACACCTTGGGTAGTTGCCAGTGATAAATCTTCGAACCAATTTCTTCCACAACCACAACTCAACTAATGAGATTCATATCAAGGCAAGCTATCAATTGCAATGTGGATTATCTATCCTTGCTCATTTGTGACTGTGTTGTGTGTGCAGATGGCAATCATACAAACAATGGACTCAGTTTGAAGGAAGCACTCTGGATGGACCAGAACTAGAGCATTTATGAAAGGAGCAAGTTTCATGGCATGGCTATGGATAAACAACAGAAGGCACAATCTTAGCATTAGCGGCAACACATTCCATCTTCTCTCTCTCTCTCTCTCTCTCTCTCTCTCTCTNCTCTTTTTCTCTCTCTCTCTCTCTCTCTCTCTCTCTCTCTCTCTCTCTCTCTCTCTCTCTCTCTCTTAAAGCTACCAAATAAAGGCTTGGATGTCATTTATGTATGAGTGTTCACCACAATGGTCATGAATACTAATGTTGTAATATGCTTATTAATCCATTCACTGGGCATGTTGAGTTTGTCATCCCATTCCACTGTCAGTTGTCAATTAGTCAATAATCCCATATCTTCCCAATCTTTTATAAGGAACTCGAGGACGAGTTTTCATTCAGTCGTGGGGATATGATGAGAGTGGTTACTCTAGTGGTTTATTCTAATTATTAGAGTGGCTACTCTAGTAGTTTATTCTAATTATTAGAGTGGTTACTCTAGTAATTTATTCTAATTATTAGAGCAGTTCTCTAATTATTAGAGTAGTTGCTCCCAAGCCTATGAATACAGTGCCCAAGTGCACAATTGGAAAAAAAGAAGTCTTTTAGTAGTCAAGTAGCAAAACTCTTGTAGTTTGTTTGAAAGTTAAAGTATTTTCCAAGTCCCCACAGTAGGAGATCCAACTGTGGATGGATCTTTATTCAAGCATTATGTACTTGAGCACACCTTGTGTACTGCAATAAAGACGAGTTCTTCGGTTCATCCTTGCAACACTTGAGATTTGTTTTCTTACTCATTTATTTTATTTTGTTTTCTCATGCATTTATTTTATTTTATTTTATGCACTTTACATTTCTGTTATTAGCACAACAATTCATTTTGATCAATTAAGAAAATCATCAAATTACACAAGCACGACCACTTCCAACATGTGTGTAATGCTTGGTAACCCAGTAACAATTAGCATTTGGTAATCACAACAGTGTTGCACTAGTTCAGGATGTGTATGGCAAGTGGGAATGGATGCTGGTGTTAGGATTAGTTAAAACTTAGTTAATAAGTAGTTAAGTTAAATTGGTCACTTAGTTGCCTCTCTCCTTCCCTACTAGCGCAGGACATAAAAACATAAAAGCTATAAAAATCATATGCCTAAAGCTTACTTAACCATACAATCATGACAAACAAGTAAGCTTGGGAAGACAATGATCAACCAACCCATCCTTATTCCACAAGGGTGCATAAGCACTTAGTCCTTGGAATTCGACCAGATTGTGCATGAAATGCTTGTATTCGTATGGTTGAGCGTAGGGGTACCTCATTGCTCATCAATTATACCCATAGTTTAGGATTATTTTGTACTTCTATCCTTTCATTTGAATTCTAAAATTCTTCCATGTCACATTTATTTTTCATGAAAACCACATCGCTAGATGAGTGCCATTTTTTCTCTATAGGATCATAGAAAGTGTATCCACTTGTCTTGGTATCATATCCTAAAAGAATTCATTTTTTTCTTTGTTCTCTAATTTATTTGTGAATTTCTTTAGAATTTTAACAAAACAGTGACATCCAAATATTCTTATGTCTTTGATATTTGGAATTTTTCTATTGAAGAGTCTATAGGGGAATGTGTCTTTGTTGCTATTGCTGATTATTCTATTGGAAATGTAGGTTTCTACATTCATAGCCATGATCCAAAAACTATTAGAGATTTAAGGATTTTTAAGAATACATATCATCATGTCTTTTAAGGTTCTATGTTTCCTTTCTACAATGCCATTTGATTGTAGACTATATTCACATGTGGCTTGATAAAAATTGCCTTGATGTATACATAAATATTTGAATTCATGATTGATGAATTCTCCCCCTCTATCTAATAGAATGGCTTTGATGGATGAGTCCATAGTGTTTTTGATGATAATGTTGAAGTTTTTGAATTTTGTTATTGCCTCAAGCTTGCTTTTCATGTTGTGTGTCCAAGTATATCTTGCAAAATCATCTACCATAACAAGTATATAATTAGCTTCTTCTACTAAGGTGATAGACATAATTTTAATAAAATCCATGTGGTAAAAATTAAGAGGCCTTTCTTTTCTTCGCAGAGTTGTATGTGAATGGTTGTTTTCATTTCCTTCAATGCATATTTCACATTTTTTGAGTATCTCTAATTTGAATTCCTATTACCTTCTTTAACTTTATCATTTCTTCTAATTTATTGTAAGAGATATGTCTTAATCTATTATGTCAAATTTTTACTTAAATGCTTTTTATTTGATGCTTAGAAATGCCTTGATATGGGTCTTTTTGTATTTATTTTTCTAAATTAGTAACCTAAACAATGATTTTGTTATTATCTTGGATGATATTTTTTCTTTGATTAAAGTGATTGCAATTTACGCAATAGATTCTATTGTTGTAGGTTTATTTTCTAATGATTTTTTCTTTTTTTTGCTTTTTAATATGCACCAGTTATCTTACAAGCTAATTTTAATCCCTTTCTTGGCCACTTTCCCTACTAAGATGAGACAATTTGAAAGATTTGGAACATAGAAGACATTAGTGATGGCTATAACATTGTTATTGGGTACTTTGATAATGTAATTCATATTCCTTCTATGTTAAGGCAATTTCCATATCCTATTTTTATGCTACCAATTCTTTTTGATTTGTATTGAAAAATGTGAGACTTGTATGACATCATGATTTGAGCATCCACTGTTTATAATCCAAGAATTTTACTTAATTATCTTACTAGAATTTAGGGATTTTATCTTACCTTTGTGATCTTTGACTTCATATTGTTACTTCTTCATCATCTTTTTCTTGGAGCTAAAGAGCATCAAGTCCAACATTTTACCAACACACTCTATGATGTGGCCTCTCCTACTACAAAGTTTGCATAGAGAAATTTGAGTATTTCTTTACCCTTTTGAGTTCCATCTTTCTTTTATGAAGTCTCTACCTCTATTATCTCTTTGCAAAGTCTCTACCTTATATGAGTTATTTTTGTCTTAAGAATAGCTTTATTGAATCTTCCTCTTGCTTCGTTGACTATGAAGACTTTCTCTTTATTATTTTTTATGAGTTCAAGCTTTCAAGTATTCTAATTTAAGCAACTAGATCATCCATAGTGAGTTTCTTGAATTCTTTATTCTATAGAAAGTTCATCATCATGTTTTAGTATCTAGGATCATTATAAAGAGCTTCCATTATTTTTTATACTTTTTAATGTTCAGTAAACCCACATCCAAATTCCTTAATATTTTTTATGCTAGTATATACCTTTGTAAAAAAAAATCTCTTTAATGTCTTTATATCTTTTGATTTCTAATTTGTCAAATTAAATTTTGTACAATGGTACTTTTGTATGTTGATTTTCATGTTTCTTAGATAATCTAAGTATAATCTTTCCTACACTTCTTTAGCAATATTTAACAAGCATAATCTTTCAACTATTTTTTCTAATACATTGCAAATAAATATCATTCTTGCATTTCAATATTTTCTCTTCAACGTTTCTTCTTCTAGATGTTCTTGAATTAAAAATCTTCTTTATTTTTATTTTCTCCTTTTGGGATAGCTTTAATAGGGACTTCTACAAGTTCTATTGCATCCCATACTTCATTAACTTTCAAAAGTCCTTTCATCATTTCACTCCAAAGAGTGAAATCTTGGGTCTTATTAAAGATAACAGAACATTTGGCTATTTTCTTATTCTAGCTTATGAAACATGTTATCTATCTATTCCAATGTCAGGTATGTGACATTGGAGCTACGACATTGGATATCCAACGTCAGGGTCTTGATGCAACGCTGGGTATTTGATGTCGGGGGTTATACTCTAGCCTATAAATATAGCACCTAGGCTCCCAATTTGGTAATCAATTGTTGATCATTTTTCAGTTATAGTGAAGCTCTCAGAGTTTATTTTCTCCAAAGTAAGAAATATTTTTTAAGTGCCAACAGAAGGAGTTTAAGTGTGTATGATTCTTTGTTCGAACACTAATTTACCTAAGCGTAGCAATGTGATGGAAATAAAATAAATTTTTTTAACAATCCTTGTAGCACTAAGAATAGATTAATGTTTTTTTAATGCACTTTACTTTATTGCATTCCAATTAAGCAATTATTTTCTATTAGTTACTGGGCACAAGCACAAGCACTTTGAGCATACATATAGTACTTGGTAACTTAGAAACACTTAACATTTGGTAGCCCAGGGGCACTATATGTGTTCAAGATGTATCTAGGAAAGTGGGGCAGTTACTTGGGTTAGGCTAGTTAGACAATAGATAAATTAGATCTTCAATTACTTTACCTTTCCTTCTTGTTGTAGGTGATCAAACTTATAAGATATAAAATAAGAAAAATCATGTACCTCAATTACACATAAACCATACCCTTGAGCCTCACAAGTATAGTTCAGAAGATAACGAATGTTCTCAACACCCATTTTACTCCCTAGGAAAGCTAGTGCACTTGAGAATTATACATCCACAGAATTCAACCAAATTGCACGTAAACCTCTTAATGATTTGTATGGTTGGGCATAGGTGTACCTTGCTGCTCATTATTGGTGCTATCATCAAGGACCTTTTGGTTGTTTCATGCGCTATTTAGGACCTAGTGAAAAGTATTTACATCATTGGAATGAACCTCAAAGTCATGTCACATTGTAAGATTACTACAACAATATTTAGAAGCACACTGCATTTTTTTTCATCTAATCAAAAATGTCTTCTTCTCATAGGAGTGATTCTTCATCCAATTTTGATAAAGCTTATTAGCCAATGCCTCAATGGTATTGAATCATATATGCTCATCCTGATGAGTATATACCAAACTTCACCTTCATTTTGCACTAGGATGAATAGCTATGATTGTGTGACATGGAGGACAACATTGTGTTGTTGCCTAATTGATCTATTCCTGCAATGCTTCAACAGATGCTTATACAATATGGTCTTTAGGAACGTCATGCTAAGTATGTTGTGCAACATACTGATGCCAAGGATTATCATCTCATTGAAGGACAACATCTACAAGATCGACATCTAGAATAGTTTTATGAATCTTTGAAGGAAAAAAGATTTAATGGTTCTTCATTTCTATTATACCAACAAGCTAATGGGAAATCGTTCTCTAGGGGCTTTTCATTTAATGAAATTCCTCTCTTAGACTTTAGTGAAGGAGGTTAAAACCAAAACTTCCAATCCACGTTTCAAAATCTTGGTTTTGGTAAAAATGGATCCAATGATAAGGAAGGATCTAGAGGGGCAAGTCAAGGTAGGGATGTAGATAAGAAACAAGATCGTGATTATGGTTGAAATTGCTAAAGAGGTGGTAGTAGGCATCATGATTGTGTTAGTCCTCCCTCCTCTTCCCCTTCATCGTCATCATCTTCTTCTTCTTCTAGCTCTGACCATGACAAAAAGAGGTGGGACCATAATGGAGGTGACCAAAATGACTGTCGAGAAAGGTAAGATTAACGGTGTAGACATTCAAGAGAGGCACATCACCATGAATGAAGGTGTAGTAGAGGTCATTGTAGGCACCATGATTAAGGCCTCAATGAGCCTTTGCATGCTATCCAAAGTATGTTTAATATTGTGAAGGCAATAAGAATTCCAATAAGGCATGTGAAGGATAGTCGGATCAAAAGGCTAAACATGAACAATATTCCTTGATTTGAAGAGGGATATAATTCTAATCCATAGAACTATCTCCAAGCTTTCCAAGATGCATGTGCCTTGTAGAATATGAAAAATGAGTGGCAAAAACTTAAGTTGTTTCCCAAGATACTCATCAAAGAAGCAGAGAAGAGAACTAGTACCAATCCTTAGAGTCAAAATCTATCATATGATGGAGTACCATGCTTAAATTATTCCATGAAAAATATCAAACATACTCTAGAGTGTCCAACTTGAAAAGGCAAATCCAAGGATGGAAATAAGGAACACATGATCCCTTGGATGCTGCCATTGGTTAATACTATTCATTAATGCACAAATGTCCTAGCCACGGTTACTCTCAACTAGATCAAATTTTCCACATAATAGATGGGATTTGATAAAAATGAAGAGAACCCTTCCCTTCTATGCCCAAGGGTAACTGTCAAAACTAAGTGTTCATTAGATACAAAGATTAATCGAGAAAGTAGCCAATGAGGAGGGTGAACTAAGAAAAAGAGAAGGTGTAGAAGAATATAATTGTGCTCCTTGCATCTGAAAGATGAAGGCTTGATTCTGCAACAGTGAGGACTAATCCACATCTGGTGAGGTGGTGAATAGGAAAACCTTGCCACTCCAGAAATCTCAATCTAAAATTATGCCCAAGGTTGATTAGTTATGGGACTCTATGGATAGTAGATTTTAAGCTATTCTAAAAATTACGAAAGTGTTCAAAGAACAAGGTAGTTATCATGAGCATAAGAGGCACAAAGAAGTTGAACATGCTAATCACAAAGGTAAGGGCAAGACTGCTACAGTAGAAGAAGTTGTGGAAAGCAAATCAAATGATGATGGTGGGTGTGATGTCTACCAATATGTACATCCTAAGGAATGTTGCCCCATTGTGTCACATTTATAAGAGTCTAGGGTTTATGCCTTCAATTCAAGACTTACACAAAGGTAAACATCCAGAAGATTACCTTATCCTCAAGGTAATTTTAGGCAATTTCACCAACAATAGCAATATTATCCAAGTGGAGCTCCACTACAACCTTATGAGAAATATCAATAATGGTAGCAACCACAATCATGGGTGTTGGCATCACCAAGGCAACAATACCCTTACTGATAGCTTGATTCATATCGTTACTATGTTCAGCAACCCCTATCTCCACATGACTCCTCTAGTCATATCTCTACTTTCCAACCTCACTACCATCCTTTTAATTATTATTGAACTCATTATCCACATGAAATAATGGATACCACCTCTTATCCTTATCCTCCTCCTATCCCTACACATGTTCCTCCTCCACCCACACAACTACCACCTACTCCACTTATGCATGGTGAACTACCAACTCAACCACAACAACGCAATGCTACAAGGATCGTTAATCTACAACAAGTTCATCAATCAAATGGGTTGAATACTCAATCAAGGAAAGGACCTTTCTTTCAACCTCGTAGTCCACCTAAGCCCTCAAATACACCCATGGTTGATAACCTTGCTTCTGCATCTTTCTTCATGTCAAATACCTTTGAGTCCCCTTCAAACAAAAATCTGCCTAGGATCCATACCATCATGCTTACTCATACTGTATCTAATTGGATCCATGCTAAAAACCTTCCTAGGAAATTAGCCAATCCTAGAAGTCCTCTAATTTATTTGCAGATTGCTGGGAATGAACCATGCAAGGCTCTTCTTGATTTAAGTTCTAGTATCAATTTAATTTCTCATAAGATGTACACTGCATGGAACCTACCTCCTCTCAACAAGAGCAAGACCAAATTAGAATTAGTAGACCAGTCCATGACTATTCCATTAGAACTGGTGGAAGTCATCATGACCACTATCTATGGGTGGTCTTATCCTATTGATTTTTTAATAATCAAAGTGAAGAATTGCAAAGGGGATTTCTCAATCATCATGGGAAGGGCATGGCTAAGCATCATTGATGCAAGAATGAACATCAAAGATCTTTCCCTGGAAATATCTAAAGAAAATGCATTTGGGAAGATTGAGAAGAAGAGAGTTCCATGCATCATGTGCAATGATACAAGGTGGAATTGTGTGTAGAAACTTTAGGCTATAAAGCAAACATCTATCTTTGCATGCAAGTAGTGTGTGCTAGAAGTAGAAATTCAAAGGTGTCTGTACGCAACAACAATAAAATAAGAGGGCACCTAATGGCTAACCGCTTATTCTAAAAGTAGCACACTTTACATGGAACCGACTAAGAGCCTAACATGCACATATGTCATAGACATGGATGACCTAGAGTAAGTTCATCATCAACTCTTTGATAATACAAATGATGATACCTACTGGGGAGAGTTGGAAATTCTTGAAAATTTCAAGCAAGAGCCCCTTGAACTAAAAATGCTACCAACAAAAATGGAATATTTGTTTTTGAAAAATGGGAAGCTAATCATAATCAATGCAAATCTTGCTCCAAATTAGAAAAAGATGTCATTGAAGATAGTTGAAAAATGGTCAACAACCTTTGCATGGTCATATCCTAAACTCACAGGGGTTGATCCTAGCATCACATCTACACTAATCCATCCATGAAGCTAAAAAGATAGCCTCAAAGGTGATTGAATTCCAAATTAAAGCAAATCATCAAAAGGGAAATTGAGAAACTCCTCATGGTGGGGTTTATTTATCCCATTGCGAATAGTGAGTGGGTTAGTCGACTTGTGATTGTGTCACAGAAAGGAGGTAAGTGGTGAGTCTACATGATTTTAGATTGCTAAATATGGAAACATTTAAAGATCATTTTCTATCACCATTTGTTGATTAGGTGCTTGACATAATATCTCTGCATTGCTACTACAGTTTTCTAGATGATTATAGTGGCTATAACCAAATTCAAATTGCACCAAAAGACCAAGCAAAGATAACATTCATGAGTCCCTGAGGGACTTTTGCATATGGTAAGATGCCATTTGATCTATGCAATGCTCGTGCTACATTCCAACGCTTAGTTCTGAGCATTTTTCAAAAATAGATTAGTAGTGGTGTGGAAGTATTCATGGATGACTTATCCACTTATGGAGCTACATTTGAGCAAGCCTTAAACTACCTTGAGCAAGTACTGAAATGATATGTTGAAACCAACTTGTGGCTTAATTGGCAAAAGAGTCATCTAGTGGTCCAAGGTGGCATTTTCTTAGGGCATAGAATATCACAAGCAGGAATTGAGGTAGACCCTAAGAAAACAAGGGTCATCCAAGGAATAACTCGCCAACAAAAAACTATCAAATATGTTTGGTCATTCCTTGGACATACTAGCTACTACCAGTGATTCATATAGAATTTCTTTAAGATTGCAAAACCATTGGTGGAGCTAACAAAGAAATATGTTCCCTTTTTCTAGACTACAGAATATGAAAAAGCATTCCAACAACTAAAAGAGAAACTTGTAGAAACTCCAATTCCACAAGCACTTGATTGATCTAGACCATTTCATATCATGAAAAATGCATCAAATTATGCTTTGTGAGCAATTTTAACACTGTTAGATGACAAGAAATATCCATACTAAATCTGCTGCACTAGTCAAAGCATTGTGGGTGCACAACTGAACTACACCACTATAGAAAAAGGATTAATGGTAGTGGTGTTTTCTTTAGAAAAATTCAGGCATTATGTGCTTAGATACAAAGTATTTGTGTACATGGACTACAGTGCCATCTCCTTCCTGATGAACAAGCCAATGGTAAGCCCCCATGTCATACGATCGCTGGTGATCTTGCAAGAATTCAATCTTATGATGATAGATCAAAGAGGAACTAATAATTTGGTCACTAATCACTTGTCTCAATTCCAATGGGACAAAAAAGAGGAAGAAGATTTACTATCTAATATGTTTCCTGATGAACTCCTCTTTACTAAGGCTATAACTGAACAATTGCCCAATGAGCCAAAATGGCATGATAACATTTTCACCTATCTTCTTACTTAGGAGATCTCATAGGGGTTGGATCACCTAAATAAATAGTAGTTTCTTCACTAGGTAAAACACTTCATGGAGATCAACAAACACCTCTACAAGATGTGCATTGATGGCCTAGTTTTTTGGTGTGTCCCTGATGCTAATCAACTATGCATTCTCTAAGACACTCATGAAGGTCTATGTGGGGGACATAATGTTGGGAGATGCACAGTCATTAAAATCCTAATGGCAAGGTACTATTTGCCAATAATCTTTAGGGATGCTCACCATTACATCCACTTTTGTGAATGATGCCAATGAGATGGTGGAATGACTACTCGAATGAAGGGATCTCAACAATGGATTTAACCACTGGAATCCTTTAGCATCTAGGGCATTGACTTCATGGATTCCATCATACCCATGTCAAATGGAAAGGTGTACATCATATTCACTGTTATCTATTTTATAAAATGGGTAGAAGAAACAACCATCATTGACTATACACCTTCTGCTACTACTTGGTTTGTACAAAAAAATGTTGTAAATCATTTTGGTATGCCACATGCATTAATTTTTGATAATGGAACTCACTTTATAGGCACTACTTTTTGGAATCTCATGCAATGCTTGGGGGTTGAACATAAACTCACAACACCCTACCACCCCCAAGCTAATGGTCAATATGAGGTTACTAATAAGGAAATCGTAAGGATACTAATAAGAATTGTTAACAAGTATAGGAAACACTAGAGCGCAAAACTCAAAACTCAACAATGCCCTTTGGGCCTACCATTCAACATGAAACTTCCTATAGGCTATTCTCCTTGCAAGCTTTTGTATAGAAAGTTACTAATACTTCTTATTTAATCCAAGCTCCATACACTTTCAACTACTTGTGACCTTTACCTTGACTTGAGTTTAGCCAAAAAAGAAAGACTAATGAATCTCAACTTGCTAGATGAAAATTGATTGGTAGCCCTATCATCTAATGAGTTACACAAGGCCTACAACAAAAAATGTCATGACCTAAAAATCAAGAAAGTCAAATTTCAACCAAAAGATAAGGTTCTCTACTAGAACCCCACACACATACCTCAATGAACTAAGTTCCAAACTTTATGAAAATAACCTTACATCATTTATGAAACTTTTTCTTCTAGGACCATGATGATCTACAAACCTGAGAGCCCAAACTAGGAAAAACTACTCAACATCCAACAAATCAAACCTTTCCATGAGCATAAGCCAACTGATCCAACAAAAGCCTAATCGGCTAGACAACCAAGCTCCATATTTTGAACCTCCTCCTTTCAACTTAGTCATGGGGGAGATGGCCATCCATGCTAACCATATAAGTGGCTCCTTAGTTTTTCAACTTTTTTTACACATTTTTTGTTTTACACATCTCTTAGTTTAATATGTTTATGTTCATGTCTTTAATCTTTTCTAATTTTTATTTTACACCATTGTTAATACATTTTAATTTCTTGAATATTTTACACTTTCTTTTATATTTTCTTTTATTTTATTTCAATGTGATTTTATAACTTTTTGTTAATAGATGTCAAGGTACATTGGTAATGCACTGCTTAATGGTGGTATGTACTATTTTTGTTATTTGATTATTGGTGTCTGGTTTCTAGCTTTGAATTTTGTTATGGATAATTAGGACATGGTTTCTATTTCATGCAATAGGCATTGAGTTCACAATATCTACCCATCCACAAACTTTATCGTTTTTCTTATTTTGGAAACATCCAGTCTCTTTTTTGTTAACAGAACTTTAATAAATTTGTGACTTTGGTAGTGTTTAGAATTGGAAAGGATTCAAAGGTTTGAACAAGGTGTGGCTTTAAGGAGATTCAGTATTCTTTGTGCCTTTCTATTTGTCTAGGTGCATGTGTATTTTCATGGATTTCTTACCATTCCATGTTGACCAATAAAAGGAAGTTGAATAAGTCCTTGCATGGTGTGGTTCTCATCAGAAAAAAATGATGAGGATTCAAAGCACACCCCTTGAACAAAATGAATGCATGTTTCTTTGCATGGTGTGGTTTCCATTTAAAACAAAAAAAAACAAAAAAATAATGGAAATTCAAAGTAATTGGACAAAAATGCATGTGTCTTTGCATGGTGTGGTTTCCATTTCAAAAAATGATGGGAATTCAAAGCATACTCCTTAGACAAAATAAATGGCCTACAAGCACTAATTATGGGACTAGTCCCTTCTAACTAAGGCCCTTCCTCACTTCCTACTTCTCCTCCAATTAGGAATGGTGGTTGTTCTATGGAAGCACTCTTGTGTCTCAGGGGATGGACTAGTCTTAGAATGACAATGTGAAGTCACTGAACATTGTTTGTTTTGGTTTGGACTAAGGATGGATCCTATCAAGTCATTTAACCACAAAATTCACAAGGGACTTAATGTGACTATAATTAGGAACTCCATTTCACTCTCTCTCTCATCCATATATGCTTTCCATATCTCACCTCACTACTAGTTTCATGTTCTAGTTCGATGTCCTGGTTTGATGTGTCAGGATTCTTAGTTAGTTTCTTTCAATTTTTTGTACTTAAGCTTCTATAACCATAAATAATCCACGGAGCCCATGAAAACCTTGGTTTGAAGTTTTGCAAGGACATAAAAGGCATGTGCTTGCTTTGGGGATGAGCCACTTACATATCTTTTGGTTGGATTAGTTAAGTTCTTTATCCTTAAACACTCTTAAAATTAAATTCTTTTTGTTTACCCCATCAGTGACAGCCAATTGTGCACATCTTCACAACATTTTTTTAGTGAATTTTCCTTTTTATTGTTGTGAATTATTACACACTCTTCAAATATTTCCTTGTGTCAAAGTTTTTCAATTTAATGCACCACTTATTTATTTCACCCTATTTGTTAGTCATCTTGTTAACACTACTAAAGGAATCAATCTATCATAATCACAACTTAGTAAGTGTAACCATTAATTAGATAAGGCATTTAACAGTTGTGTTACACATTACATACTAATTCATGATTCTATTGTGATTGCAATGGAAAGCATTAACTAGAAGCGAGACTACCTTCACCAAGGATGATGCAGTAGTACCACACAATGAGGATCATTTATGATCATTAGATATTCTCTCTCATTCTTCTATTGCTAAGAGGTGTTGGATGTTAGTGTTATTTAGGGTGTTCACTTCTCTTATCATGAACACCCAATTTTGTAAAAGTTGTATCTCTATACACTTAGGCACTCAGAGTCTATTATTCCATTTGAGTCTATTTGTAGTCATTCAATAATCCCATACCTACCCAATATATTTTGTAAAGAACTAGTTCCTTCTCTTCTACACTCGAGGATGAGTTTTTATTTAGTCATGGAGGTATGATGAAGCACATTATTTGTCTACTCCAATATTAAATACGTGACATTGGAGCTACGACATCAGGTATTTAACATCAGGGTCTTGATGCGATGTTGGGTATCTAATATAAAGGAGTATACTCTAGCCTATAAATATAGCACCTAGGCTTCCAATTTGGAAATCAATTTTTGGTCATTTTTTAATCAAAGTAGCAAAGCTCTCGTAGTTTATTTTCTCCAAAGTTAGAATATTTTCTAAGTGCCCATAGAAGGAGTCTAAGTGTGTATAATTCTTTGTTCGAACACTGATGTACTTGAGCATAGCAGTGTGACAAGAATAAAATGAACTCTTTTGACAATCCTTACAACACTAAGAATAGATTAATGTTTCTTTTAATGCACTTTACTTTACTGCATTCCAATTAACCAATTATTTTCTAGTAGTTAATGAACACAAGCATGACCACTTCAAGCATACATATAGTACTTGGTAATCTAGCAACACTTAACATTTGTTCAAGATGTATTCAAGAAAGTGGGGCAATTACTTGTGTTAGGCTAGTTAGACAGTAGATGAATTAGATCTTCAATTACTTTACCTTTCATTCTTGTTGTCGGTGATCAAAATTATAAAATATAAAATAAGAAAAATCATGTACCTCAATTACACTTAAACCATACCCTTGAGCCTCACAAGTGTAGTTGGAAAGACAATGAACATTCTCAACACCCACTTCACTCCCTAGAAAAGCTAGTGCACTTGAGAACTATCGGGCCATGGAATTCAATTGAATCATGCATAAACACTTTAGTGATTCATATCGTTGGGCATAGGGGTACCTCACCACTAATCAATAGCTCATGGTGGATGACTATGATACCAATTTTGTTGAAAATTTCTTCTTAAATTGCTTTAGCATTTATCAAAATTTTTTATTTTTGCTATAATATCAAATTTGAATGATTGTATTTTGAGAAAATTTGTGTGTGCCAATTCACCTGGAATGCTTTAGTATCTAGAATGAAGAACTTGTTATTTCTTTCTTAACATTAATGGTAGATCAAATGACATTTGTAGAAGATCTTTGAGTTTCTTGACAAGAAGACCTTGATAATAGATTCCTAAAATAAATGAGTTTGAATTGCTGATAAAAGAGCTTGATGACTTGCATACCTTGTTGAGATTGAATGATAAATGGAGGAAATGTTCAAATTAAAAGAAGAAATAATGCTACAAGAAACTTTTATGATAATGTAAATTATTAATGATATGAAAATAATATTTTGATGAAACATGAATAGTTGAGAAAGTTGAGAGTTTTTAGAGGAAATTTGTAACAAAAACTTTATTTCTTAAAATCATATCATTTCATTCATGTATCACCATATAAATTATAGGAAATGATTGGGAACATACTTGGGGAACTTGGGAAGCCATTTCCCATAGTGAAAATAAAGAAATTTATGCAAATTGAAGGTGAGTTAAAGAAAATATAATTTACATTCACCTATCAACTGAAAAATAAATAAAAATACTTGAAATTTTTTAATCTTCATGTGAGTAGAAAATTAGACACTGCTTGTTAATAAATATTTCCCTTCCTCTTGATATCCTTAAGTAAATGGTGAAGTTTGAAGTTACACATAATCTCTTCTCATCTTTTCCTTATCATCAAAATCATATCTTCCAATCTAAAAAATTATTAGATGACTTATCAAGTATTTGACTTTTTGTAATCAATCCCAACAACCAACTATTGCATTCACCACATTTAGTTCATCTCATCAAATCTATCAACCTAACAATATTAATTTTGATTCCCAAAACTTAGTTCATAATCCTAGAGTTGGTCCCTATACATTACCTTAGCCTAGTATCCCTAAAATTACTACTACTAATACTTAATTTCACTCTTCAATTTAATTCCTATTCAACATGTTTGATATATCACATTATCTAATATCCTTCATGTAGTGCATGAATGTCTATCTTAAAACTATTAAAGATTAAATCAACATAGTTGTAATGTTACAACTGCTCTCTTCATCCTAGATTTATCAATCTCTTCATCCTAGTATCAATATTATCTTAGCTTTTTACCTAAATCAAAAATCTAAATCAAAGAAGAATATGTCCTTTATCATCAACATGCTTTCTTAAATTACACCTTATTTATCTATTCATCAATATAACAATAAGAAATCTTAATCTATTCTATGTCTCCATTCACCAACATAGCTATGCATCATCATGAATCATCCCTTATCATATAAGCCAACTCCTAAACTAATAGGGTCTTTACTTCCACCTCTCCTACCTATACCAATCCTATCCACAAGATCATCCATCTCTACTTTACTCCCAATGCTCTAGCTTCATATTATAGCAAGAAATCGACTACATCCCTTATCGCAAAATTTAAGCAATGGAGTCTCTTCAAGCTTGTGTTAAAGAAAATGCAAACACTAGTGAAAGAAATATTTAAAGAATAAGGTATATGTTTCTTTTCCTTCTATTTTTATACATTCTTCTTTTGTGATAAATTTGTCATCATCAATGTCCTCATTACCAAAGCATTTTTAGCAGCCTATCCCTCAATCTTCTATAACCCTATATGTAATTAATTTATCTCCACATTATTTTTTCTTTCCCATCTATTTCCCAACCTACTATCTTACCTATTACATTAGTTTGGCCATCAAAGCTCTTTGTTGCTAATTGTCCATCTAATAATATGATATATACATTCACAACCACCTCAAATATTTGACCAAAACCCTGTAAAACATCCTACACTACTAATTCCATCTCTATCATGAACAAGTTTAGCATCCCATAGGTACCTTCTCTTCAGTTCCTATGGTTCTCATCTCTTCTTCCTCTTTCTCTAAATTTTTCATTCATCATTGTTTCCCAATACCTATGAGCAATTTATCCCTTAATTAATCCTAAACCCAACTATCCTTATTTTCTTATCTTCAAATCAAATCAGTATCACTAATTAGTCATCTACATTAACAATGATCAATTAAGATATGCCTAGCTAGGGACATTGTAGCTGGAAACATAATTTTATCTACAACAACATCATCCATAATCATGTAACTAATGTATTATAAACTCATCCTTATCCAAACCTATTTTTCACAATTGTATTTCTTAAATATCTTCCCTTCCTATCTATTTATTCATATTTTTTTCTATCTCTTTGATACATTCTACTATATTTATGCTATTATCTATATTTATTTTCATTCTATCTCCCCATCTCTTTTTATTCCCATTCTACTCTATTCTACTACTTAGTATACCTATGAGGTTTGAGTGAATTTTCTCTATTCTAGTAAGGGTGTGACTAAGTATATATCGAGTGGAACAAGGAGGGATTATAATATTATTTTATAAATTATCTATGAGATCACTTTATTCATGCTTATGTGTGGGATTTAGTCATATTCAAATTATGTGGCATAGCATCATCTACATGAGAAATGTATTGGCATTATACTATTTTCTATCCACATATTTTTATATATTATCTTTTTTTACATCTCTATATTTATTTTGTATCTCTCAATCTCTTCATCTCTTTCACTCTTCTCATTTTTTTCACATTCTTCTCTTGTACTTTCAACATATATATGAGGTTTGAGTGGATTTGTTATACTTCAACACGGGTATGTTGAGTAATCGATGGAAAAGGATGTGTATACTCTTCTATGTTTTGAGTCTAGAAAGAGAATTATTTATTTACTACAAGAATTTAGTCATGTTCTACTTCTATGACACATCACAACACCATAGGTGTAGTAGAGATGTCCTTGACATTCTTCCCAATCTTTACATGATTATCCAATTTTTCTTTCTTATCTTTGCCTTACTATCTACCTATTTATCTCTACCTTCTCTATTTCTTACTCTATGATGAGTGGTGAGTATTCTCTATACCCAACCATATGAATTACAACCATGTACATGCAATCCAATTGAATTCCATGGACCTTGCCTAGGTGGCTATTATCCTAGATAGATAAACATAGTATTACTAGTCATTATCTTCCCAATCATCACCTATGCTAGCTCAATGGGTATGGTTAATTAAGATTGAGCTATACGATATTTATATTTTTATTATTTTTACTATTTTTATTAGCAAAACATTAATATGATAAAGTGATTAAAATATTAAATTCTAACTAATGATGGAACTAAGTACTATCTAATCTATCCTAAGCATGAAGTATCTGTTTTCATTTTCTATACCCATCCTAAACTTATACTAACACTACTAGGTTGCCAATTCATCACTGCTAGGTATACGAAGTGTCCATAGATTACAAAGCATTAGCATAACATGCTCAAAGTGGGTGTACTTATGCTATTACAAAGTAAAATATTAATTTTCTAAGTACAAAAAAGTAAGATGCATTTAAAGTAAAGTATTTAAAAATAATCTAGTATTAGTCCAAGTTTTTTAATGGAAGGAATTAATCTCAATGTTATTATCATCATGCAAAAGTATCCAAGTACAATGTGCATTTGAATAAAATTCTATTCAATCAACTCAATCCATGCTACAAGCACTTAGAAGAAAACTTGGCTAAATCCTACAAAAACAAACTACAAGAGCTTCACTATGTGAATGACCAAACATTCCATAAATGCAAATGTAATTCATATTTATATAGGCTTATGGAGGATTAATGTCTATACATATGTGCCAATGCATCCAAGAATGCATTAACTTAGCTAACCAACCTATACTTCATCATACCCCCATGAATGATTGAAACAACATCCCCAAGTGAACAAAAAAATAGGATAAAGTTGTTCACGAAATTTTGGGAAGTATGGAACTGATAGTGAACTAACTAACTAACTATAATAATAGATCAACTCTCTAAGTGTCATGTTACAAAATATTTGTGTCGTTACAAAAAACTGTACAATACATAAAAATCTATATAAGTTAACAAAATTGGCAAGCACTAGTAAGATGGAATGGAGTGGGATGGGATCTTGATATTATGCCTAGAGGTGGAGGCTCTTGTGGATTAAAGGATCTCCAATCACATTCTAATATTTTTTGTTATTTGGGCTACCTTATTGCTACTTTATAATTTTTGAAGTCATCTAGAAGTACCTTCATCTTCTCTTCCTTGCTACATGGATCACTAATGGTCTAGGTGACTTCTCCTAGACTCACTGATGTTGATCTATTCCACATGTAAGGCATGGTTGGAAACATTTCCTTTAAGCTTTATGTTAGTCACATCAAGCTTCTACTTGGTTTCATTATGGACCTTGAAATCCACCTCATAAAGGAGATAGAAGCTAACTTCCTACTTTTCCAATTCTAATATTGGACACCTCATTTTCAATGTTACCAAGTTTTCATATCAGAGTTCAGCTAACTCCATGTATGTTGTCATCTTCTCAATTTGTAACTCCTTTAGGCAGATCTCAACTTGATTGTAGGTATTAAGACCATCAAAGATGGGTTATCATACATAGTCTTTTTACTGGAGTTGCTAAAGAGCTTTGTTTACATTTGCCTTCATCAATTTGATTTCTTTTTGTTACTCTTGTTAATCATCCTAACCTAGTTCCTATAGTGATTTTCATCTTTTCAAATTTCAGGGCCTCATTCTTCTAGGTGATGTTCTCAATGGCAATCTTCTGGCGAAGGGTGTGAACCTCCACCATTGACAGATTCTTGTTCTTTACAATCAACATCCTCATATATTGGTCTACCTTGGTAAGATATTCTTATTATTGATTAATGTACTCCGCCATTTGGTTCTTTTGTTGTTCAAAATTGTGTAGGTGATGATTTTCTAGGATTAGCATAATATTATCTTTGTGAATCTATTGAAGGTCATGGCTAGAAGAATTCATCATTGCTTCCAACAATGACGCATCAAAGACCAACATCTCTTTTTCATTCTTAGCCTTTTGTAATCTTTGTTCAATATGTTAAAAAGCTCCATTCCTTCTAAATTCTAACCTAAGAATGGATGGATCAAACAAGCAAGCTCTAAGTTTCACAACCTCAACCACCAACCACTAATTGCTAACAATGACTTATTCGAGTTATGCATTGGTAATAATAAACTTTTCTCTTATCTCCAAAATCTACATCTACATGGCTAAAATATCTTTTGAGAGATCAAAGATTTTTGAAATCAGTTTCCTAGTTTTTACCAATAGTTCTAGCACTTCTTTGTGTTGTGTTATGCTCATTCCTCTACTCCCTACTTTTGTAAACATTTAAATGTCTACCATGATAGCAAAATCAAGAATATATGCCATGGGAGCACTTCGTGCTTCTCCAACCCTATCTTCTATCACCTTTGCTACAGTCTCTTGGTCCTTAAGTAGCATGAAAACGACTGTTGCTCTTTCTACTTCTATCATAACAAAGAAGATTGCTACATTCATAGAGATTTTAGGAAATTCTTATCCTAGAATGAACACTATGACTTTTTGTATACTGGGGTTAATACAAACAAGTGCCTAGTCCCTTCATGTGGAGAATACTCAAGCCAATTCATCCATAAGCTAGCTAATGATCCTAGTAATCTCATTAATATATCTCATGACCAAATGATAAATAGAGAATTCACCACCATCTGTAGAGAGTTTTTATTTCAACTATTATTTCCTATGCTTCCTTAGAAATTCAATAGCTTCCACCATTTTATATGTTTTCTCTAATGCTATAGGTGGTGGTGGAGATGGCAACTCTTCTTCTAAAAGCTTATCAAACACTTTATCTTTCATGATATCCTACCACGATGTGACAAAAGCCTTGCAAATAATTTCATTATCATATTGGATTTTTTCTTCTCTTTTGAAAATTTTTCAAATCAGGCAGGGAAAGGAAAGTATCTTCCTACCCTTCTCATTTTCCTTAAAATGCTTCTCACTCTCTAGGAAGATGAGTTGGGAAAGCTTAACTTGGAACTTCTCACTTAGAGCTAGAAATGTCCTTATAGAGAAGAAAATCAACTTGCTAGGTCTCATCATGCGATTAAGATAATAGATCATGATTTTGAAAGATGCTCTCTCTACTTTAGTAATGGCCCAATACTCTTTACCGTCCACTCCATAGCATCATTGAATCCATTCTTTCTGTGTCTAAGGATTCCCTTATATTAAGATCTCTGCTAGCTTTGCCCTCATGTTAGGTAATTTGAGCACCTCTATAATAGTTTTAACCAAGTAGTAGTTGGTAATGTTTTTTATCTTGACTATAGCATCTTCTTACTAATTATTCTAAAAGAGATAAGTCTCTCCCATGTATAATTCTCCACCAATGAAGAAAATGAACCAAAGTGGAGACCCTTGTAGCTAGGTCCTAAATTCTTCTAGTGCTAACTCTAGGAAAGGTTTGAAGTTCAACTCTTAAAGGATTTAGCTTTGAGCTTCTTTACTTTAGATCTTTTCTAGGTAGGCCTTGATGAGTGTGACCTCCAAGATGAATGTGGTCTTGGAACCTCATCCTATCTAGATTATCATGTTTCAATGGTGGAAATATGATGAACTGATTCCACCTCAAGCTCCTCATACAAGGGCTTGGTAGCATGGGTTGTCTCATTAACTTGCTTTTTTGATTATTATTCTTACTATGATTATTATGGTCACCCTCTTCCTACATGAGTTCTTTTATCCTAGGGCTATGTTGGCCCTCCTACTTATGGCCCTTGTGACATCTCATCCCCGAATGTCATGGAAAATGTCAAATATATGATATATTAAACATTATGCATATGAAGAAAATATAACAAATGTGAAATATATGTGATATTTAACATTATGTATAAAGGAAATAATAGAAAAAATGCAAAAAGAGAAAGAAAAGAATGCTTTATTAATATGAAATAGCTTATCTGGATCATGCTCTAAGAGTGTTCCTTGGAGTTTTCTTCCTTTGGCATCTATCTCTTAGAGGCAATCTAACACTACCACCATCGTTAGGCCTATAGCCTAGCCAGAAGGAATGGCCAGTCCACTTCCTATCCTACTTCACCTAGCTTCCTGGACTTGCCTATACTGGCTCCGCTACTCCATGCTAGCATGACCTCTAACCCCAAGTATAAATGCCTTAGGTCAAACCCCCAAAGGTTACCTTGAGAGACATGTCCATTATTACAACATGCCCTTTCAAGTCTTAATCACAACTGCCCCTTAAAGTCTTCCTAAGATAATAATAATACTTTTTATGAAGAGACATCATCTTCATTAGGCAACAACATCATTTTGAAATGGGGATGTAAGAGTCCTCATTTGCATGCCATTTACAACCACCAAAATAACTCTTGATCAATACTTTAGATATAATCTTCCTAAGTTTAGATATATTTCAATTTTTTAATTAGGTTAAGTTTGATGGCAACTTGAAATTTTATTGTTAAGCCCTTATTTGGTGATCATAAATATATGAGAATATTTTATTATTATTTCATTTCCACTTAAATGAAGGTTAATTGTTGGTATTAGTTCTTGTTATCATTATTTTAATATCTGATCTATTGGATATTAGAAAAATCTTCATTATAGCCTAGAATTTGATGCCCTCATGACATAAAGAGTACCTCCAAAAGCTCAAGGATTAAAAAATGGGTAAAAATGGATAAGTAGTAAGAAAGTTATGACTCTTGGAAGCTAGGATTTGAAAAATTGTAAAACTCCTGTAGCTTTTGATGCAAATTATGAAAAATAAGCTTCCACATGTATTTATAGGAATTTTGTGTTGTATTAATGGGGATATGTTAACATATTTGACCATGTTAATGAAGATGCATCAACATGGTCATCTTCCCATTTTAAATTCTGAGAAATTTTTGAAGAGTTTAGGGAAGATATGAGAGCAAAATGAAAGACAAAAAGTTGGGAAATTAAGATAATAATATCTGATTAGGTTCTAGTTCATGCATTGGAGTAAAACAATCATATGGAATGAGAAAAATGAAATGCTATTTAAGCTAATTTAGCATAAAACCTAATGATTTAGGCTATCAAGATTTTGTGAACTAAAAATAGGCCTATGGTTATTGAGCTTAAAATAAATGAATTCAAAAGATATGCAAGGGGGTCCTCCCCAAATCTGGCTAATGCCCAAAAATGCCCTTGCATAATTCCATCATAAGGAGTTCATAGGAACCCTGGATGATGAATGGTGATTCAAATGAAACACCATATCCTTGTAAAGGATTGGTTGAGGATCATATAATCTAGAAAATAGAGCTAGCATGTGACCATGGTACAAGGTAGTGAGATGAGTAAATGGAATACTAGAATGGTTGAGAGAGAGATTAGGAGAGGACAATCCAAATCATAGCTAAGAGATTCTCTTGTGAAAGGTGTGATTAGGGTAATCATGATACCATTTTGTTCTAAGTCTAGACCAAGTTCGTATGATTAGAAGTGGCTTCCCATTGATGAGTTCCTCCTTGCCTACCATCATGAGTCCATAATACTTATAGAGAATGAGCATCACTCCATAAAGAGAAGAAAAGAGAAGAAGAAAGTAGTTTAGAGATTATTAAGGAAGAAATCTAGGCCTTAGTTAGAGGGGTATCTTTAGGCATAGGTAACATGTCTTTCTAGCCCCATAACTAGTACTTATATTCCAAGAGATCTTTAGGCATGTGTATTTATTCCAACTTTCTTGGAAGGAGAACCACACATTACAAAGACATACTTCCATTTAAAATTTATAAGACAAGTGATGATACATTTCATATGGAGTCATAGTACTCAAGAAGAGAAAATAATAAATCCCCTTGAGGCCACATCCTTTTCAATCCCTACTTGGTCCTTTCCCAATTCAATGGGTAATTGAGATCACATGTTACTTTTCAATTTTCATGTAGAAGAATCATGGTGTTTTCATGATACAAATTGCCTTATAAGATAGATGGAATGATGGATATCATGAGCTTGTTACTTGGTACCATTGGAAAATTGATAACTCATTAGTAGAGAGCATAATCCAAAGACAGAGTTAGCCTGTATAAGAAGGTACAATCTTAATGTTGGCACATTTTGGCCACTTCATGGAATAGGAATTTTCAGATCGAAGCAAGCAATGAAGGAAGCAATCAAGGATCTGCGTATCTATGTAGTAGTAGGTCTCGTATGTGTGCTAGGTTGTTGCAGAATTTTGTGGGTTTGATTTGTGGAATGCTGGAAATTGTCTTTGGATTGTGCATTATCTAAGAGTCATCATCACAAGGAGAAGGTGAAGCAACCATGGCGACCATGCACAGCTAGAGAAATGATAATTTTAGAGAAATCAAATTTGTTAGTGAAACCTTTAAGATCCACAAAGCTTCAAACACTTAGCTTGTTGAAGGAAACCCTTGAAAAGTCATAAGTTAAGATATCTTAAGACATTATTGATATTTTAGTAGAAAACCAAGTTATCGTATACCTCACCTCACCAAAATAATGAAGGCTATAAGTTTGCATACAAATTCATATAAATTTTTTGAATGTCTATTTCCAATGTTCCCTGCAATATTAGTCATATACCTGCCATCGTCAGTTTGGGATAAAGGGCAAGAGTAAACTTAATGTGTGGGGATCTAGTTTCGATATTTACGCACTGATTTTTATACGAGCTTGTTGGAGCAGAAGATATTCTATCCAAACATATAGGATGTGGGCAGGCTGAGTTCAACAGCCATGGACAGCTTTGCTTTACCGACAACAATGGCAACCTAGCTTGGTCTACCCTCATTTCTTGGCTACAACATTCAGTTATGCCCGACCATCATGGAGAATTTCCATAGCAATCCCAAAACCAAAATCAGACACAGCATTGTTCAACACTTTCAATTACAGTGATTTCGAGTATCAGGGCAGCAGCTACCTACACTCCTTCGACTACGCGGTGACTGTGTGCAATCATGCCAGGGTTCCAAGCTCAGCTGATTCCCCGCAGTGCTACACCTCTTCAACTTGCTAGAGAAGCAGCATGGATTCCGGCACAGTGCATAGGCCTACGATTTCATGATCGACATCCTTGGCTGCATGTGCAACTACCACGCTCTGTGGCATCTAGTGGCCCGCATGGTCGCTCTCGACAGCCCAAACCCTTGTCGCAAGACCTTCTCCATCATCATCGAGCGCTACGTTGCCGCAAGAAAGCATGAGCGCGCTCTTAGGGTTTTCACCACCGGATGCAGTGGCAAAATGTTCAGAGGATGAAACGGTATTCCTAACAACATGACCCACGAGAAAGGACTCTCTATCATATACCTCATTATTCTCCAGGCATACACACCATTAGGCACGCCTGCTGCATGTTAACATCGACAGCAACTTCCATATCAAAACCCGGAGCACCTCATCGTCATGGCCAGTGGCAACGTTGACCGCACATTCACAACTACTTCGAGGCTCTAGTTGCAGAGCATCACATTTATTTTGATTAAATTTGGGTTTTGACATAAGTAATTTAGTTGTTATTATGCAACTGTACATTTGACAGCCCTTGGTTGTGTACCAAGTAAGTATTAATATTGATTTAAAAATTTGTATATGCTAAGGAGTTATATTGAAGAGTTATCCAATAGGACACTTGGCCACCATAGCTTTTATTTTCTATAGTGGTAACTTTTTGTCGAAGTTATAACTTCCTAGCCTTAATCCCATGATGTTTGTAACCACTACAAAGGCCACTTGTCAACTACAACTTGTTTATCTCCATGGTGACCACTTGGCAACTGAAGAGCCACTTGGCAACTAAATGGGATACTTGTCAACCGCAGCTTTTTTATCTCTATGGTGGTTATAGCCACCCAAAATTTTTGTAACTTACCTAACTTGTTGGGCAAGTAATGTCTCCTAACTTGTTGGGCAAGTAAATAACTTTCTTACTTGGGAGAGAAGTTAGCTAAGATATTTGAGAATCTAAATACCTTTTGAAACCTATAAAAAGGCTTCAAGGGTTAGAAGAAAACGGGTCTCACTTTGTCTCACACACTTGGGCTCTCACTTGGAGACACACTTTCGGTCTTAGAAGAGCATTGTAAAGAAGAAATTGTGAAAGATTGCTTGCAAGATGACTGGCTAAAGAAAAGATTTCAGCCTCTTTGTCATAGTTCTATGAGTTATGTTTTATTTTTATTTTGNGAATCTTGCTCTATTTCTAGTTTTCTTGTGGAACTATCTCTTTCTCTGGGGAAAATTAGAATTAGATTCGTAGAGTTGTGCTCAAATGTTTTTGCAAAATTTTATTTGTTATAAGTAGGTATTATAAGGACCACATAGACTAGGCAATTAAACAAAATAGAAACTCTCAACAACTCATAGTACTTGGCAAAGTTGACTGAATCTCTTTAAGATAAGTCATTTGTAGTTTACACACAACGCAATCATTTCATTTTTCACAACCGCATACCGCAACAGCGCACACACATACTCACATTAACTACTAAGTCTATTTGGAGGTATCTAGGCCTTGGTATTGCCAGAGACCAGCAAGCACCTAAATCCTGTTCGAGGACACTCATTGGTGGTCACATCCCGAACAGTCGTCAACACTTAATAGTTTCATTTAGCAATCACCAAAGTTTCCAACAATAATGGAATAAGATCGAATATTATAAATAAAGTTAAATAAAAGTAAAAGTAAATTGTATAAAATAAACATAAAAGTATAAAGAAAATGAAAAATGTATAAAGAATGACATAAAACAGAAAAGAAGAAAACCTTTCATTCATTTTAAGGGGTTATGATACATGGGCTTTTCTCCCATGACTAAGTTGGAAGAAGGTATTCTTAGATTAAGGTGTTGTGGTTCTAATTAGCTACTTGGAAGTCTGTAAAGGGTTTTAGTTATTGGATATTGATCATCATGTGCTTTTGAGGGATTATTAGGTGGTAAATTTTCATAGCCTAGGAAGCAAAATTTGAGTGTATAATGTATGTTCCTTCCAATAATGTTTGAAACATAGTTTGTCAAGGTACATGCATGGGATTCCAATAGAAAACCTTATCTACTAATTTTAATTAAAATTTTCATATTTAAGTGTTACACCATTATTTGTTATATGCCTTGTGCACTTCATTTATCATAAGTACTACTCTATGATTTTCATATCATTTTGTTCCAAGCTAATGTCTAAGTCAAGCTCACATGTAGTTGTGAATGTATGGAGTTTGGTTTAAATTGAAAGTTTAAGTAATTTTTGTACACTAACTCATAGGAAAAGTAGCCTATATGAAGTTTCCATGTTGAGTGATATATTCATAAAGTATCATTGAGTTTAATACTCTAGTCTTTTCTATCTCTACTAATGGTCCTTGTTAGGATTTTGTTAACCTTCTTATTGGTTACTTTCGCTTAACCATTGGCTTAGGGATGACAAGGTATTGTAAGTTTTTGTTCCACCCCCAAGTATTGCATTAACTTACAGAAGATAGCACTTGTGAAATGAGTTTCATTATCAGAAATTAGTTCCATAGGCATACCAAACCTACTTATCACCTATTACTAAAAAAATCAAGTTCCAATGAAAGAAGTACAACCAGGAATAGCTAAAACTTTAGTTCATTTAGTATAACACTCAATAGTCACAATAATGTAAAACTACCCATTGGACATGGGAGTGATGGATTTCATGAAATCAATTTTCCAAAGGTCAAAAGGCTCCAATAGTTGGATCCATAGTTGGGTCTCTTTCATTCTAGTTTTCATCCTTTCATTTCATTAACATTGTTCATATTAATAAATGAAATGGTGGACATTCCTAAAGATTATTGATAAAAAAATGTCTTGTCATCAGGAATTTTATAGTTATTCTCTTTTCTACATAGTGGCCCCTACAAGGACCCTCATGAGCATCCTGCAGGACTCTTAGTTTATCTGTATCAGGTACACACCATCTTACTATACCATCAACGTAGATTTTGTAAAGGTTTTCTTTTATCTCTAGGCAGCGTTTGACCTAGTGAAGGAACTACTACTTCCTCCTAAGGCCCATTCTACAATAGTCTTCTATGTGAGTGGATAGAAGAAGAATTCATCACACCAATTTATAACTTTTGGTGCTTGAACTTCTATTGCCTTAACAAAGAAAAGATCATCTAGAAATTGATCAAACAAGGATTCTTCATCAACCTTGTTTTCTCACCTTAACTAAGATAAATGATTAGCAACTACATTCACTATTTCCTTTCTATCCATCACTATTAGATCAAACTCCAACAAGATCACCAACCACTAGGAGCTTACTGTTAACTTATTCATTAGGAAATGGATGGCACTATGATCAATCTACATAAAAATGAAATATTCAAGCACACAATGCCTAAATTTTTCAAGAGAATACACCACCACCATGAGTTCCTTTTCTATAGTGGTGTAATTAAGCTATCTTCCCACAATGCTCCTACTTGCATAATGGATGTATTATGGATGTTTTTGATTATCTATTTGTATAATTTCTACTTCCAATGCATAGTTGCATGCATTTTTCATGATATGAAAAGGTTTGGACTAATTAAGTATGCATAGAATTAGTGTTTCTACAAGCTTCTACTTCAAGTATTAGAATATTTATTCGTATGCCTTAGTCCATTTAAATGCTACATCATTCTTAGTAAGCTTCACAAGTGTCTTAGCAATTTTGGAGATATTTTTGATGAAACATATATAGTAACTAGCATGTCCGAGGAATGACCTAATATCTTCAACTATTTGAGGCTATCTCATGATACCTTTAATGACCCTTATCTTTTCAAGATCAACCTAAATTCTTTTTTCTAATAGAGCTTGACATGGATCATTTCATGCAAGTTGCAAAAAAATTAGAGGGCTTCTTTAATCAATTTTATTCCTTGCAAGCTATCATACTTTTATTTAGTTTGTGACTACATGAGTTAACATGACAGTTTGAACATTTTAGAATCTTTAGTTTGAAGGCTAATTGATAGATATTCCTTGAAAAGCTTGAGAAAAATTCATAGCCATAGATGCCTTTGATGATTTGGGTGGATTTTTTGGCCTAAATAATGGCCTCTTCTAAGGGCTACACTTGGAATCACTTAAGATGTCACGACTTACAAATTTGCTACTCTCGTAGCATTGTATTCTTGGGATTATAAAGGTATTTTTCCTTACATAGATAGTGTAAGAGTCAAGGAAGTAAAGGTATGAGGTGTAGAGTGTTGCTAACAATACTAAGAAATATATGTGAAAGGATATTTAGTACATGGAGTGGAAAATCTATGATATTCAACAGACAGTAGTAAGGACAAGAAATATGGCCAACGGAGCCATGTGATGACATACGTTGCTAGACGTAGTAGCCATGTGAATCTAGTTGATAGTAAGGATATTGTTTTGCCTTGGTGGTGACATTCCCCACAACTGTAGATTTTTTCACTAATGATAATAGTATTGAGGTTCAGGTAGTATTCCACTTGGATAGTACTATTGCTGATAAAACTATTATTAATAGTTGCCTTGTGAATAAGTTAATCTCTTGAGTGGTTACCTCCTGGTCAACTTTGAATTTAAGGCATAGATCTTAGAAGCTTGCAAGTATAACAAAATTGGATAACATCACTCAACATGGTCGTACTAGAAAATGTCACATCCTTCATTGTTTGTATCGAAATCTACAGCCTCATCTACTATTACACCTTACCTTCCTGCTAATGGTAATCCTTCACTACATTTTTCTTCCTTCTTCTATCTTTGTCCTTATTCCCCGATTCAATTTTCTCCTTCATGATTTTAAGAGAAATTTGGAACTTCTCATCTAAAGAGTCGTACAATTTATCCATCTTGGTCGATATCTCTGTGAAATATTTTTGAATCATCAAGATCTTTCTTTATACAACCTTCTCTAATGATGCTTCCTCCTCTAGATCAAAAAGATATATCTCCTTCTTGCAGATGGAAGAATCTCTATTATACATCTCTACACTTTCTCTCTTTTTCAACTCTTCTTCTTCTTTTACTACTTGATCAATGTGCCTTTGGATCTAATGGGATCTTATTTTTGATGTTCTCCCTTGGGTGTAGACCCTAAAAATCTCCTTAGTTTTATTTTTGAGTCCATCTATAATATGATGAAGTTGCTCTACTTAAGAGAATCCATGGCTTTGGCATTAATGTAATAGTGAATAGTACTTTCCCAAGATTGTATCAAAGGATTCATGATTACCTTGTGTCTACCCTTAAATATGTTTCCTCAAGTTGAACACCCTAGAGTACGTCTCATATTAATCATTGAATAGCTCCAACATCATACCTCATCTACAAATAGATTCTAGTTCCAAGGACTTATAGCAACTTTCAACTTCCTTTATGAGTATCCTAGAGAATAATTTGAGCTTCTACTAGTCATTCTCTATGTTTTACAAGGTACAGGCATCATGGAAAGCTTGTAAATAATATAGCAAATTAGCATTGTAACCTCCCTCAAATTTACGAATATTGTTCATGTTAAGTCGTTTGATCCAGCTATCCCTTTGATGCTTGGTAGGGATGTGAACTACCTCATGTATGTTGATCATGCTTCTAGTAGCAAGCAATGATTCATCATAGTCATCATGTTCATCATGACCCTTGTCATGGTCATGTCTCCTATGATGTAGCGTACTATGCCTTCTCTATTAATGATGCCCCTCTTCCTCTTATTATTGTCCAGATTTCCTCCTTCCATCTCTATGATGGGATCTTCTATCATCTTCACCTTCATTATGATTATTTTCACTTTAGTTTTGGTCATGTTTCCCCTTGTTAAAGCAAGATGATGAAGTGGATGATAAAGAAAAATGGCTAGAAGAGTCATGCTAGCTTACTTTCCTTCATTGGTTTCTTGGCTATTCTTTTGTTTGATGAATGGCAGATCTTAGCCTTGAACTTCTCCTAGTTCTAAGTTTAGTTCTTCATTTTCCTTGATCGCTTATGAAGGTTCAACATAACCATTGATGAGTTGTGTTATTCTCATTGAAGAAAGGAGGACCTTGACATTAAGATCACCCTAATGGATATTTGGTATCCTACTTCTATAACTATGATATAAATGTGATCAAAAATTTTTTTCTCTTAGAGGCTTCATGGTAAGCCTCCTTGAGTTTCTCTTTCAAAGTTAGGCTTTAGTGGTTGGTAGTCCTTGGAGAGGTGAACTGTCACTTAGTACTCTAGGGCTACTAGTTTAAGCCCCAACCTCATTAGTATTTCCATGAACATGGAATGCATGACATGGTCAAGTGGAAATACAATGTTTTCTTTTAAGTCTCTACACCACAACTGTTTATCTGGTGAATGATGAAGGTAAAGTTCAAATAGTACAAATCCATATAGCTATAGACAAACTTAAGTTTTTAAGGTACCTCATCAAAAATTCTCTTGGTTCTATCATGTTGTTTGGTAGGATTCTTAGTAGGTCGAGAGTTAGCCTTGTGCAAAGAAAACATCTTTAGTTTATCTTTATAATGTGTCTTAAATAAAATATTATTATTATTTCTAATGATGGTGTGTTATATTCCTACAATGATATTGTATGATTTAAATATCTAAAATACTTAGCACACACAGTTAGCAAGATCACCAACAATGGTACCAATGATGAGAAATAAGTATTCCCAATGTCTAATCATACGAATCACATGTACATCTGATCTAGCTAAATTCTATGGACCTCTCTTAGGTGGATATTATCCTAAATAATTAACCATGGCACTGCTGGTCATTATCTTCTCAATTAATACTTATGCTAACTTAGTGAGTATGATTAAGGAAGAATGATGTACAAGATATTTATATTTTTATTATTTTTATTGACAAAACATTAACATGATTAAGTGATTAAAATATTAATTTCTAATGATGGAACTAAGTGTCATTTAATCTATCCTAAGTATGAAGTATCCATTCCCAATTTCTATACCCATACTAAACTTATACTAACAATGTTGGTTTACCAAGTGGTCACTGCTAGGTGTACTAACTGTCCACTACTAGCATTACCAAGCATTAACATAACATGCTCAAATTGGTTGTACTTATGCTATTACAAAATAAAATATTAATTTCCTAAGTACAAAATAGTAAGATGCATTTAAAGTAAAGTACTTGAAAATAAACTAAGTGTTATACCAAGTGCTACAATGGAGGGAATTAATCTCAATTTTATTACCATTGATGAGTGGTAGGTACCCCCTACACCCAACCATATGAATCAAAAGTGTTCACTAGTGATCTAGTTGAATTTTGTAGACTTTAACTCTCTAAATGCCAATAGTAAAGATAGTAACTTAAGGATGTGATCATTATCTTCTTGGTTCCACTTGTATAAATACAACATATGGTTAAGTGGAATCAAGGAACATGATTTGTATAATTTTATATTTTTATCAATTTTAGCCTAAGTGTAAAATAAGGAGATTAAGTATTAATTAATCTAATAAACTATCTAGTTCCTTAAGCTATTTCCTAACACAATTATCTTATCCCACCTTTCATACACATCTTGAATGTGTTACAACACTGCTAGGTTACCAAGTGCTAGCACTACTAGAATTACCAAGCATTAATGTTATCTTCAAGGTGGTCATACTTATGTGTATCAGTTAAGTGTAATTAACTGGAAGTAAATTGCATCAATAATATTTAAAGTAAACATTAAACTATTTCCAAATTCTATATGCAATTTTTAGAAGTTCGTCTTTATTGTCATCAAACTAAAGTTTCAAAGTACATCGATGCTTGAATAAGGATCCGTACACTTCTTGACTCCTACTACAAGAACTTAGAAAATTTTCTAATTATTGCAAAAAAAAATTGCAAGAACTTCCTTAAGATATTGAGTAATCGATGTTATAAATGTGGTGGGTGTGTGAATTTATATACGTAGACTCAGATACCACATCAATGCTCCACATTGATAAAAATTCATCATACCCCCATGATTGATGAAAACTCATCCCCAACTAATTGACTAACTCAAAAACTAACACTAAGTACCCACGTGTATAGATTTACAATTATTACAAAAATAGATGTTCATGAAAATCAAATTGCACCTTTACAAAAATAGACAATTTAAACTCTTCTAATGAAAAAATATAAGAAGAACATCAAATGATCCCAAGAGGTAAAGGCTCTTAAGGTACTAAAAGACCTTCCCCTACATCCAATGCATGTGATGGTCAAGGCTAAGGCAATTGTGGCTATCCTGTTGTAGCTACTACTTCTAGTAAAAGATGAAAAGCATCTAGTAGTGCTCTCATCTTCTCCTCCTTAGTCCAAGGATCATACACAATACATGTGACATCACCAATGTGAGTTGGTATGGAAACATCCCATGATTAGGGCATGGTTAGGAACAGCTCCTTGACGTTCATGACCTAGGTAGTGAATTGTTTACATTCAATGTCAAACACTTTGAAAGAATTTTGTAGCTCTTGGTAGTCATTCATCCTCTTGGATAGTTTCTTAGCTATTGATCGCTGATCTATGAAGTGATCTCTAAGAACTTCAAGATTGGAATTAGCTATTTCTAGCTTTTGCTTCATGTCTTTGGGGTGCTTAAACTTTACCTCATACAAGAGGTAAGAGTTGGCAACTTGCTTCTCTAGTTTTGACCTTGGCCTTTTGGTAGTTATCATTGCCAAGTATACATAGCAAAGGTTGGCTAACTTTATATATTCTATCATCTCCTCAATCTACAACTCCTTCAAGCAAATTTTGGCTTTGTTATCTATGTTGAGTCCATCAAAGATGGGCTACCACATGTCATCTTCTTATTGGAGTTTCTGGAAAGTCTCATTCATCTTCGCATTGGCTAGTTGGATTTCTTTTCTAATTACTTCCTTGAGAATCCCAACCTAGTCCCTATAGTGATTCTTGACACATTTGAACTTTAGAACCTCATTCTTCAAGGAAACTATCTTAATAACTAATTTTTTGGTGAAGCACATGGACTTCCTCCATTGAGAGATTTCAATTTTTAGTAGAAAACCTCCTCAAGTCCATGATCACCTTGGCAAGCTACTCCTACTAATTTCGTAAAAAGTCTACCTTTTGATCTTTTTGATCCTTGAAATTCCGTAGGAGATAATTCTCTTTGGTCAAAACTAAGTTCTCCTTACACACCTCCAACAAGTCCTTTTCGATGTTGTAAGTAGTGGCCTCTACTAAGAACTAGTCAAAGATTACCATCTCCTTTGCATTTTCAACCTCTTGAAGCTTATGTTAAAGTTGTAGAGAAGCTTCATCTCTTATTACAGTGTGGTTGAGAATGGTGGGATTAGCTAGTTTAGCTCTTAAGTTCACAACCATGATAGCCAATCGTTAATTCTTAGATGTAGTTATATCAAGTTTGGAATTCACAATAATGAGCTTATCCCTAGCTTCTAATAGCACTGACTGGGTGGTAGTGATGTTATCTAGAAGATCAAAGACCTATAGAAGTGGATGCCTAGTTTCTACCAGTTAGTCTAGCAATTCCTCATGCTAGGCTACACTAAGCCTTCCACTACTTACTCCTAAAAATGTCTATACATCCTTGAGTGTACCAATATCTAGTACATTGGCCACAAGAGTGTTTAATGCTTCCACCGAATGGTCAGCCATCACCTCCACTATTGTCTCCTACCCCTGGTGTTGCATCACCAAGACAATTACCTCCTTGTTCTTCTTCATGGGGTTTTATAAAGTGGTGAAATTTCTAGAGATCTCAAGGAATTTTTGTTATCCTAGGAGGGACACCATTACTTCCTAAGCACTTAGATTTGATCTTACAGGCACTTGCATCCTTTGGGTAGTGAACAATGGTGTAGTCTCTTCCAACTATTTAATAGTACATGTAACCTCATTAACATGGCTCAACATTGGCTAGTAGATTGATGGGTTACCACCACTTGATCCTACCTACTACTTCTGTAGGAGCTGCTCATGAACTTTTGCATGTGCTCAATGGTAGCATGAGCCTCTAGTGTTTTTTCTTGAGTGGTTAGTAATGGCTGCTCCTCTTCTTATAGCTTGATAGGTTTCTTATCCATCATCATCTCCTACCAAGAGGCAGTAGGAGCATGACAAATGATGTCATTGGCATAACAGGCTATGCCTCACCTTTTGCACAATTTTATGATCAAGCATGGAAAGGGGAGCATCTTCCTTCCACACTTGTTCTCTTTAAATCTTTTCTCGATCTCTAGGAAGATGAGATGTGAAATATTGATGGGGAATTTACTACTCAAATCAACACATGCATAGGTAGATAAGGTAATGATTTTTCTTGACCTTACCATTGGATTGAGGTAATAGGTTGCAATTTTGAAATAGGCCCTCTCTGCCTTGGTCAATGGACTTCTTGTGATCCATTTCATAGCATGGATGGATCCATTCTTTCTTCACTTCTAGATCCACTTGCATCAAGATTTCTTCCAAGGTTTCCCTAGTATCTAGCAACTTGAGAACCTTTATAATGGCCTCCATATAGGAAACATTGATGTCCTTTATCTTGGTTATGGCATCCACCTACCTATTGCTCCAGAAGAGGTACATTTCTTACATGTATTTCTTTCCACTAGAAGTGAGGATAGGCCACATGGAAGAGGTCTACAATTATGTTTTGACCTCTTTTGATGTCAAGTCTAAGAAAGGATCAAAGTTTAGTTCTTGAAGAACCGCACTTTGAACACCCTTGGAATGAATATGCTTTAGGAAAGCTTCAACCAAAGTGACTTCTAGGTTTGGTCTAGGCCTAAGCACATTATCTCAATGTGATTGCCCAATCTTAGATATGGGAATTTATCAAATAGACTCCACTGCGGGCTTCTCTTGAGAAGGCCCTGTTACATGTGTTTCTACTACTTCCTCTTGGGGCTACTATGGCTACTAGCCCATTCCTCCTCTAGATTACTTATCCCTTGATTGAAATGGACTTCCCTCCTTCGGTCATTTATCTATTAGTTTTGGTGTCATTTGCACGCATAACATTGCCAAACATTAGCATTTTATGTGTAACTTAATCACTTAGATGCCTTATCTCATTTGATAAGTTACACTTCAGCTAAATTGTGCTTATGGCTGATTAATTATTTTAATGTTATTTTATTATTATTTTATGTTCATAGCTACCAAAGTTTGTTTTTGAGGTTTAACTAAATTTCATTAGTGATAGTTAATAGTATTTTCTTAGTTTAACATTGTGGGAGTTAGAAAAATTTCAAAAAAAAATTCTATCAAAAACCTATGGATTATGGCCCCATGACGTAAAGCTCATCTTTAGTAGTAGTAGCATCAAAGAACAGAGAGAATCAAATAAGTGATTTGAAAGATATGGACTTAGGAAGGCTCTAGGCTTTGAAAATGGTAAAAAACAAACCCCTTAGTGTGTGAGTGCAAATGGCAAAAAATGGCTAAGTCCCCACCACTATTTATGGCATTTTTGTTCTACATTAATAGGGATGCATCGATGAGGATGTGTCAACACATCGGGCTATGTTAATGGGAATGTAATGACATAGCTGTAGAAAAGAATTTTGCCATATAAAAAACTAAGAAAAAATAAGGAATTTTCTCAAGAAATTGGAGTTCAAAGAGAGCTAGAAAAGCCGCAAACCAGATAAAATGCTTGAAGAGGACTAGAATATGCTCAAAAAAGGGAATTTACTTTAGAGATTATTGTCGAGTGTGAAACTAGATGTAATCGATGTGGAATTTGGAAGGTTTGAAAGTAAAAAATATGACTAAGGGATTAGGAACTTAACCATCCCAACTAAGGAGTATGCAAGTGGATCCTCCCCATAGTAGGCTCATGCCTATAATGCCCTTACATGTCCTCAAACTGAGTAGTTTATGGACCCCACAGATGATTAATGGTGAACTGAATCATCTAAAAATTCATCAAATAATTTCAACTTTTTACCAATGAACCTATCAAAAAAATCATGAAAAGAGGTAGTCAGGTGATTTATATTGGTGGATGAGAGAGAGTATGGAATGGAGTTCTTGATGATGATCACATAAAGTCCCTTGTGGAAGATGTGATTAATTATGACCTGAGAACTTCCTTACTTAGTCTAAACCAATACCATCCACTTCTAGTGACTTTGCATCAACACTTTAGACCATTCCATCCTCCAAGAGATAAGAACATCCCCACAAACCACTCATAATTCCTAAAGAAGAAGAAAAGAGAAGCAGGAAGTGAAGAGGGCTTTAGTTAGAGGTGCCTTCAGGCATGGGTAACATGCTTGATAGCCCCATAACTAGTACTTGTAGCTCATTATTATGTCTAAGGGATGTTCTTTGAATTAAAATTCTTATTTTTTTTTTCTTTCTTTCTTTTTTTTCTAATGGGAACCACACATGCAAGACATCACTTCCTATTTGTTGATCTATGGAGGAATGGTGAGAAATCCATGGAAATACTAATGTAACTCAAATGGTAGGTAGGTACAAAAGTGACAAATCCCTTTGAAGTCACACCCTTGTCAATCTACTTAATTCATCCAAATTTTTGAAAGTACAAAGGTTACCAATTTATTATAAGTTGTTAATAATATGAAACCTCATATTTCCAAAATGAGGAAATACCATAGAGTTGGGTGAAGTGATGGATGATGTGGACTCACTACTTCTAATCATGAAAAGAATAAATGTCCCATTAGTAAACATTAAAATTCTAAAATGAAATCCAGCCATTTACGATCAAGTAATTAATAAAGGTTAAACCACCATCAATAGCAACTATAGCTAGCACCAATTCCTGATGGCAATAAAGAAAAATAAAGAAGGGTAAGAAAAATGAAAATAATCAACATAAATAAAAATATAGAAAAAATTCTAAAATACCCAAGAACATGGAAAATGTACTAAAGATAGTGTAAAACAAAAATAAAAATAAAAAAGTTAAAAATTGAGAAGCCACTTTATAAAATCTTAGCATGAATGACCATCTTCCCCATGACTATGTTTGAAGGGGAAAATTTGAGTGTGCCTAACAATCTATTGATGTGTTATTCTCACTAGTTACTCATTCATGAAAAGGCTTTATTTGTTAAGTGTGGACTAATAGTTTCTTAGTTGGATTGTTAGGTAGGTAGATTAACATGGCCCCAAATGGAAAGGTTTCATAGATGATATAAGAATCCTTCCATAATGTTTGAAACTTAGTTTGTTAAGGTATGTGCATGGGATTTCAATAGAGCACCTCCACTCCTGATTGAAATTTAAGTTTCCTAATCCTAAGTTCATGATGTTGTTTGTAGTATGCCTTTTGTATTTCATTAGATGATAGGACCACTAATTGGTTCCCATCTACCACATTGAGGTTCATCAATCTTTCTTTCTATGCTAGACTTAGGTCCAAGTTTAGGTCACATGCAATTGATAGTATATAGAGTTCTGCTTATATAGGAAGTTTTGGGAGCTTTTTGTACATGAGCTCATAAGGGGATTATCCAATAGGAAGTTTTCATGTTGAATGGTTAGCACAAAGGGCATCGTTGAGTTTAGAGCTCCAGTCCCTCCTATATTTACTAATGATACATATTAGTATTTTGGTTATCTCCCTATTTGTGACTTTAGCTTAACCATTCGCTTGAGGGTGATATGGAGTTGTAAATTTATGCTCAAGCCCCAAGCATTGCATGAGCTTATAAAAAGTGGCACTAGTAAAGTATCTCTTGTTATCAAAAATAAGTAACCTTGGCACATCAAACCTATTTATAACATATTTTTGTACAAACTAGGTCACCATAGAGGATGTATAGTTAGTGATGGCCACAACTTCATCCCAATTCATGCAATAGTCAACAACTATGATTATATATGCCTTCCATTGTACATGGGATTAATAGACCCCATAAAGTCAATTCCATAAATGTCGAAAGGCTCTAGTTTTTGGATTCACTATTATGATCCTTCCATATGAGCAATCATCCTTCCATCACATTGGCATTGATCACAAGAGCAAATGAAGTAATGGAAATTCCTAAAAAGTGTCAACCAATAATATCTTGTCATGGGATCTTAATGATCGTTCACTTCACAACATAGTAACCCCCACAAGGACCCTCATGTGCATCTTGGAGGACTCATAGTTGATCTACATCAAGGACACACATCTTACTAGGTCATCTATGCAAACCATGTAAAGATTATCATTAATCTCCATAAAATGTTTGACCTAGTGAAGAAACTATTGTTTCTTCTTGTTGTCCCACTCCTATGGCATCTCTTGAGTGAGCAGGTAGGATAGGATGTTCTTATACCAGTTGATTTTCTTAGGGTCTTGGTCATTCATAGCACCAGCAAAGAGGAGTTCATCAAAAAAATTAGTATGGTAGTTGACTCTCCTCCTCCTTACTATCCCATCATAATCACAATAAGTGGTCAACTACCACATTCTTAGTTCCCTTTCTATCCACCATCATAAGATCAAACTCTTACAAGATCACTAGCCACTATATAACATGGGGACTCACCATTGGTTTGTTCATGAGTAACCTAATAGCACTGTGATCTTTTTGCACAAACATCTTATATTCAATCATATAGTGCCTAAATTTCTCTAGATCATACACCACTATCATGAGTTCTTTTTTTGTAGTGGTGTAATTAAGCTATACATCCACAATGCTCCTGTTTGCATAGTGGATATAATATGGACATTTACAATCATATAACTCTATGAGCATGGCTTCTAATGCATATTTGGATGCATCTATCGTAATATGAAATGACCTAGACTAATTTGGTACTCATAACATTGGTGTTTCTACAAGCTTCTTCTTGAGGTACTGGAATGCATACTTGCATTCCTTTTTCCAAATGAATGGGGCATCCTTCTTTATGAGCTCTACCAATGGTTTGGAAATCCTTGAAAAGTTCTTAATAAAATACTTATAATAACCAATGTGCCCAAGAAAAGAGCTCACATCTTTAATAGTTTTATGCTATCTAGTGATTCCTTGGTTGACCCTTATCTTTTTTGGGACTACCTCGATCCCCTTGCTAGAAATATAGTGCCCTAAGATAATGCCTTCTTGAACCATCAAATGGCTCTTCTACCAGTTGAGCCTAAGGTTGGACATCATTTAAGCACTTTCTCTAAAAGGTCTAAGGCTCACCCAAAAGTAGCCTCATAGGTGGAGAAGTCATCCATAAAGGCCTCCACCCTGCTACTAATCTACTATTTGAATATGCTAAGGACCTAATGTTGGAAAGTAGTAGGAGCATTACATACCCAAAGGGCATCTTATCATATGTAAAAGTCCCCCAAAGAGTTGTTAATGTAGTTTTGGCCTGGTCCTCTGGTGTAATTTAGATTTTTTTATAGCACTATAACCATCCAAAACGTTGTAGTAGTAATGCCCTACAATGGTATCCAAAACTTGATCCACAAATCACAAAGAAAAGTGATCTTTATAGGTAGCCATATCCACTTCCCTCCTTTCTTTGGAACTATGGAAAGTGGGCTAACCCACTCACTATCTACAATGGGATAAATGAACCCTACCTTGAGGAGTTGCTCAATTTTTTCCTTAAAGATCTATTTGAGATTGGGGTTCCATATTCTCTACGATTGTCTTTTTGGTTTTATGGAGGAGTCTATGTAGATCTTGTCTTGGTAAATCCTAGGATTGATACCTATGAACTCATGGTATGACCAAGCAAAGGCTATTCACCATTTTTTGACAACTTCCAATAACTTATTCTTTTGCAAGGAAGTAAGAGTGACATTGATGGCAACTAGCTTGCCATTATTTAGAAAGGCATGTTCCATCCCACATAATAGAGCTTTCAGCTCAAGGAGCTCCTACTTGAATGTTTCAAGAATCTCCAATTCTCCCCAATTGATTTCACCTTGTTCTTTAGAGAGTTGGTGATGGATTCACTCTAGTTAGTCCATGATGCCTACATAAGAGCTTGTGAGGCTCTCAATTGGTTCTATGCACATGGTTGAGCTAGCCTCTATGTAAGCTATCAGCCACTAGATGTCTTCCTATTTTTTGGCTACTACATACATGCACCCTTGAGTTCCTGTGATATCTAACCACTACCTGCATGCTTTGAGTATTGTGCTTTTTACAGTTCACAATTTCTATACATAGTGGCACCCTATGTCACTATACGTGATGCATGAAATGTGCTTCTTTGTAATCTTACCAAACTCATTCTCCTTGGAAATTTCCAAGGAGAGATCTCTTATCCCCAACTGTGCATCAATGGTACTCAACCATACCCTAAAATAATGATAGGAAAGTCCCCCTTATAGTTATCCACATGAATCACCAAGAAGTCATCAAGATAGGACCATCCATAAACAATGGTCACAATGTCCTCCACCAATCTCAAGGAGATAGTGATGAATTGATCTGTCAATTCTAAGAGAAGGTTATTCTTTTTGAGTGGAGGTAGGTTGTAGGCATTGTACATCTCTTGTGATATCATGTTAACTCTAGAACCTAAGTTAGAAGAGCCTTGCATAATTCATTTCCAACAATCTATAAATAGATGAGGGGACTCCCAAGATTAGATCTCTTCCTAGGAATATGGTTGATCTTAATCCAATCAATGACCGCATGGGTTAACATTATAGTGTACAATTTGGGAGTATTTTGGTTTGAAGGGTTCTCGAGAGATATTTTAGAGGATGTAGGAAAACTAGGGTCAATAGGTACATGTGTCTACGAGGGCTTTCTTGGGATGTTGGTTCTAAAGAATGGTCTTTTTTGAGGCTTATTATTAGAACCACTTGGCTTAGGTGAGTTCATGACCTTTGTGGTGTTTCTTTACTATAGTTGGGCTAGTATTTCTCCCTGCATAGATGGAGCAAGTTGCAAAGGAGTTGAGGATGGAGGTGCAAGAGTGGAAGGATCAAAAGGATAATAAGGAAATGGGGACTCCCCCCTTGGAGATGGTGCTTTGTAATATTTAGAAGGATAGTAGTGATGTTGGAAGGAAGTATGAATGAAAGAGTAATGTGGACAGATAGGTTGCTAAACATAGTACCTGTAAGGATTTGGTTGATGGTAAGGATACTACTGCCTTAGAGGTGGCATCCCTCATGACTATGGGTGTTGCCACTACTAATATTACTCATGAGGCCCAAGTGGTGCTCCACTTGGATAGTAGGCTTCTTGGTGGAAGTTCTGATAGTTGCCTTAAGGATAAGAAAACCTTCTGGGTGCTTGTCATTTGGCCAATCTAATATTTAATGCATACATCCTAGATTCCTATAAGTGTGACACAATAGGAAAACATCCCTTAGGATGTTCATACTAATAAATGTCACACCTCTCATAATCATATTCAGAATCTGCAACCTCTTCTACTACAACAGCCTTACCCTTAACCTTGTGATGTTCACGTTCAGCTTTCTTTCTCTTCCTACCACTACCTCCTTGATCTTTGTTCTCCTCTACAATTCTCAAAGTAGTTTGAAATTTTTTGTCCAAGAAGTCCTACATTTTTTCAACCTTGATAAATATTTCAAATATAGATTTTTGCATCAACAAGATTTTCCCTTATACCACTTCATCAAGTGGTGCCTCCTCATCATTTTCATAGAGACAAACCTTCCTCTTGTGAAGGAAGGGATCCCTATTATACTCTTTTTTACTTTCTCTCTTTTCTAGCACATCTTCTTCCTTTATTTTAGATACTCTCCCTTGGGCATAGATCTCAAGGATTCTCCTTGTTTCAATTCAAATCCCATCTATGATGTGGCACAACTAATGCCTTTGATAATAGCCATGGCCTTAGCATTAGTGCAACAAGGAGTAGTACCTTACTGTGGCCACATCCAACAATTCATGAGTTTCTTATTTCAATCCTTAGATTTTCCTTCTTAAGTTGGACACTCAAGAGTATGTTTGGTACTTGTCATTAAATAGTTCAAGCATTATACTCCACCTTTGAATTGATTTTGGTTCCAAGAATTGGTACCAACTTTCTTATTCCTTGATGAGTGTTCTGGGAAATATTTTCATCTTTTTCCAGTCATTTTCCACATTTTATAAGGCACAAGCATCGTGAAATGCTTACAAGTGGTTTTCCATATCTAAATTATATCCCCTTTCAAACTTGGAAATATTATTCATATCAAACTTTTTCATTCGAATATCTTTCACATGCTAAGTTAGAATCCTTACATCCTCTATAATGTTTAGCATGTTTCTTGTTGCCAGTTTGGGCTCATCATAGTCATAGCAATCTCAATGACCCCTATCATTGTCATGATGCCTATGATGCATCCTACTATCCCCCCTTTCTCTATTTTGATCATCTTCCCATTGCTCATGCCCATGGTCTCTATCATCACAGTGGGATATGTGATCATCCCTATCTCTCTGTTCATCTCCATCATGATTTTTTCCGCCCTTGCGACTTTGATCAAGGTTGGAGGAGGAAGATGATGAGGATGAAGAAGGTGAAGAGGGAGGAGAACTAGCACCAAATCAGTGACTATTGGTCCCCCTTCTTTGGTTCCTACACTATTCACCATGTTTACCTTTTTCCCGGTGCTTGTCCTTGTTGTTGCCTTGGTTGCATCCTTTCAAGGCTCTCTAATCATGGAATCCATTGTTCCCAAAACTAGGGTTGTTTATAGTGGACTATAAATGCTAGTTAAGGGTCTCCTCATCCAATAGAGGAGGATAATTGGTGTAAGGAGAGCTCCTTGAAAATAAGTCCTCCCCTTCTTTGTGTGTCTATAGGAACAAGTGGGTAGGGCCCCGTTTGCCTTTTGTGGCCTCATATTGGGCCTCCATCTACTAAACTTTCTTTTTCTATGCCTTTGTGGTATGGTAATCCTAGTAGGCATGATCTTGCACTTCATACTCAGAATTGAGTCCTATAATGTCCAACCTGATCAGATTGTTCAAGAGCATTACAAGAATATATCGATTGAGAGGCAACACAATGTTGCCTCCCATGTTCTTCCATCACAACTGCTCATCCTAATGTAGGATGAAGGTGAAGTATAGAGTATGCTCATCTAGATGAGTGTAGATCACCTTAAACTGTTGAGACATGGGCATATTATGACCTTCTTATCTTTGCTGATTGGGACTACCCATGAATGGTGGTAGAGAAACTTCCCTGTGAGTGGAAGCCATATCATTGATTAAGAAAAACTAGTGTGCATGTGTTATTATTATTTGTCTTAATGATTTTGAATTTAGTATTTATTAAAACATCATTAAATGATTTCATTAACTTCCTAAGTAGCACATATAGCTAACTAAAGTCCCCGACAACGGTGCCAATAATGAGCAACAAGTACCCCCTACGTCCAACCATACAAATCATAAGCGTTCACTAGCAGTCTAGTTGAATTTTGTGGACTTTAGCTCTCTCAATGCCAATAGTAAAGATAATAGTAAATATAGTGACTTAAGGATGCAATCATTATCTTCTTAGTTCCACTTATGTAAGTACAAGCATATGGTTAAGTGTAACCAAGGCACATGATTTGAATAATTTTATAATTTTATCAATTTTATCCTAACTATAAAATAAGGTGATTAAGTATTAATTAATATAATAAACTATCTAGTATCTTAAGATATTTCCTAACACAAGTATCTAGTCCCACCTGCCATACACATCCTAAATGCATTACAACGCTAATGGGTTACCAAGTGCTAGCACTATTGGAATTACAAAGCATTAATGTTATGTTTGAGGTGGTCATACTTATGTGTATTAATTAATCATATTTAATTAACTAAGGATATGGACGTAAATTGCATGAATAGTAGAGTGCATTAAGGTAGACATTAAACTATTTCCAAATGATACAAGGTATGTCAAGAAGTTTATCTTTATCGTCATCACACTGAAGTGTTTAGGTATATCAGTGCTCAAATAAGGATTCATACACTTCTTGGCTCCTACTATGAGAACTTAACAAACATTCTAACTATCACAAAAATAAATTGTAAGAACTTCCCAAATCCATTGACTAACTAATGCCATAGATGCAATGGGTACATGCATTTATATAGGTAGACTCAAACATCATGTCAATGCATTAGATCATGCATCAATAGGGATCCATCAATGCATGCCCATCGATGCAGCCCATTGATGAAAATTCATCAACCATCATGCAAAAGTATCCAAATACAACATGCATTTGAATAAAATTCTATTCAATCAACTCAGTCCATGCTATAGGCATTCATAGGGAAATCTAACTAAGTCATATGAAAACAAAGTGCAAGAGCTTCACTATGTGAATGACCAAAGGTGTCATAAATGTAGATGGTATGCACATTTATATAGGCTTATAGAGGATTATTATCATCTTATATACACCAACACATTCAAGGATGCATCATTAGAGCTACATTAAGAGGCATGCATCAACACAACTAACTAACTTAGAAATCATCACTCTAATTCCCTATCTATCTAGTCCTTTCCTCTCATTATTATTAACGTACTAGTAAGGATTAAGAGGATTTGCTATTATTCTCCATGTGAGTGTGTGTTGAGTTTGAGTATGATAGGAAGACAATTTATCAAACTCATCAATCATCGATATCACTAGAGTGTGAAAACTAGTTGTGTCCACTTTTGTAGCATAGCACCTTAACATGGTATATTAGCAATGTTTCTCATTTCTTTCTCCCACTTTATTAGCCTCTTGATTTCAAAATCCTATATTTCATCTCTCCTCTCATTGAATTCCATATTCTTCCTCTAATTTTCTTCTTATTTATTTCCTTTTGACAAACTGTATTTTGTCTAGCTTTGATATCGGATACCCAATATCAAGGATCAAGAAGCAATGTTGAATATCCAATATTGTGGGATGTGTGCCGACCTATAAATATAACACTTGGATTCATGGTTTTGGAGTCTTTTTGTCATAGTATAGCAGAGCTCTTGTAATTTTTCTTCTTAGAATATTTTTCCAAGTGCCCACAGCAAGAGTCATTAAGTGTACAAATGTTTATTCAAGTCCTATTATACCTAATTATGATAGTGTGTGCAATAATAAAGATGATTTTTTTGATAAACCTTATAACACTTTGGCTAGATTAAATATTTTCTCCATACATTCAATGTTTTATGCAATTCCTTTTAATGCTTTAAATATAAGATAAATTAAGCTAGATTAAATAGCAATTAATTAAGCACATAAGTATGACTTCTTCAAGCATGTGCATGATGCTTGGTAATCCCAGTAATGCTTAACATTTGACAACCTAGCAACATTATACATGTTCAGGATGTGTACAAAAAGTGGGACCAGATGCTTATGTTAGGATTAGTTAGACATTAGCTAGTTAGTTAGATTAAATTAGCAATTAAATTACTTTACTCCTTTCATCCTTTATTTTATGCACCCAAAACATAAAACATAAAAATAATAAAAATCATACACCTCCATTACACTTAACCATACCTTTGCATATCACAAGTGTAATTGGGAAGACAATGAATGATTGTTAAGGCAAGTTCACTTCCTAGGGGCTAGTGTACCAAAAGAAAAAGGGTCCACAGAATTCAACTAGATCTCACGTGAACACTTAGTGATTCATATGGTTGAGCATAGGGGTATTCGCCACTCATAATTGGCACCATTGTCAAGGACTCTTTTTATTTGAAACAAGTGCTATTTAGACATAGTAAAAATCATTAACATCATTTGATGAACCCTAAGGTCAAAATCATCCTAAAAATAAATATAATAATTTGAGCACACTAATATCTTATTCTAGTTGCAAAATGTCTTCTTCTCATAGGTGCGATAATACTAAATCAGTAGTGCCTTAAGAATGTAGGGTGGTATATACTCATTCAAATGAGTATGTGCTTAACTTCACCTTCATCCTGCATCAGGATGAACAATTGTGGTGGCGAGATATGGAGGGAAACATTGTAATGCCTCTGGATCTATTTGTGCTTAGGATGGTACTCCAAACTATTAGGAGGTTGGACATCTAGTATCTTCAAGAAGAGTATGTTGTGCATGACGATGACTATTGGGACTATTATCCCACTAAAACATAGTGCAAGAGAGATCGACACCAGGAGAAGCATCATGAGGCTATGAAGGGGAAGCAATTCACCAACCCCTTGTTCTTGATGAACCAAAATGACAATGAGGATCATCCCTCTAGGATTTCTCACCATGAAGATTCTCCAACCCTTGATATTGGTGATGGGGGATTGAACCTAGATCTATAGTCCACTATCAACAATCTGAGTTCAAGCAAAAGTGAGAGTCAAATCAGGGGCTCGAGCAAGCATCAAGATGAAAATAAAGCTAAAAAACATGATCATGACAAGTGTAGTGGAGTTGGAAGACACCATGGTGGTGGTAGTCCTACTTCCTCTTTACCATGTTCATCTACATCTTCTTCTTCCTCTTCTAGTTTTGATAAATGTTGTAGAAATAACAACTGTGATGAAGGTGAAGAGTGGGACAATGATAATCATAGAGATCACCATAAATGAAGGGGTAGCAGATGACATCATAGGCATCATCCAAATAATGATGATGAGAAGCCTTTTCTTGCCACTTGAAGCATGTTGAACATTGCAGAGTCAATAAACATTTGAATCATGCATGTGAAAGATAGTCAAATCAAGTGACTTAACATGAAAAATATCCCCAAATTTGAGGGAAGATATAACTCTAATCTGTAAACACATCTTCAATCCTTTCACAATGCTTATGCCTTACAAAACATCAAAAATGATTGGCATAAATTAAAACTATTTCCTAGGACACTCATCAACAAAGCAAAAAGCTAGTATCGGTCCTTGGAGCCAGAATCCATCCATAGGTGGAGTACAATGCTAGAGCTATTCGATGATAAATATCAAACATACTCCTGAGTGTCTAATCTAAGAAGGAACATCCAAGGATGGAAGAAAGAAACATGCAAATCCTTAGATGCCACCATGAGTAGATACTATTCTCTCATACACCAATGCCCTAGCCATGGTTATTCTCAATGGAAACAACTTCACCACATCATAAATGGACTTTGATTAGAAATGAAAAGAACTCTTGGGGTCTATGCCCAAGGAAGACTATCAGAACTTAGAACCCATTAGATCTAAAGGCTAATAGAGTAGGTAGCAAAAGAAGAAGGAGAGTTGAGGAAATGGAAAAGTACTGAGGAATATAATAGGAATCCTTCCATTAGAAGAAGGGAGGTCTAATTTTGTAACAATTAGGAGGAGTCACCACTTGATGAGGTGGTGCAACAAAAAACCTTGTCAATCCAAAAATATTTTTCTGATATATCGGCCAAAGTTGATAAATTATGAGACTCTTTGGCCAAAAAATTCTGAACTACTCTAAAAATTGTATAAGAATCAAAAGAGTAGAGTAGTGATCATGACTGCATGAGGTGGAGAGAAGTTGAACATACCTATCAAGGAGTAAGGGAGAAGCTACTAGAGTAGAAAAAGTTGTGGAGACAGAATTAGATGATGATAGTGGGTGTGACATCTACCAATATGAACATCCTAAAGGATGTTTCCCTATCACATCACACTTGTAGGATTTTCAGATGTGCACACCAAATCCTAGACTAGTAAGAAGGCAAGCACCTAGAAGATTGCCTTATCCTAGAGGTAATCCACAGTAGTTCCACTAGCAACAACAAGCTTATCATCCAAGTGTAGCTTGGCAATAATCATATGAGTAGTACCAATAGTAGCGGCATTCATAGTCATGGGGGATGCCACCACCAAGGCAGTAGTACCCTTACTGGCAACTAGATCCATATGGATACTATGTTTAGCAATCCATTTCTCCATGTGACTCTTCTAGTCATGCCACCTTCTAACATTACTACTACCCTCTTGAGTATTACCAAACTCATTCTCCATCTACTAGAGGAAAGTTCCCACATTTATATTATCCTCCTCATCCTTCTGCATATGTCCCTCCACCCTCAACCTAGTTACTGCCTGCTTTGTCGATGTAGGGAGAAATTCCACCTCAGCTACAACAATGTAATGCAAAAAGGGCTATTAACTTACAATTGACTCCTTAGCTAAGTGGTTCAAAAACTAAATCATGAAAAATACCTTTCTTTGAAACCAATAGTCCAACTAAACCCTCACATACACCAGCGTCTGGTAACCCTACATCTCTATCTCCCTCTACATCTAATCCGTTCAAGTCCCCTTCAAATAAAATAGTTCCCAAAGTGCATACCGTCATGTTAACTCATGTAATAACTAATTGGATAAAGGCTAGCCACCTTCTGAGGAAACTATCTAATCTAGAAATCCCCTTATTTACCATCAAATCATTGGGAATGAGCCTTGCAAGGCTCTTCTATATTTAGGTTCTAGTGTTAATCTAATTTTCCATGAGATGTATAAAGCTTGGAACTTGCCTCCACTTCAGAAGAGCAACATCCATCTTGAGTTGGCTAATTAGTCCATGACTATTTCCTTGGAATTGATGCAGGACATTGTAACCACCATTTGTAGGTCATCTTATCTCATAGATTTCTAGGTGATCCAAGTGAACAATTGCAACAGGGACTTCCCAATCATGATGGGAAGGGCTTGGCTAAGCACTATTGATGCATGATTGGGGATCCGAGATCTTTTCCTTGAAATCTCTAAAGAAAATGCATTTAGAAAGATTGAGAGAAATAAATCTCCATCCATTACATATAGTGATATATGGTGTAACTGTGTAGAAACTATGGGTTGTTAATAGTGTATCTATCAAAGCATGTAGTCAATTTGCTAATATATCTAAAATTTAAAGGTGCCTATAAGTACTAGCCACAAAGCAAGAAGGCACCTAATGGCTAATAGCTGAGCATGAGAGCAACTCAACACTTTACATGGAACATATTGAGAGCCTAACATGTGCCTATGTGGAAGGCATGGATAAACTGGAGCAAGTTCATCGCCAACTCTTTTTTGACGAAACTAATGATACCAATTGGGGAGAGTTGGAAATTCCTAAAAATATTAAACAAGAGCCCCTTAAGTTGAAAACTCTACATCCAAACATGGAATATGCATTCTTGAAAAATGAAAAGCTAGTAATAATCAATGCAAATCTTACTCCTAAACAATAGGAGATGCTACTGAAGGTGATCAATGAATGGCGAATAGCCTTTTTTTTGTCATATCTCAAACTCACAAAGAATGATCCTAGGATGTGCTAGCATTGTATCTACACTGATCTAGTCATGAAGCCAAAGAGGTAGCCACAATGGTGGTTGAATCCAAAATTGAAGTAGATCATCAAAGAAAAAATAGAACAACTCCTCAAGGTGAGGTTTATCTATCCCATTGCGGATAGTGAGTGGGTTATCCCACTCGTGATTGTGCCAAAGAAATATGGAAACTAGTAGGTCTACATCGATTTCCAATTGTTGAATATGATAATTTTCAAAAATCACTTTTCATTGTCATTTGTGGATCAAGCGTTAGACACTATCTCTGGGCATTGCTATTATAGCTTCTTGGATGATTATAGTGACTATAACCAAATCTGGATTGTGCTAGAGGATTAGGAAAAAACAACATTCATGAGTCCCTAGGGAACTTTTGCACATAAAAAGATGCCTTTGGCCTATGCAATTCTTCTACAACATTCCAACACTTGGTATTAAGCATTTTTTAGCAATAGATTAGTTGTAGGGTGGAACTCTTCATGGATGACTTCTTCACCTATGGTGCTACATTAGAGCAAGCCCTAGACTATCTTGAGTAAGTGTTCAAAAGATGTATGAAGACCAATCTTTGGCTTAATTGGTAGAAGAGCCATCTGATGATCCAAGAGGACATTGTGTTAGGGCACAAAATTTCTTAGGCAAGAATTAAGGTAGATCCTGAGAAGATAATGGTCATGCAAGGAATTACTCGTCAACCAAAAATTGTAAAAGATGTCTAGTCATTGCTTGGACACAATGGTTACTATTGAAGATTCTTAGATAATTTCTCTAAGATTGCAAAACCATTGGTTGAGCTAACAAAGAAAGATACTCCATTTTTTTGGACCAAGGAATGTGAAAATGCATTCCAACAACTAAAGGAAAAACTTGTAGAAACCCCAATTCTATGAGCACTAGACTAGTCCAAACCATTTTACGTCATGAAGAATGCATCAAATTATGCTTTGGGGACCATGCTTTCATAGTTGAACAATCAAAAACATCCTTATTACATCTATTGTGCAAACTAAAGTATTATAAGTGCATAGCTAAACTACACCACCACAAAAAAGGAATTTATGATAGTGATGTTTACCTTAGAGAAATTCATGCATTATGTGCTTAGATACAAGGTGTTCATACACATGGACCATAGTGCAATTTCCTAATTAATGAATAAGCTAGCAGTGAGCCCCCATGTCATACAATGGCTGGTGATCTTGCATGAATTCAATCTTATGATGGTAGATCGAAAGGAAACTGAGAATGTGGTCATTGACCACTTGTCTCAATTGAGATGGGACAATAAAGAGGAGGAAAGCCCATTTTCTAATCAATTTCTTAGTGAACTTCTCTTTGCTAGGGCTATAACTAAATAATTTCCCACTAAACCTATATGGTACGATGGAATTTTCACCTATCTCCTCACTTAAAAGATGCCACAAGAGTTGGACCACAAGAAGAAACAATAGTTTCTTCACCAGGTGAAATGCTTTATGGAGATCAACAGGAATCTTTACAAGGTGTGCACTGATGGCCTAGTTCATTGGTGTGTCTCTAACATTGATCAATTGTACATTCTCTAAGATTCTCATGAGGGTCCTTGTAGGGCCACTATGCAAGGAGATGCATGGCAATTAAGATCCTGATGGTAGGATATTACTAGCTAACACTTTTCAAGGATGCTTACCAATTTGTTAGCTCTTGTGAACATTGCCAGCATGATGTTGGAATGATCGCTCATATGGAGGACCCTCAATAATGGATCCAACTGTTGTGATCCTTCAATATCTGGGGCATTAACTTCATGGGTCCCATCACGCCCATCTCAAATGAAAAGAAGTACATCATAGTTCTTGTTGACTATTGTATGAAATGGGTAGAAGCAGTAGCCGTCACCAACTGTACATATTTTACTACTGCTCAATTTGTACAACAGAATGTTGTAAATAGGTTTAATGTGCCATGTGCATTAATTTCTAATAATGGAACCCACTTTATAGACACTACCTTTTATAAGCTCATGCAATGCTTGGGGGTTGATCATAAATTAACAGCACTTTATCATCCCCAAGCCAATAGTTAAGCTTAGGTTACAAATAGGGAAATCACTAAGATCCTAATGAGAATAGCTAGCAAATAGAGGAGATATTGGAGCACAAAACTCAATGATGCTCTCTAGGCCTACCACTCTATGTCAAAGCTCCCTATAGGTTACGCTTCCTATGAGCTGGTGTATGGAAAATTGCCAACTCTTCCTATTCAATCCAAGCCTTGTGTACTTTCAATAGCCAATGACCTTAACCTTGACATACGTCTAGCACAAAAAGAAAGATTAATGAATCTCAACCTGCTAGATGAAAACTGATTGGTGGTCCTATCATCTAACGAGTTGCATAAGACATTTAACAAAAAATGCCATGACCTTAGAATTAGGAAAGTCAAATTCCAACCAAGAGATAAGGTCCTCTACTGGAACCCCACACATGTGCGACAACAAACCAAGTTTCAAAGACTATGGAAGGGTCCTTATATTATTTTTGAAACCTTTTCTTCTGGGATAATGTTGATCTACAAACCTGAGAGCCTAGATAAGAAACAACTAGTCAATAGGCAACATATTAGACCTTTCCGTGAGTATAAGGAAGCTAGTGGTTGCAACACCTCCTCAGATGGATAACCACACTTGATTTTTTGGATTTCCTCCTTCCAACTTAGTCATGGGGGAGATGGCCATCCATGCAAATCATATAAATGGCTCTTCATTTTTCTTTTTCTATTTTTTTATACATTTTTATTTTACACTGTTGTTTTTACATCCTTCTTACTTTTCTACTTTTAATTGCTTTACACCATTTTGTTTTGTTTTACAACATTATTAGTATGTTTTATTTTTCTTAACTATTTTACAATTTCCTGTATATTTTTCTTTATTTTGGTGTGATTTTCTTATTGTGTTCTAATAATAACGTGCCTTACTACCAACAAGGTACAGTGTGGTTTACTTGATGTGGACATGTGTTATCTAGTTATTTGATTATTGTTGTCTAGATTCTAGCTTTGAATTTTGTTATTGATATCTAAGATATGGTTTCTTTTTCATGAAATAGACATTGAGTCCACATCATTCACCCATGCAAAAACTCTATGGTGTTTTCAGTTCTAGAAGTATGAGGTCCCTTTCTTTAACAAACCTTTAACAAACTTGTGACCTTGGTAGTTTTCGAACATGCAAAGGATTCAAGGGCTTGAATAGGGTATGACTTTAAGGGGACTCAATACTCTTTGTACCTTCTACCATCTTGAGTGCAAGTGTGTTTTTCATGAATCTCTTAATATTCCATGTTGAACAATAAAAAGAAGTTGAATAAGTCTTTGCATGATGTGGTTTCCATTTTTAAAAAATAAAAATAAAAAAATTATGGGAATTCAAAGCACATCCTAGAGACAAACTAAACGTGCTACAAGCACTAGTTATGGCACTAAAAAGACATGTTACCCATGCCCAAAGGTCTCCTCTAACTAAGGCCCTTTTCACTTCATGCTTCTCTTTTCTTTTTAAATAAGGAATGGTGTTTGATTTTTGGGAGCACTCTTGTGTCTCCAAGGGGTGGATTGTTCTTAGAGTAGTAATGCGAAATCACTAAACATGATTGATTTGAGTCTGGACTAAGGATGGATTTTATCAAGTCATTTAAGCACCAAATTCATGAGGGATTTCATGTGACCTTAATCGAAAAATCCCTTCAACTTTCTCTTTCTCATCCATCTATGTTTTCCATGCCTCACCTCACTACTAGTATTCATGTCCTTTTTCAATGTCTTCATTTGATGTGTTGAAATTCTTAGGTGGTTTCTTCCAAGTTTTCGTACTTAACTTTTGCAACCATGAATCATCCATGGGGCACATGGACTTCTTGGTTGGAGGATATGCAAGGGAAAAAAAAGGGCATGTGCCTACTATGGGGAGGATCCACTTGCATACCTTTTTATTGGGATAGTTAAGTTCTTTCTCACAGTTACATCCTTTTGCATGCCCCATCGATGATATCCAATTGTGTGCATCTTCACAATGTATTTTGATAAAATCCTCTTTTTTGTTGTTGTGAATTCTTTAATCCTATTAAAGCATTTCATCACATTTGGGCTTTTCAAAATTTAATGATGAACCACTTATCCATTTCATTCCATTTTTTAGTCTTCTTGCTACCAGAGGCACACTCTATGTCATGGGGGCCACTTAGTTTTTTTTTTATGGCCAATTTTTTTCAAGTTTTTCTAGTTTCCACAAAGGTTTAGCTAAGGACTAACACTAACATCATCAAACCATGAAGTTAAACCCTTTCAATGAACTTTGATAGCTGCAAATTCAAATACTATTAAAAGAATTAATCTACCATAATCACAACCTAGCTAAGTGTAACTGCTAACGAGGCCAGGCACCTAAAAGCTATAAGTTTTACATTGCATACTAATCCATGATTTTCTTATGATTGCAAAGGGAAGCATGGACTAGAAGCGAGACTATCTTCACCAAGGAATAAGCAATAGCATCATGCGACAAGACCCCTTCATGATCATTGAATCTTCTCCCTCATTCTTCAGTTGCCAAAGGAGATAGATGTCAGTTTTGGCCATGGTGTTCAATTTTATTATCATAAACACCCAATTTTCTAAAATATTGTAAATCCATACACTTGGGCACTTTGAATCTATCTATTTCATTTGATTCAATTTGCATGTCAATGAATAATCTCATACTTTCTCAATATTTTATAAGGGACTTGTTCCTCCTTTTGTTCACTCAAGGACAAGTTTTCATATAGTTGTGGAGGTATGATGAAGTGTATTTTATCTTACTCCAATATTAGATACCCAATATCGAGGACCAAGAAGTAATATCAGATATCCAATATCATAAGATGTATGCTAGCCTATAAATATAACACTTGGATGCATGGTTTGGAAGTCTTTTTGACCTAGTGTAGCAAAGCTCTTGTAGTCTTTCTTCCCCAGAGTTAGAATATTTTTCCAAGTGCCCACAACAAGAGTATTGAGTGTACGGACCTTTATTTGAATACTATTGTACCTAAGCATAATAGTGTGTGTGGTCATAAAGATGAGCTTTCTGATAAACCTTGCAACACTTCAGCTAAATTAAATATTTTCTTTATACATTCAATGTTTTATGTAATTCCTTTTAATGCTTTAAGTAATTAAGCTAAATTAAATAAAAATTAATTAAGCACATAAGTACAACTACTTTGAGCATGCACATAACACTTGGTAATCCCAATAATGCTTAATGTTTGGTAACCCAACACGCATTATACGTGTTCAAGATGTGTATGAAAATAGGAACTAGATGCTTATGTTAGGATTAGTTAGACATTGGTTAGTTAGTTAGATTAAATTTGCAATTAAATTACTTCACTCCTTTCATTCTTTATTTTAAGCACCCAAAACATAAAACATAAAAATAATAAAAATCATATGCCTCCATTACACTTAACCATAACTTTGCATATCACAAGTGTAATTGAGAAGATAACAAATGATTGTTAGGTCAAGTTCACTTCCTAGAGGCTAGTGTACCAAAAGACAAAGGGTCCCTGGAATTCAACAAGATCGCACATAAATGCTTAGTGATTCATATGGTTGAGCATATGGGTATTCACTGCTCATCACCTTTCTTCTCAATAGCACATTAGTGAGGATGAAGCAATTTTGTTCTATTTCAACAAGGATGTGTTAAGAGCTTGAGTGGGATAGAATGAGAAATAATTAATGCTATCATTTCAATTATCTTTTGTGTAGGGTCTACCCATGCCTCACTTTTATAACATAACATCATCCTCATGACATGTGTATAGGTGATATTCTAAATTTTCTCCCCTCATCCTAGTTCTTTTCCCCTCTATTATAAGTACATCATCAAATCTTCATCATTTTTCTTCTTTATGGATCCTCCTTTAGCATTTCAAGCCTTCTTTAGCATCAAGTCTTCATGTTCATAGAGTCCAAACATTACTTTATAAATGATGCTCTTAAAAGTTGAACTTATGTATTTCTTAATAGTATGATGGATCAATTAGAGGGTAATTTGATGTGATCATTCTATAACTTTTTATTTTAAGGTATCAAACCCCAAAATATAAATATCTTAAAAATATAAATTCAAAGTATAAAAGTAGAGAAGCATCCCCAAAATCATTGGGCCTTTACTTTTTGTTGATTTAGAGTAACTTTTATTTTATATAATAATGCAAGGGCTAACATATGTATTTTATATCTTTTTAAATAATGATGTATTAGCCTAGTAGTAAGACACTTGATTTGGTAGTTCCAAGTTATAAGTTTGATTCTAGTAAGAAATATTAAGGTATAAAGTTCTAATTTAACTGTATGTCTAAGAGAGAAATATTATTAACACATGTTTTCATTTTATTTAGTGATAGGTGGCTCAAATGACTAGTTTATTATTTTCTTAAGCAAGAGTTTTCTAGTTTGAGTCATACTTGAGACATTGTTATATTTCTTTATAATTCTTCTAATATAGCTTGTTGTTATTCAATATCTATTAACACATGTTTTATTTTAGGGTAGGTTCTAACATCCTCTATCTACATACCTTTGTTTTATAACAGTAATATTATTTCATATTATAAAGTCCTCAAGACAAAAAAAAAATTATTTTCGTATAGTGAACTATATTTCTTAGGGTGTACTTATAGTCAAATTATTTCAAATTCCAACACCTATTAATATATGTTTTGTTTTAGGATTCCAATGCCTTCTATCTACGTATCTTTATTTTGTAATAATAATATTATTTTATATGGCTAAGCCATCAAGACAAGAAAATTATTTTAGTATAGTAGATAAAAATTGCAAGGATATAAGGTAGATAATAGAGCACCTGGTTTCATGGAACAATAAACTCTATCCATTAAGACTTAAGATCAGTTTATCCTAATACACTTAGAACATGGATGATATATAAATATAGAACATTGATTTGATCTAAGATAGTAGAAAGGGTAGTTAATGGTAAGCCAAATTGATTAATTTTATGTGTGGATTTGTTGCAGAAGAGATTAAGTCATGTGCTAAAAAAGTTGAAAATTTTATCATGACATCATCAGAGGATACACAAAAAAAATCTATAAATACAATTGCTTTTAAAGAAATTCAAGTTGTACAATGAGAGTATATGGTTAGTAAGATGGTATTTCTATATGAAATCCATAAACAAAACAAAGAAATTCTTCAAAGGGTATCAACCTTGAAGAGAAGATTAAGAGAAAAAGGAGACTAGTGTTGCATCAAAGGATAATGAACATATTTTTCTAAAATTAGCATAACTTGAAGCTAAGGTGTAGGAAAATAAAAATGAATCTAATCTTGAAGGAATAGAGACAAAGACAAGCTCTTCAATCACAAAAGCTTTAAAAGAGTAAGGTGCAACAAGGACAAAAGAAAATAATTGGCATTTTGTAGGTGTCCCTAAGATAGATGGTGAAAAACTTATAGATGATATGCATATAACATCTTCAAAATTTGATATAGTTTTTAGAATTCTAGGTGAACGATGTGAAAGGCCCTAACATGTAATTGTCAAGTTTTATAATGTAAACGATAGAGTGTCTTTTTGGAGTTATCGAAGCTACATAAAGCAATCTAAGAATGAGAAAAACATTTGGATAAATGCAGATATTACTTGAAAATAATTTTCAAAAAGGAATGAACAATAGAAAAAGGCTAATAAAACTCATGAATAGGATTTTGTAGCATACTTAAATGCCAACAACATGATAGTCATTATAAAGAAGTAGTATTCAAAAAGCGTATAAGCCCTTTAAGGTATGGATTTCTTAACTTTAATGGTAGAATTGCAAATAAATTTGTTTCTTTAAATAGTATTAGCTTCTTTGATAGCTTTGATATTTTTGATTTTGTTGAAACCTAGAAAGATGTTGGTTCTATAGATTTTGTAGTTCCTAGATTTATTATATTTATTGCAAGAAATACAAGAGTAGGATATAGAGACATACATGCTAGGAGCATTATAGGATTAGTGATCTACTTTTAGAAAAAAGTGATGATCAGAAATAATATGTTTAGCTAAAAATCTTATGTCAACATGGTTGTGATTTCCTTACAATATGATATTTTTCTTCTAGAGATGCTACATTGTATTATTCTATAGAGTTGTCTCATGATCATCCTTTTCAATTCTTAGGCAAAGATATTATAGAATTTGTAGCAAAAGGCTTAGTATTTATTTGTGGAGATTTTAATGCAGGGATAAGTTCACAACAAACAAAAATTATTTAGTGATAACATAATGTTTGTAGTTTAGATATTGTTGAAGACTATAACTAGACCCGACATTCTACAAATAGCACTATTAATAAGATGGATCAACAACTATTAGAGTGGACAAAAAAATTTTATTTTTTTATTTAAAATGAACTTTCTAGAATTTTTCAATCTTCATCATTTACTTAAGATAAATCTTGCATTATTTTAATTTTAAGTTATTATGAAGATATTGATTTTATTAAGGAGTTGAAAGGTGGAGAAAATTTAGTGGAGTCTTATAATCATCATGCTAAGTTTTTGTTGCAAATTTCAATTATTTCTTAGATAACAAAAAAATAAGAATAGAAAAAAAATTAGTATAGACTCATCCTAGCAGTCAAGGGAAAATATATGAATGCAACACATAACAAATAGACTCTTGAAATATGACATTAAAAACTAGAACAAATTTTTCTTACAACTAAGATAGTTATGTATCTATAACAACATGGTGCTTGGAAGAATTGGTTTGATGAGGATTACATGTAGACTAGGGAAAATATTAAGAATGCCAATAAGAATCAGAGACAAAGTTTAGTTAAGTTATAAAATACTTGATTAGAACTAAAAGAAGGAAATTTATTAGGGAACAATAAGAATATTTTGTTTACTAATGAGCAGCAAGGTACTCCTACATCCAACCATATGAATCACAAGTGTTCACACATGATCTAGTCAAATTCCATGGATGGGACTAGTTGTGGCATCTAGATCATTATGTCTTAATCATAGTTCGTTGCCTTCCCACTTGGACTAGTGGTAGCTTTGTCATGTATGGTTTAGTCCAAAGTGAGGCATATGATAATTGATGTTATTTTTTCCTTATGCTACTCCTAATGATAATAAAGAAATCAATTATTTAAGCTATTTAACAATGGAAAGTAAAGTCTAAGCTAGCCTATGTGCAATGAATATTCATTCCTAACCTTCCATACACACCTTGGACTTGGCATAACTACCGCTAGGATTACCAAGTGTATCGTTACTTGGTGTACCAAACAATAACACTACTATATTATCAAGTAGTTACACTTAAGCTTTTGTGATTAGTCATACTCGTTCTTCTTAATGACAAAAAATGATAAAGAGAAATAAATGATAAACATTAACTAAGGAGAATAGTAATCATTTAAGTAATTAAAAACAATAATAAAGCTAAGTGGATGCTGCAATGATGGAAGTAATCTTGATCTTTATTGTCGAACATGTAACTTGTCCAAGTATGTCACACTCAAATAAGGATGTCATAAAATCACTTAACATCACACTATAGGCATGCACTGGAAATTAACAAAACTTAAAATCTATCTTTTTTCTACTACTAAAAATCTATATGAATCTATCTCCTAACCATGCACCCAAGTGTTGTATTTATAGGCTAGCATGAAAGGGGTGATATCAGATCCCTAACATTAGAGGTTGTGCCTCGATATCAAATACCCAACATTGTAGCTCCAATATCGAAGTCCTACGAAACATGACTCATCATACCCCCACAACTAAATGAAAACTCATCCTTGAGTTAAACAAAATGAGGAACAAGGTCTTTACAAAATATTAGAAAGGTATGGAATTATTGACTAACTTAAATAAACACGTAAATTGACTCTTCCATACTATAGTGGTTTTTTACAAAAATGGACACAAGGTGACAAAACAACAAAAGTGGGGAAGCTCATGTAGTTCGTGAAGGCAGTGGCTCTTCCATTGGCCACTTTCCTTTGTCGTCAAGCTTTTGGAATTTGTAGTAATTTAGGAGTGCCTACAACCTCTCCTCCATTCTTGGATCGTGTACCATCCAGGTTGAAGAGTCAATGTGTGTTGGAACTAGTACATCCCATGGACATGGTAGCTGTGGGAACATTTAATTCACTTTCATATACCATGCTGCAAATTACCATTGTTCCTTCACAAAATATCTAGCCTTTTCTCTTAGTTCATGATAATCTGTTAATATTTTGGCTAGGTTTGAGGCTACACCTCTTTGCCCATGGTAATAAGCCTTAATGGTTTCTAATTTTGAGTTTGCCACATGGAGTTTTTGTAAAACACCTTTTCTATTTGCAAACTATTTTTCATATAGGGCATACATGGCTAATACTTGTTGTTCCAACTCATTTCTAGATGACCTACTATTTACATGTCAAGGTTAGCATAGTGAAAGTTAGCTAATGCCATGTACTCTTTCAAATCTTTAATCTGTAGGCTCTTGTTCTTCACTTCTACTTGCTAGACCAAGGCATAGCTATCCAAGATGGGCTACCAGTTAGAATTCTATGCTAACATGGAATTGATATAGGCCTTTTCCATCTAGATTTATTTTTCATTAATTTGTTTATACATGCCAATCTGGTCTCAGAAGTGCTCTTTTATCTTTTCATGCTTCTTAGCCTCATTTTTCCATGCGCTTATCTCAATTGTAGATTTTTGACATATTGCGTGCACCTCCTCCATTGAGAGGATTTAATTCTCTTTAGCTAATCTACTTATATCTTGTTTGACCCTCATAAGTTGCTCCCTCAACTAGTGGATACTTTCTTCTAAAATATTTTTATGTTTCTCGATAGTGGTCAACCTTGCATTATCAACAAAAAGCTACTTGTTCTCCTCTTATGCAGTAGTTAATGCCTTTGCATGGACATATGCTTGGGCTCTAATGGCTAAGGCATTTCAAACCACTTTCTTCTTTTCTTATTTAGTAGCTTTATTCTATTCAATCAATTGGTCCAACTACTCTATTTGAAATTCTTCCAACTGGTCAGGTGCAACGAATTAGGAAGGATCCCTTCTTTCAGCTCTCAAGGTAGCAAGCTCTTATTGTAGTCTATGCACTTCTACTTCTGCATGCCCTACCTTGGTCTTTGCCATGACTAGTTTTCCTTTTATGGTAATGAGGTCCAATTGTACTACAGTGACATCACTAAGGATGTTGAAAAGAGTTGTTATAACTTATCTAGTTTGTAGTAATCTGTTAAGCACATCCTCATGGACTGTAGGAGTCATTGAAGTCTCATCTAACATTTATGCATGTCTGGTTTTAGTAAAGTGAACTGAAGGCACAACAAGCACATTAAAGGATTCTTTAATGCAGTTTGTGAGAACTTCTTCTGCACCTACTGCATCTTGGTGCTGCATAACCATGACTGTGGCACCTTCTCCTATTTCAAGAACCACTTGAAAAGATGTGGCATTTTTAGAGATCTACTATGATCATTGAGCTTTTCCTCTTGATTACAAAGAAATCTACCCCCTTGATGGATCAGTAGAAATTGTAGGCTGCATGGCATCTGATGAGAGCGGTTACACTAGCGGTTTATTCTAATTATTAGAGCAGTTACTCTAACAGTTTATTCTAATTATTAGAGCAGTTACTCTAGTGGTTTATTCTAATTATTAGAGTGGTTACTCTATTAGAGTAGTTTCTCCCAAGCCTATAAATACAGTGCCCAAGTGCACAATTGGAAAAAAAGCCTTTTAGCAATCAAGTAGCAAAACTCTTGTAGTCTGTTTAAAAGTTAG
>MNCI01009864.1:111347-140779 GCA_015680685.1 Gnetum montanum | reverse complement strand
TTAATGAGTAGTTAAGTTAAATTAGTTGCTTAGTTACCTCTCTCCTTCCCTACTAGCATAGGACATAAAAACATAAAAGGTATAAATATCATATGCCTCAAGCTTACTTAACCATACAATCGTGACATACATGTAAGCTTGGGAAGACAATGATCAACCAACTCGTCCTTATTCTACAGGAGCACATAAGCACTTAGTCCTTGAAATTTGACCGGATCGTGCATGAAATGCTCATATTTGTATAGTTGAGCATAGGGGTACCTCACCGCTCATCATTGGCACTATTGCCGGGGACTTAGTTGTTTGTGCACTAACTAGAACATAGGAAATCATTCACATCGTTGGAACAAACCCTTTGGGTTGATTGAGAAAATAATAAACAAGAATACATTGCACACTGAATAGACAAGTATGTCTCCTTTTTCGTATGAAAGTGCCTCACCGCCTAGGTCTGAAACAGGAAACAATCGACGACGTAATATACATGACGTTGATCCGCTAGTCCCTCAATAAGTTCGATTGGTATATATTCATCCCAATGAGTATATAGTAGACTTTACCTTTATCCTCCATCAAGATCAACAACTATGTTGGCAAGACTTAGAGGGTAACATAGTGTTACCTCCCAATCGTTCAATCCCAGGCATGCTTCTTTATGCTCTCACACGAATTGGCATGCTTCACTTACATGCAAAATACGTTGTGCAAGACCATGACTCGAGAGAATACCGTCCAACAGAGGCACAACATCAAAGGGATTTACAATAGGAGAGACATCATAAGTCTTTGAAGGGTAAGTGGTCCCAAGATGCTCCACATGTCTTAAGCAAAAATGAGGGTGATGAACCTACCTCAGGAAATCGCCCACATAATGATGTTCCTCCCCTTGACTTTGGCCAAGGGGTTGTGTATCAGGACCTTCATTCCACTATTCATAACCTAGGTTCTAATACCCATAGGCACAAAGGGTCCGAAAAAGGGACACGGACTCATGATAAAGGTGGACATTCTGATCACAATCGCGATTAGGGCCAAGATCGCAAAAGAGAAGGTAGCAGACACCGTCATGGTGAAGGTTCTCCTTCTTCTTCACCTTCATTATCTCCTTCACCCTCTCCTTCAATATCTGGATGTGGTCATAGAGAAAAATACCATGAGGATAAAGGTAGGCAAAGTGGAAGACATAAACAAAATAGCCTAGAAAGGGGATGAGGGCCCTCTAGAGAGTCACGACATAGAAGAAGGGAGAGTAGGGAACAATCTAGGCATCATAGAAACCATGGACAAGATGATCACAATGAACCCCTACTCGCTACTCGAAGTATGTTAGACATAACTAAGGCTATTAGAATTCCAACAAGGTACCAAAAAGATAGTAGGATCAAGAGATTAGATATGAACAATATCACACGATTTGAAGGGGATATAAATATGATCCTTAGAATCATTTACAAGCATTCCATGATGCATGTGCCTTACAAAACATAGAGAACGAATGGAAAAAACTTAATTGATTCCCGTGAACACTAGTTAAAAAGTAGAAAGCTAGTACCGGTTCTTAGAAACAGAATCTATTCGTAGATGGAGTACTATGTTAGAATTATTCAACAATAAGTACCAGACATACTCTTGAGTGTCTAACTTGCAAAAGAAAATATAAGGATACCATGAGACGATACTATGCACTATTACATCATTTTCCTAGCCATGGTTATTCGCAAAGGGATCAACTACGCCATCTCGTGGATGGGCTTAGGCATGAAACGAGAAGAACCCTTGGGAATTATGCCCAAGGAAGACTATCCAAGCTTAAGTCCCATCCAATCCAAAGACTATTGGAGCAAGTTGCTAAGGAAGAAGGTGAGCTATGGAAGAGAGAAAGTGCAGAAGAGTATAACAGAGATCCTTCCCTTCAGAAGAAGGGAGTAAGATTTTCTGGGGATGAAGAAGAGTCACCACTCAAAGAGATGGTGAATAAGAAAACTTTGTCTATCCAAAAAATGACATCAGAAGTTTCAGTAAAGGTAGACCAAATGTGGGATTTCCTAGAAAAGAGATTTCAAATTGTTCTTAAAATAGTAGAGGAGTCTACAAAGAAAGGTAGTAAGAAAAGAAAAAAAAAGAGGCTGAACATGCACAAAGCAAGGGTAAGGGCAAAGTTGCCATCATTGAAGAGGTTGTGGATTCGGAAATAGACAATGATAGTGGATGTGAGATATGTCAATATGACCATCCTAAGAGTTGTTGCCCTATAATCTCACATCTGCACGAGTCTAGGATGTATGCACTCAACCCACAATTAAATAAAAGGCAAACACCCCAAATGTTACCTTATTCTCAAGGTAACCCAAGGCAGTTCCACCAACCCTTAACATATTATCCCAGTGGAACTCCACCATAACCGATTGAGTAATATCAATAGTGGCAACACCCATAATTATGGGAAATGCCACCACCAAGGCAATAGTATCTATATTGGCAACCTGACCCATATGGAGATTACATGTAGTAGCCAATCTTCCCACATGACTCTACTAGTCACATCACTCCTCAACCTCACTACCAAGCCCGCGAGTATTATGGGACTTCCTCTTCTATAGGTGATATTTTGCAAGCATATCATCCTTTTCATCCAGCCACATCTCTTTCACCAATAGCTCCACTACCACCTACTCCTGCGATGTAAGGCAAAATCCCTACCTAGCCATAGCAACGTAATGCCATGAGAGCTATTAACTCTCAACCTATTGTTGGTTCCAACAACCACATGAAGAAAAGACCTTTCTTTAGAATCAACAATCCAACCAAGCCCTTGCAATCACAAGTGGCTAATTCCTTAGATGCCTTAATATCAATCAATACTTCGGAGCCCCCTTCAACCCAATCACTACACTCAATGCATACAGTCATGCTAACACATGCGATCACCAATTGGATCAAAGCTGGTCACCTTCCTAGGAAATTCTCTGATCCTAGGAGTCCTTTGATATACTTACAAATCACTGAAAATGCACCGTGCAAGGCTTCTTTGGATTCAGGTTCCAGTGTCAACTTGATTTCTCAAGAAATGTACAAGGCCTGGAACTTGCCTCCATTGAAAAAGAGCAACATCTGTCTAGAGTTGACCAACCAGTCCATCACTGTCCCATTAGGACTAGTGAAAGACATTGTTAGCACTGTTTGTGGGTGGTCATACCTAGCTGACTTACTAGTGATTCAGGTAAACAATGGTAAGGGGGACTTCCCAATCATAATGGGAAGAGCATGGCTAAGCACCATCGACGCACACTTAAGAATCCATGATCTTTCCCTAGAAATATCAAAGGAAAATACATTTGGAAAGATCAAGAAGAAGAAAGTTTTGTGCATCACATACAGTGACACAGGGTGTAATTGCGTGCAGAGGTCATGGTTTGTGCAAAGTTTAGTATTGCCTGCATGCAATCGGTGTGCACAAGTGATTAACATACAAAGATTCCTGTATACAATAGCCACACGATAGAAAGACACCAAGTTGTTGACAGTTGATCAAGAAAGTAGTTCACTCATATGCATGGAACCAACTAAGGGTTTGACTTGTGCTTACATCAATAGCATAGACGCATTACAGCAAGTCCACCACCAACTTCCAGGTCTTAACCTTGAAAATATCAACTAGGGGAAGTTGGAAATCCTTGAGAAATTTAAGCAAGAGCCCCTTGAGCTAAAACCATTGCCCACCAGTATGGAATACTCCTTCCTTAAAAATGGAAAACTGGTAATTATCAATGCTAATCTTGCTCCTCAATAGAAAGAAGAACTACTAACGGTAATAAATAAATGGTTAGAAGTCTTCGCTTGGTCATATCCCGAATTAACTAGAATAGATCCTAGGATATGCCAACATAGAATTTACACTAACCCCTCCATGAAGCCTCGAAGACAAATGTAGAGGCCATTGAACCCTAAGCTAAAATAAGTAGTTAAGGAAGAAATCGAATAGCTTCTCAAGGCTGGGTTCATATACCCCATTGTTGATAGCAAATGGGTTATCCCCTTAGTTATTATGCCTAAAAAGGGAGGCAAATGGAGGGTGTGCATAGATTTCAGGTTACTAAATATGGCAACATTCAAAGATCACTTTCCATTGCCATTTGTCAACCAAGTCTTAGACACCATCGTAGGGCATCGCTATTACAGTTTTCTAGATGGATATAGTGGATATAACCAAATACAAATAGCCCTAGAAGACCAAGCCAAGACTATGTTCACCAGTCCTTGGGAAATGTTCGCATACAAACAAATGTCGTTTGACTTATGCAATGCCCCTTCAACATTTCAACAACTAGTTCTAAGCATTTTCCAACAGCAGATAGGAAATGGTGTAGAAGTCTTTATGGACAATTTCTCCACCTATGGAGCAAACTTTGATCAAGCCTTGGACCAATTAGAGCAAGTTTTAAAAAGATGTGTAGAAACCAATTTGAAGCTTAACTAGCAGAAAAGCCATTTAATGGTCCAAGAGGGCATAGTACTAGGGCACAAAATCTCACATACAGGGATAGAGGTAGATCCTAAGAAAATCAAAATTATCCAAGGAATTACCCATCAACTGAAAACTGTCAAAGATATTTGGTCATTCCTTGGACATACTGGTTACTATAGGAGATTTATTGAGAACTTTTCAAAGGTTGCCAAACCATTGGTGAAATTAACGAAAAAGGACGTACTGTTCGAGTGGACTAGGGAATGTGGATTAGCTTTCCAAACTCTAAAACAAAAGCTAGTAGAAACACCCATTATAAAAGCTCCTAATTGGTCCAAACCATTCCATATCATGACTGACACGTCCAACTATGCTTTAGGAGCCATACTTACATAGTTAGATGACCAAGAGCGTCCTTATTACATCCACTGTGCAAGTAGAAGTATCGTAGGTGCATAACTTAACTACACTACCACAGAGAAAGAATTAATGGCTATAGTGTTTGCACTAGAAAATTCTAGACACTATGTATTGGGATATAAAGTATATATACATACAGATCATAGTGTAATCCGGTTCCTCATGAATAAGCCAATGGTAAGCCCTCGTATCATAGAATGGCTTGTAATCTTACAAGAGTTCAATTTAACGATAATCGATCGCAAGGGCACTGAGAATGTAGTTGTTGATCATTTATCTCAGTTGAAATGGGACAACAAAGAGGATGAGTATCCAATTTCTAATCATTTCCCTGATGAATTCCTCTTTGCTGGTGTAGTGAATAATCAATCACCCACGGAGACAAACTAGTACAGTAGCACTCTTACCTATCTCCTCACCCAACAAACACCACAAGAGTTAAACCTTAAGAAGAAACAACAGTTTCTTCACCAAGCCAAGTACTTTATGGAGATCAATGGGCAACTTTAGAAAGTGTGTCCCGATGGCTTGGTTTGATGGTGTGTTCTCGATGTAGATTAACTACGAGTTCTCCAATATGCTCATGAGGGTCCTTGTGGGGGTCATTACATTGGGAGACGAATGGCCATCAAGATCCTACTTGCAGGATATTATTGGCCTACATTATTTTGCGACACCCATCATTTTGTCCAATCTTGTGAGCACTGTCAACATGATGGGGAAATGACTGCTAGAATGGAGGGTCTGCAACAATGGATTCAACCGTTAGAACCCTTCAACATTTGGGGAATTGATTTTATGGGGCCAATTACACTAATGTCCAATGGAAAATCTTATACTATTGTTGCTATTGATTACCTAACAAAATGGGCAGAAATAGCTACTGTTAAGGATTGTACATCATCTATAGCTACATGATTTATTTAACAACAAATCATAAATAGGTTTGGTGTGCTATGTGCACTTATTTTAAATAATGGTACGCACTTCACAAGTGCAACTTTTTGAAAATTAATGTATTTCTTAGGGGTTAAGCACAAATTGACAACACCATACCACCCCCAAGCAAACGGTCAAGCCAAAGTCACCAACAGGGAGATTACGTAGATATTGACAAGAACCATTAGTAAGTTTAGGTAAGATTGGAGCACTAAACTGAACGATGCTCTTTGGGCATACTGCTCCACATGGAAACTCCCTACAGGCTACTCTCCTTATGAGTTAGTGTATAGTAAATTACCAACACTTCCCATTCAAACTAAGCTCTGTACACTATCCATGACATGTGACCTCAACTTTGACCTTGATCTAGCACAGAAACAATGGTTATTAATCCTTAACTTGCTAGATGAAAACTGATTAGCTGCCCTGTCATCTAACAAATTACACAAGGCCTTCAATAAACAATGTCATGACCTAAGAATTAGGAAATTTAAATATCAGCCAAGAGATAAGGTTCTCTATTGGAATCCCATACATGTGCCACAATGTACTAAATTTCAAACACTGTGGGAAGGACCTTATATTATTTATGCAACTTTTCCTTCAGAGGCCATGAAAATATACAAACTTGAGAGCCCAAATAAGAAACTTTTGGTTAAAGTGCAACAAACTAAACCTTTTCATGAGCTTAGGACAACCAGTACACATGTTACCTCTATTAGTGGACAACCTTGCTCACTATTTCGGATCTCCTCCTTCCAACTCAATCATGGGGGAGATGGCCACCTATGCTAACCGTTCTAGGCCCTCAACTATTTTTGAATTTTTTTTTACACATTATTTCAAATTTTCTTATTTTTGTTTTACACCATCATTCATGTTTTTATTGTTTCTTTGTTTGCTTGATTTACTTTTATTCATCATCTAATAAGCGCTCATGATGGTGGATTAAATTATATCATATTGATTGCTAATGTTTGGTTTTTACCTTTGAGTTATGATGCTGATATTAAGGTATGGTTCTTTTGGTAAAATAGGCAATGAGTCCATGCCATCCACTCATCCATACAACTATATGGTCTCCTTTGGTTTGGAATTATACAGTCCCCTTTTTCTAAGTAAACTTGTTAATGAATTGGTGGCTGGGTACTTTTCAAACCAAGGAAAGACTCAAAGGATGAAAAGGGTATGACTTCAAGGGGATTCAATGCATTGGTGCTGGCCATTCTCTTAGGTGGTTGGATTATTTTTCTTGGTTTTTCCACCATTTTAACATCATTCAAATATTAGGAAGCTCAGTGAATAAAAATAAGTCTTTGCATGGTGTGGTTTTCATGCACAAACATCAAAAAAAGAAAAAAAAGAAAAGAGAGAAAAAAGAGAAAAAAGTGAGAATTCAAAGCACACCCCTTATACATAATAAAGCCATATGGGCTACAAGCACTAGTTATGGAACTGGAAAGACATGTTACCCATGCCTAAATGTTCCCTCTAACTAAGGCCCTTTCTTGCTTCCTGCTTCTCCATCTTGCTCTCCTCAAAATGGTGGTGAATTTTTGTGGAAACATTCTTGTTTCTTCCAGTGGATGAATTGGTCAGGTTTGTTGATGTGAGGTCACTGGATGTGATTTTTTTGAGTCTAGATTTGGGATGAGTTCTACTCAGTCACATTAACCATGAAAGACACAAGGGACTTTACAAAACCTTGTCCTTAGGATTCCATTCCATTCCATTCTCTCCTCTCCATCTTTCTTCCCATTTTCCACCTCATTGTCGATTTTATCATTAGTCCATTCTGGGTTGATTCATTATTTTCCTTTGGTGAATTTTTGTAGGTAATTTTTTAACTCTTGCTTCCAAATGACATTCCTAGAGCCTACAGACTCTTTGGTTTGTGGGTTTGTCAGGGCATAAAAGGCATGAGCCTACTTTGGGGAGGACCCACTGGCATTCCTTTTTGGTGTAATTGTTAAGTTCTTTTCCTTAAACATTTCATGCAATCAATTATCTCTTGTTTCATCCCCATCCATGACATCCATTTTATTGGCATTATCATTGTTATTTTTCCCATCTTTCTTGTTCCTCATATTTTTCCATCTTATAGCTACTGGAGGTTCGCTCTTAGTCGTGGGCACCTTGGCACAAATTTTTCAATTTTCTCCATTTTACTATTTTCCTAACCCCTACACCTTGCATAGTCACCTGTGATAAATCTCTGAACTAGTTTCTACCATAACCACAACTCAACCAGTGCGCTTCATATCGAGGCAAGGTATCAACTGCATTGTGGTTTATCTATCCTTGCTCATTTGTGACTATGTTGTTTGTGAAGATGGTGATCATACAAACAATGGATTAGGCTTGGAGGAAGCACTCAAAATGGACCGAAACTGGAGCGTTTACGAAAGGAGCAACTCTAGTGGCATGGCTATGGATAAACAATGGAAGGCGCAATATTAGCATTAGCAGCAACACGCTTCATTTTCTTTCTCTCTCTTTCTCTACAAGATGCCAAATAAAGGCTTGGATGTTATTTATGTATGAGTGTTCACCACAATGTTGTAATATGCTTTTTGATCTATCACTGGGCACGTTGAGTCTATCATCCCATTCTACCGTCAGTTGTTAATTAGTCAATAATCCCATACCTTCCCAATAAATTGTAAGGAACTCGAGGATGATTTTTCATTCAGTCATGGGGGTATGATGAGAGTGGTTACTCTAGTAGTTTATTCTAATTATTAGAGCAGTTATTCTAGCAGTTTATTCTAATTATTAGAGCAGTTACTCTAGCAGTTTATTTTAATTATTACAGCAATTACTCTAATGGTTTATTCTAATTATTAGAGCAGTTACTCTAGCGATTTATTCTAATTATTACAGTTCTTACTCTAATTATTAGATTAGTTTCTCCCAAGCCTATAAATACAGTGCCCATGCACACAGTTGGAAAAGAAGTCTTTTAGCAGTCAAGTAGCAAAACTCTTGTAGTCTGTTTGAAAGTTAGAGTATTTTCCAAGTGCCCGCATTAGGAGGTCTAAGTGTGGACGGATCTTTATTCGAGCATTGTGTACCTGAGCACACCTTGTGTACTGTAATAAAGACGAGCTCTTTGATTTATCCTTGCAACACTTGAGATTTGTTTTCTTATGCATTTCTTTTATTTTATTTTCTTATGCATTTATTTTATTTTATTTTATTTTATGCACTTTACATTTCTGTTATTAGCACAACAATTCATTTTTATCAATTAAGAAAATCATTAAATTACACAAGCATGATCACTTCAAGCATGCATGTAATGCTTGGTAACCCAGTAATGATTAGCATTTGGTAATCCTAGCAGTGTTGCACTAGGTCAGGATGTGTACAGCAAGTGGGAATAGATGCTGGTGTTAGGATTAGTTAGAACTTAGTTAATGAGTAGTTAAGTTAAATTAGTCACTTAGTTACCTCTCTCCTTCCCTACTAGCGTAGGACATAAAAACATAAAAGTTATAAAAATCATATGCCTCAAGCTTACTTAACCATACAATCATGACATATAGGTAAGCTTGGGAAGAAAATGATCAACCAACTTGTCCTTGTTCCACAAGGGCGCATAAGCACTTAGTCCTTGAAATTTGACCGGATCGTGCGTGAAATGCTCATATTTGTATGGTTGAGCATAGGGGTACCTCGCCACTCATCAGCATCATTGATGACTTGGAAGAGGTTTGATTCATTTCTACTTCCCCAACTAAGAGTTTTAGCTATTGGTTGTAGATGGATCATTATAGGCCTATAATTTTTTAGTAGTGGTGGTGGAACTTGCGACTCTCGCCGCCATTACATTGGTTCTTGCTGAGGCTTCTTTTCTAGTTCTTATTCTAGTTCATCACCAAGGTCATTTCCTAGCGCTATGGGTTTGAGCAACTTAGAGAAAGAAGCATTCTGAGCCCTCCTAGAAATGTCATTAGTGTAACCCACGATTTCAATACACTTGCATAGCTTTCTAATTAAGCAAGGAAGTGGAAGTGTTGGCTTCCCTACCTTTCTTTCCTTAAACCATCTTTGAATCTCCATGAAGTACAACTAGGCAAGATTGGCATTGTATTTTTTCATCAAGATTGCACTTCCTCTAGTTTCCTAAGTTGATATTCTATTGAGCCCTTTAGTGGGAAAGAGGTGGTATGTGCCAATTTTGAAATAAATCCTCTCTTCCAGAGTCAACTCATTGTATATTTTTTTTCTTTGTTATATGCCCACTTCAACCATAGTTTCCTTGTTTCTATGTCAAACCTTGTGGACAAATGTGCTACCTTGGCTCCCACATTTGATATGTTCAAAGCCTCTGTAATGGCCTTGACTGAAAAAGAGACATAGACTCTACCAATGTTGATGGTGGTTCCCTCTTCCTTATTATGCCAAAATTGTTACATCTCACTAAGGTACCATTCCACACTTTCAGAGAGGATGTGCCATAAAGGCGATGCTTGAAGCTAAGTTCTGATCACCTTAGGGATAAAAGTCATGAATGGCTCAAAGTTCATTTCCATGATAACTATGGTCAACATGGATCTCTCCTAGATGGCTTGGAGGCATTCTTAGGACAACATGACATGTTGTCCTTAAACTTGAGCCTGTGGTTGTATGGCCTCCTCTTGGACCAACTACCTTGTAGCAGGAGCCTCTTGATGAATGCTAAATGACTAGGCCTCCTATTCTTCATGCTTGACTAGTGGGCCTTGTTCTCCTAGTCAGTCTTTGCTACCTCTCAAGCGTTTGCTAGCATCCTGCAAAGGTCCTTCTTATCCTCCTCTTTTTGGGGCCATCTATAATCAATCAAGGATTTGGTGTTACTAAGGTGTTTCTTATTTATCATCAATAGGTTTATACCTTACTCATGACCTTAGTTCTATTAAGTTCTTAGTTCATGTGCTTCCAGAGTTAGAAAAATTTTAAGAAAAATGCCCAAAAAGTGTTAGCTTCTTTTATGCCCCTTTGCAATTGGCTTTTTTTCCCTAATGTATGGCTTATAATTATGGTTATGATCCCTTGGGTGAGAGAATTAAATATTTTGGCATGCATACAACTGATTATTCAGTCAAACACTTAAGGTTTTTAACATTCTTACCCTTATAATACCTTCTNACACTTAAGGTTTTTAACATTCTTACCCTTATAATACCTTCCAGGTTGATGAGTGGCGAGGTACCCCTACACTCAAACATATGAATACGAGCGTTAAACGCGTGATCCAGGCAAACTCCGCAGACTAAGTGCCTACACGCCTTATGGAACAATTAAGGTTAATCATTCATTGTCTTCCCAGACTTACTTGTATTTGTCACGATGTATGGTTAAGTAAGTCTGAGGTATATGATTTTTATATCTTTTTTGTTTTATCTCCTATGCTGATAAGGTGAAGGGTGAAGAGGTTAATTAACTAACTAACTAAGCCTTAATTAACCTAGCATTAGTATCCATTCCCACTTACCGTTCACACCCTGAACCAATGCAACCTTGGTTACCAAACACTAATCGTTGCTGGGATCACCAAGCGTAATGCACATGCTTGAAGCGGTCGTACTGAAGCACTTAACTAGAAGAGAAGGGTTGAGAGAGGTTTAATGACTAATAAAGCATGTAAATAATTAACAGTAAATAACAATAAATAAAATCCTATTTAGCCTATTCCATGCACTGCAAGGTTTATCCAAGAAGTTTGTCTTTATTGCCATACACAAACTTATGTTCATGTACAATATTTGCTTGAATAAAGATCTGTTCACTTTGGAGCTCCTACTGCGGGCACATGGAAAATATTCTATCTCTGAAGAGGTAAAACTACCAGATTTTCACTGGTCTAGATCTAGATGAGAAACAAGGGAGAGCCACCTCTTATTTATAGACTTGGCGGCGCACCACGATATCGCTTACGTGATATCGGGAAGGACGATGCGATATCGCAGCTGACATGATATCACGTACGCAATATTGCGACCCATGCGATATCGCATCCCATCACAGGTGATAACAAATTTTGAAAAATTTATGCAAGTTTTCCACATTAGCACCCTCCTTAGCAACTACACCAATGATGAGCAACAAGGTACCCCTACACCCAATCATGCGAATCACAAGCATTCACACATGATTCAATCAAATTCCATGGATGGGACTAGTTGTGGCATCTAAATTGTTATGTCTTGATCACAATTCACTATCTTCCCACTTGGACTAGTGGTAGCTTTGTCATATATGGTTTGGTCCAAAGTGAGGCATATGATAATTAATATTGTTTTGGCCTTATGCTACTCCCAATGATAATAAAGAAATCAATTATTTAAGCTAATTAACAATGGAAAGTAGAGTTTAAGCTAGCCTACATGCGATAAGTATCTATTTCTAACCTTTCGTACATGCCTCGGACTTCGTGTAACTACCACTGGGATTACCAAGTGTACCGTTACTTGGCATACCAAACAATAACACTACTAAATTACCAAGCAGTTACACTTAAGCACTTGCGATTAGTCACACTCATTCCGCTTAATGATAAAAAATCATAAAGAGCAATAAATAATAAACATTAACTAAGAAAAATAGTAGGCATTTTAAGTAATTAAAAATAATAATAAAGCTACAATCAGTCTTTATTGCTGAACATGTAACATGTCCAAGTACGTCACACTTGAATAAGGATGCCAAACAATCAGTTAACATCACGTTGTGGGCATGCACTGAAAACTAATAAAACTTGAAATCTGTCTTCTTTATACTACTAAAAATCTATATGAATCTATCTCCCAACCATGCACCCAAGTGTTGTATTTATAGGCTAGCACAAAAGGGGCAATATTGGATACCCGACATTGAAGGTTGTGCCCCAATATTAGATACCTGACATCACGGCTCCAATATCGAAGCCCTATAAAACATGACTCATCACTTACATCATTAAAAAGGAACATAGACAAATTTGGCACTACTTTCATTATAAAGCCTCTTCATCATTTAATTTTTCTTTTCAAAATATTTGCACATTTTATAGTAAGATATTTATAAGATAAGATGATAATTCTAATACTATTGTACAAGAAGCATCTCTCTAATTTACTCTTGAGGATATCACAAAGGGTGTTAAAAAGCTAGCATCTAGCAAAGCTGTAGATTCAGATTGCTCTATATGCAAAATTATTAAAGTGGGAAAAATATACTATTCACAGAGAAATTTAATGCAAATTAAATTTAAGAATGAAGCAAGGATTAAATAAACATTGGAAAACTAGTAAAGGTATCTTATTACATAAAAAGGAGGATAAAAATAATTTGAACAATTATTCAATAATTGTTATAAGTAATATTTTTGCTAAGTTGTTAGCCACTCTGTTAGAAAAAAGAATTAGTTCTTAGGTTGAAGGTAACTAGGTCAAAGCAAGATGTGAAGTAGCTTTCAAATAACATCACTCTACTATTGATCACTTAGTTACTCTTAGACATTGCATGGAATTTACAAAAATACCTAATAAAAATGTTTTTTTTATTAATTTTGCAAAAACATATGATTTATTGATCTATACAAAACTATGGTTGTGTGTACATAAAATTGGCCTTCCTTCAAACGTGATTGCAACAACTCAAAAATTGTATGAGAAAGTGATTATTGAAATTACAAATAGTAATTCAAGAAAAAAAATTTCAATTTCAAAGAAAAATTAGAGTTAATCAAGGTTATCCACTTTCTCCAACTCCCTTTGGTATCTTTATTGATGAAATGCAAGAATGGTTGTGCAATAAGCAAGATAGTCATGCTATCAAAATTGGATTCCAAGTAGTGAATCTTCTTTTATATGTAGATGATGGTGCCTTGGTCTTCACTACTATAGAAGGTATTCAAAATATATTGTAAATTTTAGAAAATTATTATCATTCATTTGGTCTTCAAGTGAATGTAGATAAAACCAACTTGATAATCTCAGGTACAAGAAATAACTATTATAACTTCTATTATAACTTCTATATGTGGGGAAAATGCATCAAATAAAAAATAGTATGAGATTTCAAGACTCTGTATGCTTTCAAAAACAAGGGCAAAGATTTAGCCCTCAAGGCTTGAAAGGTCAAAAAACAAATTTTTCATACTATCATCTATCTTATTGTATTATATGGATGTGTTGTTTGGGGACCTGGACTTAGTGCCAAACTTTGGAAAGATATTGAAAACATGTAAAAAGCTTTTCTCCTCGATGAGTTAAAGGTGAAGATGTAAACACCTTACTCAATGTTATTATATAAATGTGATTTATTACCTTTAGAAGTGAAAGCCTCATGCCAATTCATTATATACACTCATAGCTTGCTTATCTCAAGATAAGAGAAATTCTCTAAAGCAGTTATTGAGGATTTGCAAGACCATGGTTGGTATTTTCAAGAGATGCAACGGTGAGAAAATGGAACATTTCTTGGGAGGGAGTGTAGCAAAATCCTAAACATATTTGCTAACTAGTCAAATAGAAGGTTTTAACATCGATGTGGGCTAATATGGAAGGCAAGAGGTAATCTTATTTACACCACATTAGATCTAATAATATAGATGTAGAAGCTCACTATCTCCTAGTTGCTATTTCCATGAAGTATTAGAATGCCATCAGCAAGTTTTGCTTAAGTTCTTGTCATCTTAAAATGGAAAGTGGAAGATGGCTTTAATGCCTCTGAGAAGAGCACATTTGTAGGTTGTGCAAATCAGGAGCCCTTGAAGATGAGTTACATGTGTTTTTTTTTATGTTATAATAACTCATTTGAGATAACATTATAATGTTACAACGAAAAGCCTATATGATTTATTTTTGATGCCCCCATTGGTGCTTGGTCAATTTGTAGAATCTATCTTTATTTTTCATTAAAATGTAATATTTGTCCAATATATCCTATGGGTCTTTGAACTTAATAAAGCTTTAAGTCATTTTATTTCATTTCATAAACCAAGAGATTGTGACAAGTCGTTACTATTAGCAATAATCTATAAATAAAAAATATAAATAAATAAATCATCATCATCATTATTTTAACCTTGTCTTACTAAAATGGGGCCAACTAATAAATAAATAAACTATGTAATATATAATACAATATATCAAAAATGATCCTTTTTGGAGATTTAGATAGCCTTCTTGAGCAATCATTTTACTTGGTCAATAATATTGATAAAGTGCCTAAACATAGTTGAACACCCTATCGTTTTCAAGTCACTTTGCTATACTCCATAAAGCTTGGTCTCGTCAAGGGTGAACTTTAAATTACCTTGTGGGTGAGGTGGTCATTCATGCTAATTTAGTTCATTGCATCTCAAAGTGCACAACTACGAAAAAACCCTAGATAGAAGTGATGGCTGAAATCTTCGGTCACACGAGCCCTGGCAGAGGTGCCTAAAAAAGGCAATTATTTTCATGGGGAAAACTCCAAACTCCCACATCACATCGCAACCCAATCTAATCGTCCATCGTATCGCAAACAGAACAGCCCCTCAAAGGCAGAGAAATGAAGGGAAGGGAGGGTAAGGTTCCTCTGCTTTGACCAGCTCTGGCTCCACCATCAAGAGGGAGGGATCTTTCAATTAGACAACACAGGATGATGCCAGGTAAGCATGGAAAATCCCAATCAAAATGTGAAGTGGGTGGGTAGCAGCAACAGAAGCTGACTAGAGTACAAACTACTGTTGGTGGGTTGTCTGTCCCTGTCTAAAATTGATAAAAAAAGTATAAAAAAAATAAAAGAAAGCAAAAGCCCTTGCCAATGCTAATGGCTTATAAAACTTAAACCGAAATGTACATTATGTTATCAGTTTCAAAAATATTACCAAGAGCTTTTTGTAACATTTCAAACAAAATCAAATTTTCAACTGTAATATTCCATCTATGCTGGAATAAGTATCAAATGAATTTAACAAAACAATCCAATTTGCAACAAAGTTAAAATGATGATGAATATTCTTATTTATCTCTAACGGTAACGGAAGCAGAGCCTAAAACGGGATGCCTTACTGCAAGTTATGTAAAGTTTGAATGAATGCTGCTCCAAGAAATACTATACTGTATTCTACTTTCTGGGTTTCATGGTAGGTCAGATGTTACAAGTAGATCACGCACGGTGGTGTTGTATCATGTTGACAGCAAGTTGCTGTCCGTGTGGTCACTCACTGTAGTCCATAAGATTCTGCCCATGCTTGCTTGGTCCTGATATTCTTCTTCTTCTTCTTCTGGTGCCTGCTTTTCTTTATATATTCTTCGTCCGCTTCTTCTGCTTCCGATTGCTCCTTTGTGTCGTCTTCTTCTTCTCCTGTTTTCCTGCTTTTTGGGTTGTGGGTTTGAGTTTCTTGAGACCAGACCTGCGTATCTGCGGCCGAGTGCCGACATCGGATATTGGGCAGATTTCGCAGTGTCCCCCTCAAAGTTGAGTTGCTGGGATTTTCAGTTGTTTCAGCAGAAGATGATGGAATCATGGAAAAGAAGCGGCCCAGAAATAGCATGCATCTCTTGCCTTGCTTGTTTGCTTGCTATGACAGCTTAGCTGTTTTGGATCTTCCTTGGCTGTGTTCTGCGCGACAGAGGAACAGTTTTGGCTCAGAAGATCTCCCGGAGCTTGCTGTCCTGTTTTTTTCTCTCAGTGTTTGTTTATTGCCTGCCTCTACAATTGCAGCTTTTGAAGGGTTCTCGGGGAGCAGATGGCTTGCCTGTGATCGTATTCCACAAGATTATCGATTAATGCGCCTTTCCTTCCTCGATGCTGGGATAATTCAGATCCTTCCTCGATGCTGCAAAAATTTGAAAATCTATTTTTAGTATTAGTACCTACACTGCAGCACACAAGTGGATCATCTGGAACATGCTTGTGTAGTTGAGCTCAGGCCTCAGGCTGTGTTGCTATCGTTATTGTTGCAAACTTGCATTTGCGTTGCTTTCATACAAACATAAGCGATCTGGTGTGGTCTGGGCCAGGCAGGCAAGCAAATTAAAGCCTAGTTACAGTCGTCCCCGCATCCCTGCATCTGGGTTTAATTTGCATAGGCTGCAAAAATTCCAGAGCGGACATGGAGCATTGCCATCACCGGCATTATCATCATCCTCAGCAGCAGCAGTATCAGTATCAGTATAATCAGTATCATCATCAGAATAATCATGATAACCTTGTTCTTCCGCAGCGCTGCAGCAGAAATCAGCAATCGCGATCTTTCTCCTCTGCTCTTCTGGATGCCATCTGCAAGTCCACGGCCGCGGACGAGGAGATTATTGCAAGGAGGAGGAGTTGCAGAAACAAATCCGTGGATGAGGAGGAGTTCATGCATGCCGCCCATGCCAGATTCATCAAGAATAACAACGGCGGCGACTGCGTCCAAAAATGCTTCCTCAACCACTTCCATCATCATCTGGAATACTCATGCAAATCAGCAGCAGCCCATACTTCTTGTATTTCAGCCCAAGAACACAGAGATTATTGCCGCCAATGGCATTCTGCAACTACCACAACTGCAACAAATTCTTCCGATTGGAGTGATTCCGCCGTCTGCAACAACAGCGCATATCTCTCGTCTGATGCAGAATCGATCTACAGGCGGCCAAGCAGCAGTGGCAGAGCCGGCAGCAGAGGAAGTCGTTCCAAGGCCTCCGGCTCGGGCTCAAGTTCGGGCTCAGGCAAAGGCAGATGGGTTTCTTCCTGCATGGCCGCTGCCAGGAACAACTTTTCCTCCGACGATCCATCCGAGGATCATCATCATCATCATCATCATGTTACAGAGCCAGAGACAGATTCAGGAGGAGGCTTACATGCCCGATCCATGTCTTGTCTGATGCAGCAGCAGCAGCAGCAAGAAGAACCCAAATTCAAATGGAAGCAGAACAAGCCCAAGCAGAAGCATCATCACAAGGATTCATGCTCATCCAGCAAGAAGAAACTGAAGCCTGTGCATCCAAATTCTCCAGGCAGAAGGCTGGCAAGCTTCCTCAACTCTCTCTTCACAGTCGCAAGCACCAAGAAGGCCAAAATCTCCGCTTCCTCCTCTGTAAGTGAAACAACTACCACTGCTCATGCCTGTTATTCTTCCATGGACAAGAAACTTCAACAATCCTCCTCCTCCTCCTCCTCTGCAACAACATCGTTTCTCAGAAAAAACAACTCTTCCAGAAGTTGTTCTTCTGCATCTGCTGCTGCTGCTGCTGCTAGAAACAATGGCTGTCCAAGGTCTGTGAAATTCTACCCTTCCGAGATTCACATTCACAGTCACAGGAACCCTGTTAGCCCCAGCCCCAAAGTCGTTGCTGCCCCTTCCCCTGCTGCTAATGCCGAGTCTTTGAAATTTTGTACCAGAATGACGCTAAGGCGTCTTGAGAGGGACACCCAGGCTGCAGCAGCCATGGCTCAAAATATCATTGCCAAGTACAGCCACAGCGCCAACAGAATCCTTGAGGCGGTTGCCAGGGATCTCAACAAATTTGAGCAAGAGCAAGAGCAAGAGGACGATGATAATGCCAGCTGTGCTAGTTCTGATCTGTTCGAACTTGAGAACCTGTCTGCAATTGATATCAAAAAGTATCAGGAAGAGCTTCCTGTCTATGAAACCACTCGTCTGGAACCCACTAAATCCCTTGCAAGAGGTTTACGTTGTTGAACCAAACAATCTCCCCACGTCTTTCTGTCTGTCTGTCTGTCTGTCTGTCTGTGTGCAGATGTTCTGCAAGGCAAAAATTTTCCATTACCATGGTTCCTTCTTTTGACAGATTTTGTTTCTTTAGGCGAATGTGTGTGTACTTTTGGTTTGGAACTGTTCATGCAATATCTGGCCTCTGAAAAATCTCTAACATGTTTGCTTTTGAGTTCATGTTTAGTGTTTTGTGAATTCTAATTTCTCTGTATTTGAAATACGAACCTTTTTAATCGGTAATCATAATTCTCAATACGCAAATCATTGATGCTCCTTCTCTGAAGGGGCTTGGTTACACAACTTATCATTAAACATGTTCCGGCATGGACGTGGAAACAATTCTGTATAAATTGTACTGCCTTTCATTGATTTCCACAGGGTTAACTGAAATTTACATTCTGTCACTATTTTGGGGACAAAATCAAGCATGGTGTGTGGCAGAACACACTTTCTTCTCATTTTGATTATGCATACCGTCATTTCAGTTGATCCGATGATACAAATCAATGAAAAACCAAAACGTTTTCATTTGTTGATTGATTGAACTAGTTGTAATTGTTGGAGCTTCCACAGCCAGAAGCCCTCTCGTCTAGTCTCTATGGCATAAACAATGGGAAATTAGGCATGCACTCCATGGAGCTGTGTATGTATTTGATTATTCGGTAGGTGGGTAAGTTGTCTGTTGTTAAACACACTTTGTCTGAGTAATTCGTTGTGTGCTTGTATATGCATGTGTCCTGTGTGCGGTGTGCCTGATCGTTCAAATTTTATACAGTAACATGGAAGCTGCGACCAGATTCTGATTCCTGAGAAAACATACTGAAATTCCCCACTCAGAAACAGGGGAAGGATGTATGGATGGATGGTTTATGGACAGCCCAGGAAAGCTGAGCCACCAATAATGTAGGATCCGCTCTTCTGCTGCAATTTTTGTTTATTGATCCACCAATGGATGAATGCTAAAGCAGGAACCTGGCATCCGGCAGGGACGAAATCATAAAATATATATCCGTGTGGTTGGGCAAGTGGGTGCAAAATGCAATGTGAACACGTTGAATATGTCAGGGAGAACAGAGCTCTCTGTGCTCGTATTGGGCCAGACACAGACCCAGCCCCAGACCCAGACCGGGCCAGCAGTATTGCAGAAGGGTGTTGAAAAAAAAAACAGAAGTGATAAGGAAGAAGGGTACAGGGCGGCAGATAGGCGGGACAGCATGACTGCAAGAGCATAAGCACGAGGAGGAGCATGATCTTGACATGAGAGAGTTTAGAAGACAGCGTTTGAACTTTGGAATGAAAAAATTGTCAGCAAACAAGCAAAGTTAAAGGCAATCGAGGTTGATACTTCATGGCAGGGCAGAGGTGAGCATGTCAGAGATGAAACCAAACACACAACACATTCACACAATGAGTGTAATCATTCGGCCCAGTGCTGATGCTGCTTCTTCCTTTCTCCATTCTCTTCCTGACCCATCATTCCTATTCTCCCCAGTCCCATGCATGCACCGCCACTGCACTTTTACTTGCACTTGCAGTTGCACTTGAATTTGTGTCCTGTATTCTCTCCTCTCTCTTTCTCTTTCTGTCTCTCTCCCTTTCCCTTTCTCACTCCCTGTAGATTATGACCTCTGCTTTTGAGTTTGGATGATCATCACTTGGGAGCGAGAGTAAGGTGCTTGTTTCTCAAGTTGTAGAATCTGAGTTTGAGGTTGGGCACACCCATTCAAAGCAGGTTAGGTTTTTGCCATCCACCAAGCCTCTTGGGACCTGCCTTGTGGCATTGAAGCCTCTCAAGTCCTAAGATATGGGTTCGAAAAACCACATTGGAAAAAGAAGATTAAGCTTTTTCTCATTCACTAATCCTCCATAAACCTTGCCTTAGAAAAATGAACATTGAGCTCCATGCAACAGCAGCAGGGGCATGGGCATAGACATGGACATGAAAGAAAAAGGCAACAGTGGGCAAAAGCCAAACAGGTACACAACAACAACAGTAGTACTCCTGACTCTGGCCAGGCCAGCCAACAAGTGTGTGTGTAGAGTAGGGTCGTGCCTAAAGGAATGGTCCAATGCCTGTGCCAATGCCAATGTGAGCGCGTGATTACGAAAGGAGACATATCTGGGTCGGGTCGGGCTGCTGCTGCTGCTTAGTGTAGTGAGTCAGTCATTACTCATTACCCAGTGATGGTGATGCTGATGATGTTGAGATTTTGAGTGAGAGAGAGAGAAAGAGAGAGTGATTGATGTTGCAAAAACGCACACGCTCACTCACGCACACGCGTGGGCACAGTGCAGATGCAATCACAGTGTCGCCACTGTCGCTGCCATAGCTACCCCACTTCACTTCACTACTCTTCCATTCTATTCTATACACAGGAGCCTTTCACACCCTTTTTTTCACACCTCCTTCCTTGTTCGCAGGTATTATACGGCGATTAGCAGGGTTTAATATATAGAAATCAGCAGGTTTCAGAATGGCAGCAGCGGTTTCAAGTATGTCATATTGCAGCAGCCAGGCAGTAGTAGTATGAGTTATGTACGTAACGAGTTTTGGACATACTTGGTACGGTAGCAGCCACGCCGGGCCAGTAGTAACCTATGTATATCCAGAATGAATCTGGAGGCATAAGGGTGTAAATTCCCCCTTCTCCACACTGGATAAGTGAAAGTTCAAGCTTATTTTAAGTCGCTTCAACCCATCTTATTACAATTTGAGAAAAAAATACTTTACCATCACTCTAATCCTCAATCTTATCCATTCAGGCACGGTGTTTCAGTAGCCACTATGATCGTCTTGTCTTGTTCTTATGTTCAGCCTCCCTTATAGCGTTGCTGCTCCGGTTGCATCTTCTATTTCATTCTCATTCTCATTCCCTTTCTCCTCTTGAGTTTAGTAAAACAGCTGAAGCAACAGCAACCATCACTGCAACAGGGTTATGCTGCTGTGGTGATACTGGTCATAATATATATAGAAACAGCCCCAGCCTCAGCCTACGCAGTCACTCACATATATGCAGTGGATGCAAAATCTCCTTCTGTTTTTATCTCCTTCGGAGTCCACGGTTGCATCATGCCGTGCCATGTAACAGCTTCGGTCAATCGCTTGAGAATCCAGACCATTCATAGCCATTCAATCACAGTACATTAACCGCGCTGCAACTTCCATCCATGTTGAAATTCCTCTGAGAAGAAGCAATCTCTGCGAATTCACGGTTCATGTCTTAACGTGGAAAACTTTGCTATGCATACAACATTTAAAAGCTTAATATTTAGCATATATATATAGTGAGTACATGAATTAAGTGTAAGAATTGATTATACATATATCCTAAGGCATGTGGAGTGATGGTAAGGTGCTTGTTTTTCAAGTTGAAGATCAGGGTTCAAGCTTGGTCACAACCACTCAAAGAGGTTAGGCTTCACTAGCAAGATTGCATAGCAAGATGAGTATTATGGCAGATGATCCTTATTAAGGCATATAGTTGTAGGGGGGTTCAAAAAATTAGAAAGTTTTATAATAATCCCTAGGCCTTTTGCAAGATATTTTGAGTTACACTAGATTTATTAAAAATTGTAATTGATTTCATAAGGGGTGTCAAAAACCAAAAATATAATTAATAATGAACTAAAAAGATTTAGAGTACATCACATGCTTAAGATTGAGTAGAAAACACCAAAAACATGAAAAGAAAAGAATTTCCAATTTTAAGAATATCTACTTAGGTGTATAACCTTACAATAGATATTCTGAAAATCAAGAGAGGAAAATCACTTCTTAATAGGGAGGATAGTCCCAACCCTAACAACATTTATATCACTTTCAATATTAATAACTTAAAAAAATAGTAAGAAGAAACTAATTACTAAAGAGTAAGCACGATATGAAGCCATATATCCCCATAAATCATTACAGTCACAACTTCTCGAAAATAATAGAAAAATATTTATCTAGCAAGCTTAAGATTTATAATAGCCTCAAACTCACAAAGATAGGGATCATCATTTAAGTTTATTTATTTTGTGATTTGTGAGGAAGAAGCATGAGACCTTTTATTGATTACAACTATAGAAGATCGAGGTGTAGAGAAAGATGAAGTAGAAGTCATGGATTTTATATTGAGAGTTATTATTTGAGATAACATGATTCTATCCATGGTTAATGAAGGATCTAGAATGACCACATTATTTTTGATTAATGCTTTGAGTAGCTCATCAACATAGTCATCCACTTTAGTCACATTTGATAATGGTTTAGATTATTGAAGTAGCTACTAAGCTTTTTTATCGACCTATAGTGAATTGTGTAACTCCTCTTTTTCCTTTTACAATTTTTCCTTTGCCTTGATCTCTAGATCAAAATTCCACCTAATGATCTCAAAATTATGCATTATGGATTTTTCAATAGATAGAGCCCTTTCTTTATCAACATTTATAGAGGTCAATTTTGCTTGCAACTCTTCCATTTGTTTCTTTGCCATTCTCAACCCTACATTGTCAATCAAAGTAGTTGGAAGCTATTTTTCTTTTCTTAAGTAGTAGTAGCCCCTTTGCTTACTTTCCTTTTTTCAACAAATTAACACTTCTTCTTTTATATTCATTAAATTGTTTTGTGATTGAGCTAATTGATGACGTGTATAGTTCTAGGTCCTTTAACTTCTTATTGAGCTCATGAACCCATTCAAATACATCACAGTGGGTTCTTTGAGCCTTTGTCAAATCCTCTACCTTCATACATCTCTTATAACATGCAATAACTTAGAAAGATAAGAAGGTTAGTGTATGAAGTATTACATTATTGTAGGAAGAGAAGATAGTTGAACTTAATGCTACTTGTTAAAGATTAATTATCACCTTTTCTTAGACCTTGAAATCAAGATGCTCATTGCTACACTCAAAAATACTCTTCTAGTTGAAAAGTTATAAATATATTCATCTAAAATATATTTCTTAATTATTTAGTTAAAAAACTTAACCATCACTTCATATTGCAGAAACTTATTTTCAAGGGCACAGTGGTACATAATAAAATCCATATGCTGCTCTTCAAAGAAAATCCCTTAGGATCTAATTATGTAATTTTTTGGAACCATCATAGTTCTAGTTACCACCTATTCTTCTTCAACCATACCTTAGTCCTCCAAGCTTATAACTATGGTAGTGTATAAACTATTGATGGTTTGAACATTGTTTGTTTTAATAGAATATGAAATTATTAGCACCTTAACACAACACATTATAAATACAAGGATAAACAATATGAATATGAAAAATGTAGCTTATTAAAGTCACATGACTTAACTTTCTACTTTATTCCATGCTTTAAAATCTTAAACTACTCAATCCCTATGTCCAACTGCACCTGAGCATGCAACAAACTAGTGCTTTCCAAGAAGTATTAACCTTCCTTTTTTATACACTAATATAGATGGAGAAAATCTTGGCCAAACTTCCCCATAATTTCAATAGATAAATAATTAAAAACCTCTCACTTGAAGATGTATTAGCTTTACCAAAATTGGTCATGTCCTTAAACATATAGAAGAGGTATGTATGATCGATACCAATTGCCTCACTCTAACCAACACCCATCATGGTTCTAAGGAAAAAATGAAAACACTTGAAAAACAAGCATTATATTGATATAGGAACCATTCCTAATAATATGTTCTAAGTGAAAACATAAGTGCATTATAATTAACCTTAAGTGAATGAAATATTGTATATGGTAATAACCCTGAGGTAAAAATTTCACTTGATTTCTCACAAATCAATTAGTTTGCATTAACTAGATTAAAGTTATGTAGGGCTACCTTGAAATCTAGTGTGATATAGGACTAAATTTCTTTTTCACTCATTTTAGTATCTAGAGACCATGACAAACTTGAACTTGCCATATAGAATGTTGCCAGTGAAGTATAAAGTGAACTTACCTTTGTAGAAGCACCAATAATCTATTGATGCTTTGATGAAGATCCTTACTACTTAGATGATGTCCTTTTGTTTTGTCATCATTATCTTAAAATAGATAAAAAAATTCTTAATTAAATAACATCAATTCAAGAATGTACCATTCCCTAACCTAGGCAAGGCTTAGTAGGATAATATGTAAAAGTGAAAAGTAAAGAACCCTCAAGGAAATTATATTGCATGACTAATCAAAACTACTAATGGAACAATGTCATAAAAATATAGATATTGAGATACTAATCCTCCATTAAGCAAAATTCTAGGATCTAATAGATAAATATGACATTTTCATAAAAAATAAAGATAGAATCTACAATTTGACCAAGTACTAATGGGAGTAACAAAAATTAATCATACAAGTTTTTTAATCTAACATTATAACACTATCTCAAATAGATAGTTACAACACAAAAAAGAAACACGTCACTCATCTTCAAGGGCTCATAACCTACACAACCTACAAATGCACTATTTGTAGAGTAATTGAATCTATCTTTTACTTTCAAATTTAAGATGATAAGAACTTAAGTGAAGCTTGCTGATACTATTTCAATACTTGATTGGAGTAGCTAAGAGATAGTGAGCTTTTGTGTAATGTCCTACATTTGTATATGTGACCTTAGTACTCTATTAAATATTTAGAATTTAATTTATTTTAAAGATTATGTATATTTGTAGATGAGCCTAATACTTCTTAGTGATATGAAGAACTTTGTTTGGGTGACATAAAGTAAGATTACTATATATATATATATATATATAATCCATGAACGAGCATTTCAAGGTCTAGCATTATTTTAGAATAATACTAGGAAATTAATTTGATGTGGTTCCATAGTTTATTTTGATGTTTAATTAGAATTTTAAAATTATTGAATATTTAATTGATTAAAATATGTCAAAATTCAAAATTGTTGGATCACACTCAAATTTGGTAGACTAACTCAGCTTTATACTTATAATATAGATCTATAATTATTTTTTCAATTTAAGCCCTAGATTTTGAGATTTTAATGTTAAAAAAAAATTAAAAAAGTACCCACTGGAACCATATTTTCCTCAATTTAATTAAAATATTAATTTCTAACATAGTAGCTATGGCACGTTTGTGCTCATTACAATCAACACAACATGTGTAAAATGTTGGATGAACAAAAATTGAGTATCAATGATTTTTACTAGATAAATTATAGGAAATATAGAAAATAGATAAAAGGCCAAAAATAAATTAAAAACCCTCATAGCATATAAACTAAAAAGAGACTTAAAACAAGAAAAAAGGTGGGGTCATGAGAAAAGTCAATGTGGGACAATGATGTATGCTCTAGGACATGCTTATGATGACATCTATTTTATTTATATGTAAATTGTCTACTTCATATTAATGGGTGAAAAAGGGATAAAGGACTTATTTAATAGGAGCATGTAACTCTCTTGAGTGTTGTCAATGTCACATGTCCATTCCCTCATGAGAGCTTACTTGTCCAAGTTAAGTAGCAATGATGCCATGAATTAAAAATCATTTTTATTTTTAAAGAATCGATTATCTACTCTTTGCCCATTGTGTAAAATTTTGTGCGTAAGTCTTTACCTAAAAGTTTAAGGCTTGGGTAAAGACTATGCTAGCTAGAGGGGTGAGGAGTTAAGGAGAGGAGAGGGAGAGTGGTTGTTCCTTATTTGTTCTCACCCATCTCTTGGGTTGTCTTGAGTGTTTTTGTGGCCTCTTGGGAGGTGGATTTTGCTACTATTGTTGGAGGCTTTTATGACTAATTTTTGAGGATTGTATAGCTAATTTAAGGAACTATTTTCGCATATTTTTTGGGAGGATTTTAGCAACAACTTGGACTTGCAATTTAATGCTAATTTTCTAAGGTTATTGGCTAGACAACAATTCAAACTTGAGGTGTCCTCTATGTGTGTGTGTGTGTGTGTGTGTGTGTTTTTCTCTCTCCCTTCCCCTCTACCCCCTTCAAATTAGTCAAGTTCAACTCCACCCCCTTCAAATTAGTCAAGTTCAACTTTAAAGGTATGTATTTAAAACCTTTATTACATAAAATGTTTAGTAGGTGTGTGTGTGTGTGTTTTTCTATCTCCCTTCCCCTCCACCCCCTTAAAATTAGTCAAGTTCAACTCCACCTCCTTCAAATTAGTCAAGTTCAACTTTAAAGGTATGTATTTCAAACCCTTATTGCGCAAATGTTTAGTAGGTGTGTGTGTGTGTGTGTGTTTCCCTTTCCCTTCCCCTCCACCCCCTTCAAATTAGTCAAGTTCAACTTTAAAGGTATGTATTTCAAACCCATATTGCGCACAATGTTTAGTTGGTGTTCAAAGTTATATTGAATTAGATAAGTAAGAATTGTTTCATGAGGGCATATGGAATTTCTTGTAAGTTGGAAGTCATGCATGGAGTCTCTCATGTGTCTTGATCTAATTTTTGGCATGCACGTTTTGGGCTTATGGGTTAGCATTTTCTTTGTATCATATGCACTTTGGTATTTCATGTTTTTGTAATCATTTTTGTTTTATAAAAGAAATTTCCCCCATCATTTTATCCAAGGATGATGATTTCTTATGTGGGCTACAAGGGCTTAGTTCTTGAAGGTGCTTGATGGTGTTAGCTCCTACCATTTTATCTAATCTCAGTATTCTTCTTGTATGGGCTACAAGATGCTGTAGGATTGGAGAGACTTGATGTATCATAGCTGTAGGATTAGTGCTTCTTGTAGAATAAAACTAGAAACAAGTGAGTCATAAAAATGTTTAATGTTTTCTAGCTTCACAAGTGATGCAAATTGTTAGCAATCACCCTAGTTTTTTTAGATGTCATAGTGTTACTAAAGTTAGATAGTATGCAATAGATGCGTTAATCCTTGTAATGAATTGTCCCAAGGCTTCTACATCTAAAGGTAATAAATCATATTCACATAATAAAATTGAGTAAGGTATTTACATCTTCACCTTTTGACTCCTTAATAAGAAACCTTTTTGTGCACTCTTTCAATATCTTCCCAAAGCTTAGCAATGAGTCCAAGTTCTCGAACAATACATCTATACAACACAATAGGACATATGATATTCTAAAAAATATATTTTCTAATCTTTCAAGCCCAAAGTTCTAAATCCTTTCACTTGTTTATGAAAGCATTCAGAGCCTTGAAACCTCCTACTATTCTTTCGTTAATGTACTTCCTCCACATGTAATTGTTTATATAAATAAAATAAAAGTATTTTAAAAAATTATACTGTTTGCACATTGGTACCTTCAAAATGGAAGTTATAATAGGTATTTCTTGTACCCTAGATTATAAATTTTGTTTTATCCACATTCACTTGAAGGATCATCACCTAAAGGCTTAATGATCATTCTATCAAGGTGGGGTCTTGGGAAGATTAAGGGATAAGCAAAAGTATAATCTCTTTTGAGTGGCTACCCCTAGGCTTAAACCCAGTTCTTATAACTTGAAAAACAAGCACCTTACCATCACACTAAGTGGTGATTCCTTCAAAATAAGTAATAATAATTTTCTAAAATTTGTAGCATATTTTACATATCTTCTATAATAATGGATATTAGGGTACATCATTTGCATGTAAAAGAAGATTCACTACTTCGAATCCAATTTCGATAGCATAACTATCTTGCTCATAGCATAACCATTCCTACATTTCATCATTAAAGATATTAAAAAAGAGTTGGTGAAAGTGGATAATCTTGCTTAGCTATAATTTTTTTTCTAGAATTAAAATTTTTTCTCTTGTTAGCTATAATTTCAATTAGCACTTCCTCATACAATATTTGAGTTATTGTAATCAAATTTAAAGGGAAGCCAATTTTATCCAAAAATAACCATAGTTTTGTATGAACCACTATGTCAAATGATTTTACAAAATTAATAAAATAAATAGATTTTTAAAATAAGCATTTTTACAAACTTATTATAGTGTTTAAGAGTAACTAAGTCATCAATAGTGGAGTACTTAACATCTTTCCTTGACCTTGTTAACTTCAACCTAAGGACTGATTCTCTTTTCTAGCAGAGTGGTCAACAACTTAGCAAAAATATTACTCACAATTTTCATTTAATAATTGTTGAAATTATTTTTATCTCCCTTTTATATAACATGATAGCTTTACTAGTTTTCTAATGCTAATCTAATCCTTGATCCATTGCTAAAATTAATTGATGTCAAATTTCTTGAAGAATAGGAGGTCCTATCCACTTTAATAATTCTACATATAAATCATCTAAATCTATAGCTTTACTAAATGCTAGCTTTTTAATATCCTCTATGATTTCCTCAAGAGTAAATTGAAGAGATGCTTGCTATATAATAATAGTAGAATTATCATCTTCCCTTGAAAATAGTTTATTTTGAAACAAAAAAATATATTAAAAAGAAAAATTAAATGATGAAGATATTTTATGATGAAAACATTACCAAAATTGTCTAGACTCATTTTTAACCAAAATATTCTTGCTAATCCTGATAGATTTTCTTTTCTTAGTTTTAATTAAACATTTATATGCTTTAACTAAGCTTTGTCGATGATTCTTATTTGCATTCTTAATATTTTGTTTAGATAACATGCAATCCTTATCAAACCAAACTTTCTAAGTGATGAGTGGCGAGGTACCCCTACACTCAACCATACGAATACGAGTGTTCTCACGCGCGATCAGGTCGAACTTTGCAGACGGACTAGTTGTGGCACCTAGACAGTTATCCTTAGGTCACAGTTCGCTGTCTTCCCACCTAGACTAGTATTGTATTTGTCACGTATGGTTTAGTCCAGATGAGGTGTATGATGTGTTCCTAATCTATGCTACTCTGAAAGGTAGTGGAAAATAATATTAACTAAGCTAAGCTAGGAGGGAAAGGGTAAGAGAATCTAAGCTAGCCTAAGTGCGATGAGCAACTGATTCCTTGATCAACCGTACACATCTTGGACCTCGTGCA
>MNCI01009864.1:100573-111102 GCA_015680685.1 Gnetum montanum | reverse complement strand
GAGAACAAGCTCCATTGATTACACAGTGGATACGTATGGGATTATTAACTGACTAGAATGAATTCATGCCGCAATGTGGAGTGAGACACAACACGAAAGAAAATATTATGATTACAAAATGATGGAACTCATGTAGTTCCTGGTGGCGGTGGCTCCTCCATAGGTGTCTTTCCCTTTTCTTGTGCTCCAGGTCTTGGGATTTGATGGTGTTGAAGTATGGCCTAGAGTTTCTCCTCTTGTAAGGCCCTGAGTGCTTTGGCATGTGTGTAAGTTTGCACCTGTGCCATAGAGGCAGCCTAGTTAGCCTTCTCTTTTTCTTCTGCCACCCTTTTATTCTCTGTCAATAGGTTATTAAGTTGCTTTGTTCTGAAAGTGTCCAGCTAGTTCTGAGCAACCCTTGACCCTGTATTTGAAAGGTTTAATACTTCCAAAATGGCTTGAACAGAGAAATCAATAGTCACACCACAAGTGTTAACCATGGCACATTTCCCCTAAGTACCATGTACTGCTTTCAGAGAGGGTATCTCCTGCTTCTGCTTGCCTGGACTGTACGGTAGGAGGATCTTCTTGATGAACGCTAAATGATTGTTCCTCCTGTTCTGCATGTTGTCTAGTAGGATCTTGTCTTCCACCTCTTTGAGATCGTTTGATCACACCCTGAGCAGGACCTTCCTATTGTCCACGTTTCGGGGCCATCTGTAATCACACGGGACCAATTGTTAGTAAGGTTGTTACCAAAGTTAGGTTATACCTTACTGCTTGCCTTAATAGATTTACTTTATTTCCGTGTGATGTTAATTATTGGAAGAACATGTCTCCGAAAGACTATAGTGTTGAGTCCTCTTTGCTTCGGTGGTTTCCAAATTTAATTTTTTGGTATAGCTTAGGGGATGAAATTGTTTTTGACATATTTTATTCTTAATTTTAGAACTAATTACCCTTAAAGACGTCCTTCGGGAGATGATGAATTTCAAAAAATTTATGCACTATTTGGCATGTGCCCCTCCCCCATGGCTAAGCTAAACACTCCGGGGTCAAGTAGGTTCAAACAAAATGAAAATCGGAGTACCAACGAGCGAGTTATGGATATGAAAGTAAGGGATGCGCAATCGCAAGTCGTAGAGAGAAATTTGAAAAACCTCCCCTACGTGAACAGTTGCAAAAAATGTTGGTTAGCACAGGGGGGGTCATGTATATATATATTTTTATTGAAGTTAGGGCACTTAGAGAATGTACCAAATTTTTAATATTTCTTTGAAATTAAATGATGTAAACTAAGGACATATGGACTAAAGGGTTTTAGGGTAATTCAACTAGTTCTGAAGGCACAAAAATTATGATGGTGTGTTTATCAATAAATACCTCGGATGGGAGAAAAAGGCTATTTGACGGTTCATAGGAATGTTGATTCAGAGGAATAGTAATAAGGGAAAGAATATCATGAACAATACACTGAGGGTAATAAATGGTGTGTGTGAGCTATGTTATAAGTGAAGATTACAAAAAAATACACAAGTGGGTCCTCCCCACAGTAGGTTTCAACCTATAATGCCCTTGTGTAACCACACTTAAAGTGTCCATGGGCACTAGAAGGGTTAAATGTAATCCACACTAACTCCAAAAAACACACACATGTAAATATCACCGGAATGAGATGAAAATTCTATGCTACACGGGACATGAGCTACAATTACATGAACAGTGAGATGAGATGAAGTAGAGAAGGGATCGTAGAGATTAGGACATGAGGTAATTGACCTAGGGCACAGTGAATCCTGCATGAAAAGCATGATTAAGGTGTTATTAACCCATCATTCCAAGATCAGGACCAAGTCCATCCTTCAATCAGTGACATCGCATTGTTTCATCCCATGATGAGCAACTATGAGAGTACTAGAACAACAAGGTGCACGATCCTTGGCGTTTAGTACAAGGGAGGAGTGATTTTTGTTTTGTGGCACCTTGTTTTTCTCTTTTTCTTCTTCTTTTTTTCACTTTACTGAATCCAGAGATGCCACCAACCTTTAGGCATGGGTACATGTCTTTCCAGTGGGACCCCCTAGAATAGCATTTGATTTTCAAGTGTCCTTTTGATTACTCTTACTCCCATTTTTCATTAGATCTACAAGGATCTGAGGATGACCACATTGCATGATAACTCCCATAGATGTCACCAAAGAGAATCCACAAGTCCCCTTGATGTCACACCCTAATCATTCCCTCTTGGTCCATCCTTCTTCATTCTGGGTACAATGAACACAAAATTAATTTTAAGTTTTAGAAATATCAAGAATATCATTGTACCCTTGAACAGACCCTCTTATTTGTAGAGTGGATGAGTGGGTGTAATGGGCTCAATATTCCAAATAATTGATCACTCATGACTTAATAACATAAAACATAGCTCAACCAACGATCCACAAGAGTGTTTTATTTGTAGATGAGATTACTTACAAAAGCGTAAAAGGACAAACACACAAAAAGAGAAAAAGATAAAACAAAAAGTTGAAAAATGAAAAAATGGAAAACAAAAAGTTATAAAATTAAAGAAAACTAAAAAATATTTATTAATCCTGCTTGTTATTAGAAGGGGGGATATCCTTCATAGCTAAATGGTTGAGGGCAGCATAGATTAATAACTGACGACTGGAATCCCTGCATCTTGGAAATCTTGGGGCTTGGTCATACTTACCTCATCAGGTTTCACACACTTGATTATAGTAAACATAGTGGGGCAATTTATACGATGTAGTTCCCAGATAACAAGTTAACCCACTATGATATTTGGGACCGTTATATTGTATGCAAGGATTAATAAATGAAGGTTGAGGATCCTTGCATGTTGGAAATATTGGAAGTAGTCCATACTCACCCCATTGGGGTTCACACACTTGATTGTAGTAAACATAGTGGGGCAGCTTGTACGATGTAGTTCTTGGATAACGAGTTGACCCACTATGATGTTGGTGACCGTTAGATGGTATGCAAGGATTGGGTTGATGCCTCCCATGGTTGTGTTCATTGGGTCGTATGGTTGTTGGAGTGTGAGTTGGTGGCCCTAATGAAGTTACATGTGCCGTTGGGTTCGAAGGTAAGGGTGCACCACAGTGTGGGACTTGTGCTAAGTTGGAAGATGTAGTGGCCTCAGAATTGTGTTGTCCCTTCTTATGGCCATGTTTACAGAAGGGGCGCTTTGGATGTTGAGGAGGTTTCTCACTGTTTTTGGTAGTATCAGCACAAGTAACGTTCATGGGTTGTTGCTGTGGTGCAGACACCTTAGGAACAGTTGGTGGCATTGTGGAAGGAGGGAAAGGATGAGAATGTTGAAAGTTAGGAGGAGTATAAGGTGCACAAGGTGGTGGTTGTGTTGGAGGTATGGGCTGATAGTATTATGGAGAATAGTACTGTGGTGAGATAAAGTACGGTGGTTCAGTTGGAGAAACAGGATGTTGAACTTGATAAGCATTTGGATTCGGATAATATGAAGGGTGCCTCCAGTCTAAGGGTGGTCTCCCCCATGACTAGGATTGTTGTCACTGTGATCGAACATAGTATCTCTGTACAAACTTTGGATGTAACGTGTTCCCCCAATGCTCATGTAGATGTAACAGTATTGGGCATTGGCCCTTGGGGTGATCGTACAGGCATATGTTGCATTCATATGTATAATTGGCAGTTGAGCTCTTCTTTTCTTTATCCCTTCTTTCTGATTGTCTAATGTTTTGTCTTGCTTCTTGGGTTGTTAAAACTTTGTCTCCAATAGTGTTGATATATTCTCCACACTTTTGATTCATCCATTCCAACATCTTATTGATCCTTGCCTCAGCTTCTTCTAACGATTGTTGTATTGGCAAAGATGATGTTTCCACCTTGATATTTGTTGATTTCTCCTTGTTATGATCAGGGACCTTTGTTAAGTTGAAATTTTGGTCCCGTTGATAATTTTCAACACTCTCCCATCTAGCTAATTCTCCTTCTTCTTTTGCTACCCGCTTAATAAGCTCTTGGATTTGATGGGTTTGTAGGGCATATAGTTGACCTTGGGCATACGTTCCTAAGGTCTCTCTTGTTTCATTACGTAGCCCATTGATAATATGGTACATTAGCCTCTCCTCGGAAAACCCATGGCCTGGATAGTTATGTAATAGTGCATAATATCTTTCTAAGGCCATGTCCAAGGGTTCATGTTATGCTTGTTTCCATCCTTGGATTTGTTTCCTCAAGGCTAACACTCTTGCGTAGGTTTGATATTTTTTGTTAAATACTTCTACCATTGTTGACCAACATCGTATTGAATTTGGTTTTAACGATCTATACCATACTTTTGCTTGGTCAACGAGTGTCATAGGGAAGAGCTTAAGTTTTTTCCACCCATTATCAATGTTGTTCCACATACAGGCATCGCAGAAGGCTTGTAAATGTTGATACGGGTATAAATCATAGCCTCCTGAAAAGTTAGGGAAGTTGTTTAAATTGAGCCTGGGTAGACGACTCTCTTTACGATGCCTATGGGAGATTCGAACAGCCTCTTGTGTTGTTGGCATTAGGCTCTTAGTTGCCAGTAGGGGTTCATCATCACTAAGTAGGTTGTGAGTTTGTAAGTTGGGATGATGTTACCTTTGTTTATGTTGGCATTCTTGATTTTCTTTGTGAGCTCGATTTTTAGTTCTATGCCGATCCATTGAAAGATAGTCATCCGTGTCATAATCTGATGTTGAAGGAGTAGAGGAAGAGAAGGAACTGTAAAACTCATTATAAATTTTGTAAGTCTTCTAGTCATCCCCAAGTAAGTTCTTATTAGTTATTGAGAAGGTCCTAGGCCTTTTGGGCCTCCTTGTTCTATGGGATGTCTCATCCTCACTAGAGATGTCAGAGTTGGATGAAAAGAGTCTTTGAGTATCGTTGGGGTATTCATAAACGTAGGGGACTCTTGCATAAGGTTACGTACTCCAATCTTCATTGTCATCTAGTTCGTTGGTTCTCCAATGAACCTCCTCACTAAGGATGGCATTATCGTGATCTTGTAGGAGAGGCATTGTTGTGAAGTTGTGTGTGAATTTGTATGTGACCTTTTATAATTATTTCTTCTTCCTAAGAGATATATCGTTAAGTCCTATACAACGACCTTGTATGATATAACTAATCTAGATAACTAGCACCGTCCCGGTAACAGCACCAATGATGAGTGGCGAGGTACCCCTACACTCAACCATACGAATATGAGTGTTCTCACGCATGATCCGGTCGAACTCCGCAAACGGACTAGTTGTGGCACCTAGATAGTTATCCTTAGGTCGCAGTTCGCTATCTTCCCACCTGGACTAGTATTGTATTTGTCACGTATGATGATGAGGTGTATGATGTGTTCCTGATCTATGCTACTCCTGAAGGCAGTGGAAAATAATATTAACTAAGCTAAGCTAGGAGGGAAAGGGTAAGAGAATCTAATCTAGCCTAAGTGCAATGAGCAATCGATTCCTTGATCAACTGTACACATATTGGACCTCGTGCATGACTACCACTAGGATTACCAAGCACAGATCCTAGGTACGCCACTGGGCTACCAAGTAGTCACACTTAAATGCTTGTAATCAAGTTGTACTCATTCTGCGTTCTAGGAGTTTAAGGGTGAGAGAGAGAAAACAGTAAATAACATTAAATAAATAAAAAAATAAATAACAAAGTGAATGCTGCAATGATGAAGTAATCTTGATCTTTATTGCCGATCATGTGTGTGTCCAAGTACATCACACTCGAATAAAGAATGCCGTACAATTACATTCACCACACTGCGGGTAGACACAGGAAAATAATCTATCTTTGGAGTGGTCAAACTGTCAGAGCTTTGCTACTCTAACTCCTAATACTTAAAATTGGGAAAGCCACCTCTTATTTATGATGTGGGCCTAAACTAGTGCTACTCCTAGAGGTAATGGAAAATAACTTTGGTTTAAGCTAAGAGGGAGTGGGAGAAGAGAATCTAAGCTAGCCTAAGTGCGAAAAGCATCCGTCCTTAATCATCCATACACATCTTGGACCTCATGTACTACTGCTGGGATTACCAACCTATATTACTTGAGCACTCCTAGATACATTACTTGGTTACCAAGTAGTCACACTTAAATGCTTGTGATTAAGTCGTACTCATTCCACGTTTAATAACAACGATAGTAAAGGAAGGTAAAGAAACATTAATTAGGCAAACAATAAATAACAATAATAGTAAGCAATTAAAAATAAGTGAATGCTGCAATGATAAAGTAATCTCGATCTTTATTGCTGGTCATGTGCATGTCCAAGTATGTCACACTTGAATAAAGGTTTCATATAATTACAATCATCACATTGTGGGCATGCACTAGGGAAAGAGTTGAAATGAACTAGAAATGAATAAAAAGACTCTACACTTACACCTACTTACTTCCCCTTCCTATGCGCCTAAATGTGGTATTTATAGGCTTACATAGGAACCATGATATCATGTATCCAATATCGTTAGCCAAGCTGCGATATCACGTACCCAATATCGAGGGTCCGATATTAGGGGTTTGATATTAAGGGTTTGATATCAGGGGTCTGATATCAAGGGTCTGATATCAAGGGTTCAATATTAGCACTTGACAAATCATGATTCATCATACCCCCACGATTGAATAACAACTCGTCCTCGAGTCAAAGAAAGTGAGGAATAAGTTCATTCAATAAAAACAAGGAATAGGTATGAGATTATTGAATGACCATGGACTATTTCATGCCACAGTGTGGGATTACACAAAATTTGGACACAGACACAAAATATAAAACTTATGGAACTCATGGGATTCTCGGTGGTGGTGGCTCCTCCATGGGTGCCTCTCCTTTGTCCTACACTCTAGGCTTCTGAGATTGATACTGTTGAAGAAGCACCTAACATTTCTCCTCTTCTATTTGAGGATTATGAGCCATCCATGCCGATGTTCCAATGTTTGATGGAGTCAACACTTCCCATGAACACAACAGCTGCAGGAACACTTTATTGGCCTTGACATGCCATGCTGCAAATAGCTGTCATTTCTCTTCATAGGCTCGGGCCTTGACCTCTCCACCTTTTTCTTGGCTAGATTGTGTAGTGACAAGAGTTACCTAATGGATGCTAAATGATTGTGCCTCCTACTCTACATGTTTTGCATGAGGTCCTTGGCCTCTGCCTCCCCTTGGGCATTCAGTTGCACCTTGAGAAGGTCCTCCTTGTTGTCCTCTTTTTGGGGCCATCTACAATCATACAAAGATTAATTGTTAGTAAGGTTATTAAAAGAAGTTTAATTATTTCATACCTTAGTCATTGCCTTTAATAAATGTTGAATTCTTTGCTTAGTGTGATTTTAGAGTTAGAAATTTTTTCAATGAAGTTACCCTAAAAGATTAATGTCAAACCTGATTTGTTTAGGTGACGTATAAAAGGACATGTAATGGTTTTTAGGAATGTTTGATAAAATGATGACAAAGAAAAGAATAGATTTGACAATGAAATACTTGGAGGGTATAAAATGATGTGGTGATGTGCAATAAGTACAACTTACAAAAGTCACACAAGTGGACCCTCCCCAAAGTAGGTTCCAACCTATAATGCCCTTGCGTAACCACACCTTAAAATGTCCATAGGCACTAGAAGGGTTAAATGTAATCCACACTAGTCCCACAAAACACACACATGTAGATACCATTGTGATGAGGTATGAATTCAATGCTACACAAGACACAAGTCACAAATACATGAACAACGAGATGGGAAGAATCGTAGAAGGGATTGTAGAGATTGGGACATAAGGTAATTGACCCAGGGAGCAATGAATCTTGAGTGTAGGATGTGATTAATGTGTCATTAGCCTGTCACTCCAAAATTAAGACCAAGTCCATCCTTCGATTAGTGACATCACATTACTTCATCCAATGATGGACAACCATAAGAGTATCATGATAGCAAGGTGTACAATCACTTGGCATTTCGTTCAAGGGAGGAGTGATTTGGAATTTCTTTGCAGCACATTTTTCTTAATATTTTTATTTCTTTTTATCTGGCTACTTTGGCACACACACTTTTTTTTATGTGTAATCCAAAGAAGCCGCCTACCTTTAGGCATGGGTGCATGTTTTTCCAGTGGAACCCCTAGAATAGCATTGGGTTTCTTTATTGAGTGCCTTTATTACTCTTACTTCCATTTTTCATTAGATCTACAAGGATCTTAGTACAAACAGGCTACATGATAACTCTGACAGATGTCACCAAAGAGAATCCACAAGTCCCCTTGATGTCACACCCTGACCATTCCCTCTTAGTCCATCATTTTTCGCTTTGGGCATAATGAGCACAAAATTACTTTAAGTTTTAATGATGTCAAGAATATCATCGGACCCAGAGTAGAACCTCTTATTAATAGAATGGGTGGGTGGGTGTGATGGACTCACTATCCAAGTAATTAGTTACCTAAGACTTGATAGCATAGAACAACACCTCAACCAATGCGTCACATGAGTGTTTTATTTATAGATGAGATTACCCATAAAAAGAAAAAAAGATAAAACAAAAAATAAAAAGATGAACCAATCAATAAAAAGATAAAACAAAAAATTGAAAGATGAAAAACTAGAAAAGAAAAAATTGTAAAATTAAAGAAAAGGGAAAACATTTATTAATTCTGTTTGTTAGAATGGGGGATATCACCCATAACTAAACTTTTGATCATAGTGAGAATTAATAAATGGAAGGGCTAGATCCATGCATTTCAAAAATATTAGGACTTGGTCATATCCAAACCACTAGGTGTCTTTTGATGTCATGGTTGGAATGTACCCAAATTAGGATGCACACACTATATTAAAGTTGACATAGTGGGACAAGTTAGAAGATGAGTTTAATTGATACGGAGTTGACCCACTATGGCACCCTTGACCGTAAGATGGTATGCAAGGATCGATATGTCTCCCTACGTGGCTATATTCATTGGGTGGCACGGTTGTTGGAGTATTGATTGGTGGCCCTGATAAGGTAACATGAGGCATTGGGTTCAAGGAGAAAGATGCACCATAGTGTTGAACTTGTGCTGAGTGGGAGGATGCAGTGGTCTCAGAACTATGCTGTCCCTTTCTACGGTCATGTCTAAAGAAGGGATGCCTTTGATGTTGTGGAGGATTCCCATTGTAGTTAATAGTAGCAGCACAAGTAACATTTGTGGGTTGATGTTGTGGTGAAAAACCTTCTGGTACTATTGGTGGTGATGTAGAAGTAGGTGAAGGATGAGAATATTAAGGGTAAGGAGAAGTATAAGGAACATGAGGTGGTGATCTTGTGGGAGAGGACATGGGTTGATAGTATTTAGGAGAATGATAGGGATGTGGTGAGATAGAGGATGTTGACCCAGTTGGGGAAATAGGATGTTGAACCTAATAAGCACTTGGGTTTGGACAATATGAAGGGTGTGACTAGTTTGGGGTGGCCTCCCCCATGACTAGGATTTTTTCCACTGTGATTGAACACAGTATTTTTGTACGAACTCTGGATGTAACATTCTTCCCCAATGCTCATGTAAATGTGACAAGATTGGGCATTGACCTTTGGGGTGATCGTACAAGAAAATGTTACATTGATACATATGATTAGCAGTTGAGTTCTTATTCTCTGCAACACTTCTTTCCAATTGTCTAAGGGTGTTTTGTTTTGCTTCTTGGTTTGTCAGGATTCTACCTCTAATAGTGTTGGCATATTCTCCACATTTTTCATGTATCCATTCCATCATCTTATTGACCTTTGTCTCAATTTCATCCAGTGATTATAGTATTGGAAAAGATGATTCCACCTCCTTGAGGTGAGTTGATTTCTCCTCTTCATGATTATGGACCTTTGCTAATCCAATATTTTGGTCCCATTGAGAGCTTTCAACATTCTCCCACTTAGTCATTTCTCCTTCTTCTTTTGCTACCCTCTTAATAAGCTTTTGGAATTGATGGGTTCATAGCTCATACAGTTGACCTGGGGCATACATCCCTAGGGTCTCCCTTGTCTCATTATAGAGCCCATCCATGATATGGTACATTAACCTTTTCTTGGAGAATCCATGGTCTGGGCAATTATTTAACAAAGAATAATATCTTTCTAAGTCCATGTCCAAGGGTTCATGTTACGCTTGTTTCCACTCTTGGATTTGTCTCCTCAAGGATGACACTCTTGCATAGGTTTGATATCTTTCATTGAAGAGTTCTACCATTGTCAGCCAACATTGAATTGATTTTGGTCTTAAGGACTTGTACCATACTTTTGCTTGGCCAACGAGTATTGTAGGAAAGAGATTAAGTTTTTGCCACCCATTATCAATATTTTTCCATACACAGGAATCATGAAAGGCTTGTAAATGATGTTGTGGGTCTAAATCATAGCCTCCTGAAAATTTGGGAAAGTTATTTAAATCAAGCCTAGGTAGACGACTTTCCTTATGATGCTTGTAGGATATTCGAATAGCCTCTTGTATATGCATTAGGCTCTTAGTGGCCAGTAG
>MNCI01009864.1:78944-100442 GCA_015680685.1 Gnetum montanum | reverse complement strand
ATGATATAACTAATCTAAATAACTAGCACCATCCCCAACAATGGTGCCAATGATGAGTGGCGAGGTACCCCTACTCTCAACCATATGAATACGAGCATTCACGCATGATCTGGTTGAACTCCGCAGACGGGCTAGTTGTGGTATCTAGATAGTTACATGTTGATAGTATGTTGTCTTCCCACCTAGACTAACATTTTCTTTGTCACGTATGGTTTAGTCTAGAGTGAGGTGTATGATGTCGGCCTAAACTAGTGCTATTCCTAGAGGCAATGGAAAATAACTTTGTTTTAAGCTAAGAGGGAGTGGGAGAAGAGAATCTAAACTAGCCTAAGTGCAATAAGCATCCGTACTTAATCATCGATACACATCTTGGACCTCATGTACTACTTCTGGGATTACCAAGCATATATTACTTGAGCGCTCCTAGATCTAGGTTACCAAGTAGTCACACTTAAATGCTCGTGATTAAGTCATACTCATTCCACGTTTAATAACAACGATAGTAAAGGAAGGTAAAGAAACATTAATTAGGAAAACACTAAATAAGAATAATAGTAAGCAATTACAACTAAGTGAATGCTGCAATGATAAATTAATCTCGATCTTTATTGCTAGTCATGTGCATGTCCAAGTACGTCACACTCGAATAAAGGTTCCATACAATTACAATCATCACACTATGGGCATGCACTAGTGAAAGAGTTGAGATGAACTAAAAATGAATAAAAAGACTCTACACTTACACCTACTTACTTCCCCTTCCTATGCGCCTAAATGTGATATTTATAGACTTACATAGGAACCATGATATTGTGTATCCAATATCATTATCTAGGCCACGATATTACGTACCCGATATTGGGGGCCTGATATCAAGGGTTTGATATCAGGGGTCGAATATCAAGGGTTCGATATCAGCACCTAACAAACCATGATTCATCACTAGGCAATTATATTCATGTCACTATATCATCAAGACTATTATTCTCTCACTAGTATAGAAAATCATACTCATGTTACTATCTTAGCATGACTATTGGGACCATTCCCTTACTACTTTAAGCCAAATTCAAGATCATACAATATGCTATGAGGACTATTAGGATCATCCCCTCATTAATCTCTGGAATAATATTTATCTCATTCAATCATCAAGGCTATTAGATCCTTACACATACTAGTCTATGTATCATGATGCCATCAAGGCTTTTGAATTTGTACTTACACTAATTTAAGCATTACTTCACATAATCATCATCATAGAAGTTGCATCTCTTAGAAAGCAAGTAAGCATTCAAGTGGTGCATATCAAATCATAAGTATAGGAATCAACATAGCATTGGTGGTGGGAACTTATTAAAATTGTTCAAAATACATAAAAAATCATATTTAAAATTATCTCATTTGATAATATGGGGTTCTAGAACATTCCATATCAATTTCACAAGTTTCTAGTTCAATTGACATTAAACTAGCAAGATTCTAAATATTTCACATCACTTTGATTTCTTTATTTGATCAACTTGAGTGTTTAGTTGTTCCATTTGAGATGAGATGTCTTTTTGGCACTTTTTAGTGTAGTTAATTGCAAGATTCAATCATCCAAGTTGAGACAAAAGCCCACTATTCAAATTTGAAATTTTCTGAACTACATAAATCTGGTCAATCGAATTTAGAAATGTTAAAAATATGCATTTTAAAGTCAAATGCCCTCTCTATACATTTGGTCTATGAGATGATTGGATCAACCAAATATACCTATAAATTTGATTCATAATTTTGTGAAAAAGAAAATCTATAAACTAAAACTAAGAAATCAAAGGTTAAGGGAAATGATACATGAACACAGACAAAATCCAGATTTAAACTAAAACATGTCACAAAGTTATAAGACGTTAAATAAACTAAGATTCATGAAGAAATTTCATTCCTCAAGATTGCATAAAACATATATCTTAAATTCTTGTTAATTGAATTACACAAAAATTGAAGGAGAATAAATCCAACCAATATTTCATAAAATAAAGATATACATGCATAATTCTTTTGCATCCAAATCAATCAAAATAAAGTCTATGGAAATTACTTACCAGGAAAACTAACATTGAAGCCTTTGTTGAAGCCCTTGTGAAAAGCATCTTCAAGATTTAAGAGAAAGCATAGTAATCTAAAAAGAATTGGATTAATCTCTAAGAAATGATTCACTACCCTAGCCATGAAAAACATCAAGACCTCCATGTACTTCTAGAAAATTCTTCCAAAAAAATGAATTGGAAAAAACCCAATTTATGAAAACCAAATTAAATCTCAAACTTACCATTTTCATAATTAACTATCACTTCCATCAAGTAAGTGTGTTGCATCTTTAAATTAGACTTCCTATTTATTCTTTTCTTTCTAAGCTCCACATTGTCTATAATTTTCTCTAAAAATATTATTTGCTTTTAAATAAAAAGGTAAGATCATACTAATTAAATAAAACAAATTTCCAAGAGCTCTAATCAATTTATAGATCATTCCAAATAATATAACATTGAAATTATATATAGGCACCACAAACATCCAACACACTATCATGCCTACTTGATCATACCCCATGTGTGTTATTTACTAAGCATTGTGTAACTTGGCTATAAGATCTAATACAATTAGTGCATATATAAGGCTAAAATCATAAATCTAAGATGCAATCATGATATTACATAAATCATACAATATAAAAAACACATCATCCTCATAATTAATCATCATACAAAACACCATAACATGCTATTAAAAACTACATCAATGGAAGCTATATTAAGTAATGAAATATTGTTAAGAAGATACTTCATAACTTCACATGAACTAATTAATACATACACTTAACTCATACTAAATACACATATCAAGGTCAAGGATTCTAGGAATAGGGGTGTTACATCCTTCCATCATTTTAGGAATCTTCCTCTTTAAAGATATGAGAATAATGATTGCACAACTCTGCCTTAACCTTCTAGGTTATTTCTTAAGAATCATGTCTTTTTAAAACTACCTTAACCACTAAAATGATCTTACTTCTTAGTTTCCTTTTCATCCTATTTACAATATTTTCCAGGTTTTCCAACATAACTAACATATGATTGAAGTTGAATATCATGAAACCTAATCACATGATTTGAATTTGAAATATATTTTTTTAACATTGATACATGAAAGACATTATGCATCTACAACCATTATAGAGACAAACTAATATGATACATTACCTCTTCAATTTTGTTTAAAATTTCAAAAGTATTATCATATCTCAGTGGTAACTTACCCTTCCTACCAAATGCTATCATGCCCTCTAATGAAGATACCTTAAAAAATACATGATCACCCATAGAAAACTTGAATGGTCTTTACCTAACATTAGCATACTTGACATACATGTATTGCATCCCTATTCAAGTTGTTTCTCATGATAATCCTATTTAAGATCCCTATTTAGGATAATCCTAATGGACACATCATGTAGTCTCATGATTCCTACTAAGAAACATTGGACTATATCCTCCATGCTAGCGGTCATCTTTATGGCCAAGAAATGAGATGACTTCTTTAAAAGGTTAACCACGACTAGTATGACATCATTACCACTTTTTGTTCATGGCAATCCTATAGTGAAGTTCATACATATTACTTTCCACTTTCATTTTGGAATTCCATGAGGATACATGTATACTCTAGGCCTCTAATATTATGCTTTGACTTACTAGTAAGTTAAACCTTTTTCCACATACTTACTAATATCTTGTTTCATCCTTAGCCACCAAAATTATTTCTTCATATTTTGATACATTTTGTCACTTCCTAGATGCATCTAGTAATTAAATGTGTTTAATCAAAAAATTATTGGATAAATGTTATGAGCACATATATGCTATTTTTATACTTTAGTAATTCCAAATTACCTAATGAAATTTTTGAATTCCCATTCTTCTTCTTTAACATCTACTTCTAGCACCAAGGATCAACTACTTGTTGGGCATGTATCTCATCTTTTAAGTTGGAAAAAAAATAACCAAACTGTATAGTTTTCTTACAAATATACCTAAGGCATATACAACTAAATTTTCTTTACCTAGGTGATATTTAATTGTAAAGTTAAAATATGCAAAGAGCTTAATCCATCTTTATTGTCTTATGTTGAATTTCAACTAGTTCATGAGATTCTTCAATCATTTTTGATTTATCCATAGTGTGATTTTTTCACCATAAAGATAATGCCTCCAAAATTTGAGAGAGAACAATAACTCAAAGCTCTTAATCATGGGTAGAATACTTTGACTCATTTAGTCTTAGTTGACATAGTGCATAAGCCATCATCCTGCCCTCATACATAAGAATATAGTTAAATAACTTACCTAAAGTATTCTTATACACATCAAACTTCTTTCTTGGAGTGGAAAACATTAAGATGAATAGAAAAATCAATTATTTTTTTAACTCATCAAAATTCTTCTAGAAGACACTACTCCAAGTGAATGCATGTTCCTTTTGAAGCAATTAAATCATTGGGGCAACTATCCTAGAATAATTTTGTACAAAAATTATATAGTATCTAGTAATATTGATGAGCAATGGGTACCCCTATGCCCAAACATAGAAATTAAAAGTTTTCATGTACAACTCAATCAAATTTCATGGATGGGACTAGTTTGTCATCTAGATCATTAAGTATTGATCACAGTTCGCTATCTTCCCACTTGGACCAATGGTAGGTTTATCACATATGGTTTAGTCCAAAGTGAGGCATATGATGGTTAATGTTGTTGCAACTTTATGCTACTCCTAATGATAATAAATAAATAAATTATTTAATCTAATTAGTAATAGGAAGATAAATGTTAAACTAGCCTACAGGAAATGAGTGTTCATTCCTAGCTTACCATACACGTCTTAAACTCATGTATCCGCTATTGGGATTACTAAGCATTATGCTATTGGGTGAACCAAGTAATAACATTGTTGGGATAACCAAAAGAATATGTGTTTACACTTAAAAGTAGTTGTGCTCATTTTTTTTAATTGATTAATGTGCATGGAAATGTAAATATTAACTATACATGAATTTAAAGCGCATTAAAGTGAATTTAATCTAAGTCAAAGTGTTGCAATGAATAGGAATCAATATCTATCTTATTATTGTTCATGGAATGTGTCCAAGTACATTTCCACTCAAATAAGATGCATACAATTAACTTACCTCTAGATTGTAGGCACTCACTGATTATTTTCTATGACTCCAAAATAAAACTACAAGGGTTTAGCCACTCTATTGACAAAAGAATGTAAAATATGTAGTGGGAGTGCACATATTTATAGGTAGAGGTAGACACTGCATTGACACATCATCCCATGCATCAACGAGATTGCATTGACAGGTATGCATCAACGTAGCTATGACATCATAGATGTGATGTAGCATTTGCAATGTAGCAGCTAGCAAAGACACATTGATAAGGATGCTACAACATAGATGCAATGTAGCATCTATGATATATGAGCCAAATAATGCTTCATCATACCACCATAGCTGACTAAAAACTCACCCTTAAGTTAATAGGATAGGATTGAGCTTCCTTTATAAAAAAATGGGAAAGTATGAGATTATTGACTAGCACTAACTACTAACTAACTTTGAGTGTCGAATTACAAAATTTTATTCAAGTGGATGCATACAAAATGATGAAAATACTAGAAAAACATTGAAGATTACAAAATTTTTAGAGGTCTTTAAAAATTCGCTAAAGATGATTCTTCTTGTTGCCACTAGTAGTGGCAAACTTCTAACGTTGATTATTATGTCAATGCTTCTTTGCTTATGCAAAATATTCTTGAATTATGGACTAAAATTTCTTTTCACCATCCCATGGATTGAGTAATCATGTGATGTTTGAGCCATTATCCTTTATGTGCTACTATTTTTCCATTGGCATATCCTCCATTGTTGCTCTCTTGGCTTCATTTCCATGCCTGGCTAAAGAACGTTTTCCTTAGACATCCAGTTTAGCATCACATGCAGTTACCAAAGAATAAACATTAGTTTTGGTAAATATTTTTTTAATAATTAACCCTTTTTAGATCCCTTAGTTTGCATTTAAGCACAATGTGATGACAACGTACTATGCCCAAGGTTATGAGGTAACTAAAATCATCAAGCTATTCACATTATTTTGATCAATTACTATTAGTTATCATACTATTCAAAATAGAATGTTAGAAAAATTTCAAAAATTTCAAGGTAGACATCCCTAGCCCCCATGACTAATAAGCATAACTCTAGAAGTGCACAAGTTTTCAAATAGTGAAAACCAAAGGTCTAATTTAGAAGATGGCCAAGAAATTTTGAATTTGAAAGAGATTTGAATAGAAAAATAGAAAAAATTAATTAAAATAGATGAGAAGTAGTCCCAAAATCATGCATAAATTTAAAGAAACTATCAATTACGTTCTAGTAGATGTGAAGGTTAGTTCAAATCCATGATAAACAAAAGTTATGCAAGTGGGTCCTCCCCAAAATAGGCTCCTACCATAATGCCCTTGCATAACCACTTCTTGAGATGTATGTGGACACCTTAAAAGTTAAATGTAGATCATGTCTTTATTCCAAACAATACACAACTACCTTGGTTGGGATTTTTCACTGTACTACACAAAGCCAAAAGGCTCATAATCGCATGTGGCAGTGAGGTGAATAATGGGATGAGAAGGAATCCTAGAGAATGGGATTCAAGGTGCTTTACCATGTACACAATAGGTTCTTATGGAAAATATGATTAAAATGATTTGCATATCTATTTATCTAAGTTTTAGACCAAGTACATACCACTAACAGTGACCTCACATTGATGAGTTCCTTCTTTGAAGAATTAGAAATGGAAAACAAATTAAGAATTAGAAAATACAGAAAGAATTAGGAAAATGATAAAAAAATTGTAAAAGAAAAAGTGAAAAACACTTATTAGTTCTTGAACTAGTATGGAGCATCTCGCCCATGACTAATCTTATGGCCACACATTCGGGAGATGGACCACATAATACCTTGGTTATACACCATCGATTTTCCATATATCACTATTATTGATTTAATTAATCATGTGGTAGCACATCTAACATTGGTGATAGTTTCATTTGGATCATTTGAAGATGCATCTTCATCTAGGCTTGAGCTATTTCCATTTTGGGGGATCCAAATGTGTTTGCTTCTTCTTCTTGATTTTTTGTTTTAATTTCTATGTCTTCTTGTTTGGTTTGTTTTCTTAAGTTTAAAACTAATATGTGGATTAGAGTATTCCATGCATCTTTAAAACAGTTTTATATTCTCATTTTCAAGCCACTAGGTGTCTTCTGGTTTAGTGGCTATTGTGTAGACTTGGTTCTACTCACACACTTCGTCCTTAACTTTATGATGGGTTGGTATAGGGGTTATGTTAATATTTAAAAATTATTCCCTACAAATGCACCCTTTATTATTAGTAGTAATGCATGGAGGTTTCTATCTCTTCATAGTGATAAGTTTATCTTTCATGTCTTGTGTTGGAGTGGTGATGGTTGTTGGATTTTACGTATGATTAGGAGATAATGTTCTGGAGAGGAAGGGTGTTACACTGGATTGACCTTGTGCAAGTTTCGATGGACTAATAGGTCTACAAGTTTTGTGCTCATGCATGAGAACCATCCTAACGAAAGAATGTTTCCAAGGTTGTGGTGGAGATCTACTAGCCTTATCATTTTAGTGTATGTTCATAGCACAAGTGACATTTTTCCATTGATGTTATGGTGCTAAAAATTCTTGTGTTGTTGGTGGTGAGATGTGATGGAGGGAAGTATGAGAATATTGAGGATATGATGGAGGGTGAGGTGCTAATCCCATAGAATTTGTTGCAAGTTGATGATATTCAAAAGAGTGGTAGTAGTGATTTGAGGTAGAGGAAGTAGAACCAGTTGGGGAAACATGTTGTTGAACATTATATTCGTATTGGTTTGGTTGGTAGTAAGGGTAGTGCTGGTTTGATGATGGCCTCCCCCACAATTGGTGGTTTTTCCACTTCCATTGATAGTAGCTTTGAGGCTAATAAGAAGTCCCACTAGGATAGTATGATTGGTTGTAAGACTGTCTATAATTACCTTGTGAAAAAGGTAATTTCTTAGGCATTTTCTTTTGTAGGAACTTGGGATTCAAAGAAAAAGCCCAATACTCATGTAGATGTAACGGGATAGGAAATAGCCTGTTGGATGGTCATATAGGTAGATGTCACATCCATCATCTTCTTTTGTGGTTGAGTACATAGCCTCTTCACCTATAACCATTTTTCCTTTTTGTCGATAAGTATTTCTACTAGTTTTTTGGTTCTTTTTCCTCGTCTTGTTTTGATCACTTGACTCTTTTATTGTTATCCTCTTCTCTATGATTTTTATGTAAGTTGTAACTTTGTCATTCATTAACTCTTACATCTTATGTAGCCTTGATTCAAGCTCATTGATAGACTTTTGTATTGACAAGGTTTGTTGTGAAATCACCTCATCGAGAGTTGCCTCTTTTTCCTCATCATAGATATGGCTTCTTTTGTTTTAAAGAGTTGGATCCTAGTTAAATTCCTCCACATTCACTTGTTTACATAGCTCTCCTTATTCTTTTTCCACTTGCTAAATTAGCCTTTATATTTGATGGGCTTTCAATTTGTATAATTGACCTTGGGCATAAATCCTAAGAGTCTTCCTCATTTGATTACGAAGTCCATCTATGATGTGGAAAAGTTGATATTTTTGAGAAAAATCATGGCCTAGACATCTTTTTTACCTTTTGGTATGTCAAAACATTAAGTTAAATGGAGTACAAGGATGTTTGTGTGTTTGTGTGGTTGATTATGTTTGTTGGGTAGAGTGTGCTCAAGGACTTACAAGAAAAATTGACATCATCAAGAACTTAGATTGAGACACAAAGACATGAGGAAGTGAGACAAAAAGACATGAGGAAGTTCAAAGAATATGGACAAGAATTAAAGATTTCAAAGGGCAAAGGGAGTTGAAGAAATACATCTTCAAGAAATAGCAGATGTCTTGGTTGAATTGAAGGTAACATAGGAGAAGACATCTTTGGAAAATAAGTGATGTATTTTAGGACATAAAGACATATTTCATATGAAGAAGTCATCTTTGTAGAATAAAGGTCAAATGCAGAAAGACATCTTTGCCTTAAAGAAGCAGTGTTTCCAAAATAAAGGTCAACTATAGAAAGATGTCTTAGTCTTAAAGAAGACATCTTCAATGATCGTTAGTTAGCCATTGCATAAGTTTTGAAATGAATTTGAAAAAATAGTGGCTATAAGAAGACTTCATTCTCATTGAAAAATGTGCAAGCATTGTGTACTATCTATTGTAATAATTTAGCAATCATTGTTGCTCCTCATTGTACAATCATTTATCTTTTATAGTTGGCCAAAGTCAGCTATGCCTTAGAGTGCAAGGATTAGCAAACTTAGTTTCATTCTTTCATTGTGATTATTGTTATCTTTTGGTGCCTTGTCAGGTTGATGTGCCTCTTGTGGGAAGGCATCTTGTTTGAGCTTGTTGAGATCCTGCGGGATTGAGTGTTGGTGTAGTGCCACAACACTCCAGAGTAGAGCTAACGTTGTAAAGGTTGTGGGATCTTGGAAATCACATTCTAAGATTGTTAAGATCTTATGAGGTTGAGTAGATTCATAGTGTCTAATTACTGCAGAGTGGAGCTTAGAGCTTGTACAGGTATGGTACCCTTTAAACCATATTTGAGAGCAACAAAGTCCAAAGGTGTGCTTGCGAATACCCTACAAGTGTGGACTACCCAAGTTGGGGAACCATATTAAATTTGGTGTATGTGCTTTGCCTCAAAGAATCTTAATTTGGGGAACTTATTCATCCCCTCCTTCTAAGTTTAATGATCCTCAAGTGATACTAGAACTTGGTACTCTTGCACTCTATATCAATCTTCAAGAGTGAACATGGAAGGGGCAATCAACATTGGACTGTGCTTCATCAATTGGTGTGCTCAATTCATATATCACATGCTATAAAGGTAAGTCTCTGATTCCCTTCTTTATACTTAGAAATAGTGAAGACTATGCTTGTAAAGTTGAAAAAATTCATGATTATCTAAATGATGTTTCTTTTGAAGAAAGGAATGGGATATTTTACCATGAATTTCTTTCTTTTCAAAATTTGTACATTAAGATAAAAGATGCCTTACATGCTAAGGAAATAAAGATTATAGTTCTTAATGATGAATGTTTTTATCTCAAAAGAGAGAACTCAGACCTTAAGGTTGAGATTCAAAACTAACCAATGTGATTAAGTAGATGAGTAAGAGCTTCAATCAATAAAAACCAAATTAATTCGAAGGTAAGGAAAGAGGTAAAAAATTTTCAAGTGCTAATTTTGATTCATCTTTAATAGAATTCTTGATATGTGGTGGAAGAGGCCATGTGGTCTCTGAATATCCTAGTGATAGCAAAGTTTAGCCAAAGAATAGATCCAATGATGAGGAATTGAAAAATACCAATCTTTATACAAGTTGGGATGTTGGTGAACAAAGTGAAGAAGAACGAGGCAACTCTACTAAAGATTCTCATCTCATATGCATGACACTTATAGGTGAAAATTCTTCACATATGGCTCAACAAGCTGGTAAGTATGATGAAAGGTATAGAGAACTTAGAAAAGAGATTCTTCTTCTACATTATTTGCTTAGGAAAGTAAAGAAAGTTTTAATTTCTAAGCTAGATGCTAGTCACACTAAAATGAAAGAAGAAATTTTAGACATAAAACCTAAGATTCAACAACTAACTGCTTTAAATAACAATTGCAGAAAGGTTCAAGAAGAAAAGACTCCTAAAAAGTAGCCAAAGAATCTCACACAAGAGGATGCAAGTTTAGGCTTAAGCATAGCCATGTTTGATAATATGTTTCATGAGGAGAGTACTTTATTTGTTTGTAAAAATTATGGTTGTAAGAAAAAATTTAATTATTCTCATGATGATCAAAATGAGATTGACCCTTGGTCTTGTCAAAAAGGGATTGGTAAGGAAATTTTGTATGCACTAGTAGTTGAAAATGAAGAGAAGTGGAGAATCAAAAGTTTTTTCAAAGAGACAGATGATGCAATAAGTGATCAAGGGTTCTTTCATAAAGAACATGAAAAAATAGAGGCATCATATAAACACTGTAATAGAAAAGAACCTAAAGTTGAGGAGGTACTTCATGATAGGATACCTCATCTTAAAATCCATTAATCTTCTCTTCTTACTTGCAAGCAAGGTAAGTTTCAATCTCCTTCCTTGCTTAAAAATTTATAAGTGCATGATTTGAAAAATATAAATAGTTTTTAATTCATGCTTACTTTGTTTATGAAATGTTATGTCTAGATCAGAAAGTTGTTATAATAATTGTTTAAAGTATCTCATATATTCATTTTGAGCTTGATGCAGTTCGTTTTATGAAAATATGATGTGTAGCACTTGTAATAATTTCGGTTGGGCTTGCATCTTACTTTCAATATTCCATGGTCTAAACTTCTTGTGATGATTTGTTGCTTGTTTCTAAGCTCATGACCTTTGGAAAATTTTAGTCATTATTGCAATAAGCCATATTACTATTTGGAGATCTTAGTCTCCACATTTTATCTCAATGATGATCTTCAGTTGTGGTACTTTGATGATTGATTCCTTGATAAATACAAGATGACCTTATAAGCCCAAGGAGAGTTGCACATGTATAGGGGAAGCATGTCCCAATTATCTATTATCATCTTGGAGGTCACCAATGTAGGGGGAGTCTTTGGATATTTTTGCCAAGAAACATTCAAACGACAAAATATCACATTCCAAAATGAGCAAGAATTCATGTAAGGGTTTGGTATAGTATCCAAGGTGAAAGTAGAATTAGATCTTGGTTAAGATATCTTATAGACATTTTACCTTGCAATATCTTTTGGTTACTATTTGAACATCTTGTTAAAAATATACTTGGCTATTTTTGGACATTCTCTTATTTTTGGATTTGGTATTTTTCCTTCTTCATGTGAACATATTTTCACTTTTACAAATGTATCCTTTCTTTCTTGCCATATAATTACTCTCTTGATGCTTTCAAGGAGTTAAGTTTTGATGGAATCATATAATATTGGTTTAACTAATGAATTTATTGGTTCAATAAGAGAGATTATTTGATCCACATTGCTCAAAAATTAGCTTTGAATAAGGGGTAGCTCCTATCTCTTTTGACATCTTCAACCCTATGAAAATTATCTAAGAAATGGGTATATTTTTTTTATGTCTACATCTCTATGAATATATTATGACTATATCTTCCATTAGGTACTTATGCCCTTTGTTAATAAGGTCTACATTAATGCTAATTCTATTATGATGACCTGTTTAGGAGTTGAAATTGGTTGGATACCTTGAAAGATTCTTGCTATCCATATGAATATCCTTGAAATTTCTTTATATGTACAATGATATATCTTTTCTATGATGAGGTTGCAGATTGCATGATTATGGATATCTTTTGTGACAATGATATGGCCATGACTAAGCAATATTGGAATATTTACTTCAGCAAAAGAAAGAGTTGTTTTTGTCATACACTCCATTTTTTATTGTTCTTTTATGAATTCTCTTTAGTGATAAGCTTATGTGCTTTACCCTTTTTGCTGTTGTTCAGAAAGAGTGAGAGTATAGTCTTGGATATATGTGGATATTTGTATGTCTACTAATCCATTTTCTTAAGTGTTGAACATCACTAAAAAGGAGGAGGCTTTTGACCTTTTGGTATGTCAAAATGTTGAGAGAAATGGAGTACAAGGATGTTTTTGTGTTTGTGTGGTTAATTGTATTTGTAGGGCAGAGAGTTCATAAGGACTTCATAGAACTTAAGGACTTACAAGCAAAGTTGACATCATCAGGAACTTGGACTGAGACAAGAAGACATGAGGAAGGTCAAAGAATATGGATAAGAAACAAAGATTTCAAAGGGAAAAGGGAGCTGAAGAAAGATGTCTCTAAGAAACAATATACATCTTGAAAGAATTGAAGGAAGCAAAGGAGAAGATGTGTCTAAAATACAAAAGACATCTTTCAAGATAGAAAGACATCTTTCATATGAAGAAGACATCTTTGTAGAATGGAGGTCAAATGTAGAAAGACATCTTTGTCTTAAACAAGACATCTTTCCAGAATGAAGGTTAACTACAAAAAGATGTCTTAGTCTTGAAGAGGATGTTTTTAGTGATCATTAGTTAGCTGTTGTACAAGTTCTGAGATGAATTTGGAAACATAGTGGCTATAAGAAGACTTTATTCTCATTGGGAAATGTGCAAGCATCATGTACTATCTATTGTAATCATTTGGCAATCATTGTAATCATTGTTGCTCCTCATTGTAGAATCATTTGTTTGTCATAATTGGTCAAAGTGAGATATGCCTTAGAGTGCAAGGATTAACAAACTTGGTTGCATTCTTTCTTTGTGATTATTATTCTCTTTTGTTGCCCTGCAAGGTTGATGTGCTTTTTGCAAGAAGGCATCTTGCTTAAGCATGTCGGGATCCTACAGGATTGAGTGTTGGTGTAGAACCACAACAATTCGGAGTAGATCTCAAGTTGTAAGGGTTGTGGAATCTTGGAAACCATAGTCTAAGCTTTTTGGGACCTTTCAGGGTTAAGTAGATTCATAGTGTTGAATCACTTTGGATTGGAGCTTAGATCTTATATAGGGTGTGGTACCCTTCAAACGACATTTGAGAGCAACAAAATCTGGAGTTGTTCTTGCAAACTATCCTCTGAGTGTGGACTACCCAAGTTGGGGAACCATGTTAAATATAGTGTGTGTGATTTATCTTAAAGAATTTTAATTTGGAAACTTGTTCATCTTCTCCTTCTAAGTTCAACAATGCTCACATCTATGTAGTAGAGAATAATATCTATCTAGAGCCAGATCCAAGGATTAATGATTTTCTTGCTTCCATTCTTAGATTTGTTTTCTTAGGTTGGATACTCTTACATAGGTTTGGTATTTTTTGTTGAAGAGTTCCAGCATTGTGAACCATTTATTGATTGAATTGAGTTCCAATGAACTATACCAACTTTTAGCTTCATCTACAAGTGTACTAGGAAATAGCTTAAGCTTTTGCCTCTTGTGTTCAATGTTTTGCAAGGTGCAAGCACCATGAAAGGCTTGTAAATGATATTGTGGATTAGAATTATAGCTACCCCTAAATTTAGAAATGGTATCCATATCAGGCCATTTGATGTGGTTGTCCCTTTGATTCCTTTGAGGTATTTGAACTACCTACCTAATTTGTGTCAGGCCCTTAGTAGCCAATAAGGGTTCATCTATCCCAGACATGTCATGATGGTAATCTATATTTCTATTCATCTAATTATGTTGATCTTTTCTATGCTCATTTTGATATCTTTTATTTTGCCCTTGGGTTTGATTTCTATCTTTATATTAACCCCATAGTGGAGCTCTATCTCTATACCTACATTCATATTCATTTGAACTAGATGTTAAAAAGGAAGAGAAAGATGATGAATTGGGAGAATCACCATGGCTTCTATATCTTTCCCCATGGTCCCTTTATTTATCTTTTCTAGGTTTAGAGGAGGTCCTAGGCCTTGAGGTCCACCTTATTCTAAGACTTACTCCATATCCTCTATAATTGTTTGCATTAGTTGAATGTAGTCTTTGGGTGTAGTAAGGATTGAATGTAGTCTTTAGTATAGATCCTATTATTTCTTCGATGAGTGTTTTCATCATGTGATGCATTCTTGGCCATTTGTGAAGAAGACATGGTTTTAATGTGTGTGACTTTAAAATATTTATATTTTCTAAAAGATAAAGTGTTAATACTTTTATAATGATCATATATAATATAACTAATCTAGATAACAAGCATCGTCCTTGGCAACGGTGCCAGTGATGAGGAGTAGGTACCTCCTATGCCCGATCATATGAATTACGAGCATTCACATGCAACCTAATAAAATTCCATGGATAATATTAGTTTGTCATCTAGATCATTAAGTATTTATCATAGTTCACTATCTTACCACTTGGACTAGTGGTAGCTTTGTCACGTATGGTTTAGTGTAAAGTGAGGCATATGATGGTTGATGTTGTTGCAACTTTATGCTACTCCTAATCATAATAGAAAAATTAATTATTTAATCTAATTAAAAATAGGAAGATAATTTTTAAACTAGCCTATAAGCAATGAGTGTTTGTTCCTAGTTTTCCATACACATTTGAACTCACATATCCATTACTATGATTAGTGAGCATTATGCTATTGGGCAAACCAAATAATAAGGGTTATGGGATTAACAAGAGAATATATATTTATGCTTAAAAATAGTCATGCTCAATTTTTCAATTGATTAATGTACTTGGAAATGTAAATATTAACTACATACATAAATTTAAGGTGCATTAAAGTAAATTTAATCTAAGTCAAAGTGCTACAATGAATAGGCTTCAATCTCTATCTTATTGCCATTCATGGAATGTGTCCAAATACATTGCCACTTGAATAAGAGATTGTACAACTAACTCAAATCCACATTACGAGTACTCATTGGTTTTTCTCTAAGACTACAAAATAAAACTACAAGGGTTCAGCTACTCTATTGACAAAAGAATGTAAAATACGTGGTGGGAGCAAACATATTTGTAGGTGGAGGTAGACATTGTGTTGATGCATCATGCTATGCATTGATGGGTACGCATCGATGTGTACATGTTGATGTAGCTATGGCATCATATATGTGACCTAGCCTCTACAATGTAGTAGCTAGCAGAGATGCATTGATAGGGATGCGACAACGTAGATGCGATATAGCATCTATGATATTGCAGCCAACTGATGCTTCATTAAAGACCTATCAACATTCTTTAGAATATGAAAATCTCTAATCACTTCTATTTTTACTACATCTACTTAAATGCCATCACCTAATACAACATCTACAAATTGTTCTCAAATGCTGCTCATGCTCTTGCTTATTCTTGGAATACATTAAGATGTAATTGATGAAAATAATAATAAACTTATTCAAAAAGGGATGTAGCACATTGTTCATTAGATGCATGAAAACTATTAGAGCATTAGTGAGTCCAAATGGTATAGCAAGGAAATCATAATGCCTATACTTGGTTGTAAATTTTATTTTTGGAATGTTCTCTTTCTTAATTTTCATGATGGTACCTTGGCTTGAAATCAATTTAGAGAGTACTATTACCTCCATTAACTAATTATAAAGATCATCACTTCAAGAAAAAGGGTATTGGTTCTTGATGATCATTTGATTTAGTTATTAGTAATTGATACAGAACATTAAGCTTTCATATTTCTTCTTCATGAACAATACATGTTACCACAAGGGGATAGCCTTGGATGTATTAAAACCTCTATCCATTAGCTCTTGAATTTGTAGCTTCAAATTTTCTTACTCCACTAGTGACATTCAATGTGGTGCTCTAGATATAGGCTCAACATGTAGTTTTAGTTCTAGCTCAAACTCTACATCCCATCAAGAAAATAATCCTAGAAGTTTCTTCTTGAATACATTATTAAATTGACTAACTATTAGAATCTATTCCACCTCTATTATGTTTAACTAGCTAACTAGATTGTGTAGTAATTATGGTATTTCCTCAAGAGTGTCTTGAATGCCTTACCTATAATAAGATTTAATCTTATTCTTTGTTGCTTTGTTCTAATTAAAACCTTGTCTCCTCCAAGGGAACATAGGCTAAGTGCCTTCATCTTGTAGTTCAACCTTCCATCATATATGGATAACTAATCCATCCTAGAAATCATGTCATACTCATCCAACTTCATCATAATCAAATCACCAGACCATTACACACCTTGTAGAGTGATCATCACTAGCTTTTAATAACTGCTTATGACAATCTCATGGAAACTCACTAATTATACAACTAATGCTCTAGCTAAAGGTTGAAATTGTAACTCCAAATAGTTCATAATTATAGAATCTACAAAACTATGATAAGCTCTTAGATCAAATAGAATTGAAATATGGTCATGAAGGGTGCCTTTAGTTTTCATCATTATGTTCAGCTTCTCATCCATAGCTTGATTTTTTATAACATAGATTCTTTCTAGATTCCTTGCTCCTACACTTGTATCTTGACCTACTGAAGGTTTGTGCACTCTATGTAGTTATCTCTAACCAAATGCCCTATCTACCACTATCTAATCTCTCTAGACAATCTGTTCATGATGACTAGATTTTCCATAGCTGAAGTAATTTAGACACTCCATCCTTTTATGTTTCACTAAATCATAATTGTAAGTTGCTAGTGTCTTTTATGATGAGACACCACTTATTTGCTATGGCTATGAACATCCTTTTTCTTCTCTTGACCATTTAAATCCATGTAATTTACCTCTTGTAGGAAATTCATTTTTTGTTCTTTATTTTTGTTATCAGCATTTATTAACTACTTTCTCTCAATGATCATGGCCTATACTTATGCAACTTCATATTGAGTCATACTACTAGATAGCAAAAGATCTTTTATTAATGATCTTAATCCCTCAATAAATCTATCAATCATGGTCTCCACATCCTTTTATGCATATTTAACAAAAGGACTCAATTATGTAAATTTTACATCATGTTTTTAGAATAGATAAATTGTATAAGATAGAAATTAGAGGAATAGTTAGTGTGGCTTATATTCAAAATTATTTAAAGGAACGATGGCTTAGATGATTTAGACATATGTAAATAATATTAGACAAGGAGCCTAGAAAAAAGATTACTTCATTACTATTCCAAGAATGCCATCAAAGGGAAAAAGAAGAATAAATGGAAAAAATAATTTAAAATGATTGAAGAAACCTCAAAAAAATAAAGATATAGCTCTTCATAGAGGTGAATAATTAAAAAAAACTCATATAGCTAATCCCATTATTTTGGGATACGCCTAAGATGATGATGCTGATTTTGAAATAATGAGGTTCTCATGTTACAACCCATGGAATTCATTAATCTTAGCCTAAATGTACTTATTAGAGTCATCTTTCCTTGAATGCCACTTTAAAATCCTTCCATTTTACTTCTTAACCTTCCTTGCTTCTAACTATCTTCTTAAATTGCCACCACTTTAGTTGTATCCTATAATTGATATACTACAAGCCTAATTTTCAACTTAGATGAACATCCCATCATATGGAATTCCTTTCCAGTACCCCTAAGCTAATTCATCATAATTTAAGGATCCTCTAAACTTATAAAAGGAGTAAAACCTAAATACATAAATTACTTCATCAATGTACGGATAATTGGTTGTTGAGATCCTACAACACTACTTGTGGCACTATCATTGCTAACACCTATTATTGAACTCATTGCTTTGGCTACCCTCATTTTGAGTTTCCAAGAACTCAAGTAACTATGTCTATGTCATTTCTTCGTTTCCTTGAGGTACTTGTACTTCTTGCATTACTAGAGTTTAATTTGGTGCCATATTTTCCTATTTAGTTGGGGTATCCCCATTATTAGATTTAGGAGTATTCCCAACTACTTTTCTCTTGCCACCTCTTCATCTAGCCATCTCAGGTATTACCATAGTCCATGAGGTACTTGCTAATCCTATGCTTTGATACCAACTTATACTCCCCTAACCTTGGGAGGGCTTATCAAGGTATTATGTAATAATGAAAACTAAAGAACCCTTAAGAAAATGAAATTACATGACTAAAAAAAACCATTAATGAGACTATATAATAGAACATCTATATCAAGAGAGTAATCCTTTGTTAAGTATAATCATGAGCATAAGATTTTACTTAGTGTTACATCTTAAAAATGGATGGAAATGTAAATGAATAATCATAATAGTACATAAGTAACTCATAAAGCTCTACCCTAACATGAATAATGTAATTCAATAGTAAGAATCAAAACACTCTAATATCCAAAGCAATAATAACAGAAAATATCTGATCTCATATGTTTAGCGCATGATTGTTTAAGTATAATGACACAAAACTTATTCTAAAGTTCTCATCATAAAGGAAATATATAACATAAAAATAAATCATAGAATTCCACAATCAGTTTTCCATACCAACATAGCTTGTAAGAAAAGATATATCAGTCTAACATGATTATGTAAGGATAAGCCATAAAGAATTCCTAATCAATCTCAAGTTAGTAACCATGAAACTAGATCATGATACATGAATAATTTTTTCCTACCAAAACATGTTAGCATCTTCATCCAAGAAAATATCATTCTACATATAATCAAACATTGCTAACACAAGCTATCAAAGATACATTCTTATCTCATACTAGCACCAAACTCAAATTCATACACTACAAAATATAATTTTAGAACATAACCAATCATCATAATATGTCATCAAGTCTTTCGAAAGTCCTTATTACCCCCTCACCAATCTAGACAATTATATCCATGTCACTATGCCATTGGGACTACTGGGGCCATTCCTTTACTAGTCTACGAAATCATATACATATTACTATGTCATCAAGATTGTTAGAAAAATTTTCTTACTAGTTTAGGTAATTATATTTATGTCACTATGTCATCAAGGCCATTGCCTCATCAATCTAGATAATCATATCCATGTCACTATGCCATCAAAAATATTGGGATCAATCTCATAGCATTCTAGATCAAATTCAAGAGCATGCAATATGTCATTGAGAATATTAGGATCATTCCCTTACAAGTCTAGGCACCAATAGTTATCTCATTTGATCATCAAGATTATCAAGTCCTTACCCTTACTAGTCTAGGTCTCACCATGTCATCAAGGCTCTTAAGTCTAAATTTACACCAATATAGCATCCATTCCATATCATCATTATCATAGAAATCACATTTCACACAAACCAATTCAGCATTCAAGTAGTACATATCAAATCATAGAAAGTACAAGAATGTACATAGAATAAATGGTGGCAACTCACTAACATGATCCAAAATGCATAAAAAATCATATCTAAATCCATCTTGTTTGATAATATAGGGTTTGAAGATGTTTCATATTGATTTTACAAGTTTCTTGTTCAATTAACATCAAACCAACAAGACTTTAAAGATTTCATATTACTTTTCTATCTTCTGACCTTTTTTTATTGATTAACTTAAGAGTCTAATCAAACTATCTGATATGAAATATTTTATTGGTATTTTTTAGTGTGATGAGCCTCGCCATCAAATTCCCTAGACTAAGATAAAGCCTTAATTTCCAAATTTGTAATCTAGTTAATCACATAAATCTGGATTACCAAACCTAAAAAAGTTTTAGAATGTATACTTTTCAACCAAACACCTTGCCTATACATCAATTCAACCATTTTTTTACCCATGTTAACACTTTTCAAGTCCCTAAGTGATAAACAAGACTATTTAGTGTGCCTTGGATACTCTTTCTTGGAGGCCCTTGGGATCCAAGGTTAAAATTATTCCACACTTGGAATTTTCAATTTTCTAATGATAAAAGTTTTTAGAGACAACACTAATGGTGGAGGAAGCATGAGTGAGTCTTCCAAAAACCAAGAAGAAGAATGTAAAGAAAATGAAAAAGAAGGAAGGAAGGATGTTGGATTAAGGAAGACTAATCCTTTTTCTTTTTATTATTCTTCATTTGTTATAGGTTTGAGTCATCATGGGAATGAAAGAAAAGCATTCCAAGGAGATTCTTAGATGAAGAAAGCATGATGGAACATGAGGAAAATCCTCCATGACCAAGATCAGCTCAAAACAAAAACCTCAAATGGTATTCATTCTTACGATGATTTTGATGCATTGAGTCTCAATTTTTGTGCTAAGTATGATGGACTTGAGTCATGGGGGCATGATTTCTTCCATCTTGTAAAAGGTCGTTAAGCATGAAATCTTTTTAAGTGTGGGAGAAATGATGAGGACATCAGCCAATACTTGTGTAATCCTCAATGTCTCTTAGATATTTGTATGTATGTTGTTTGTGTGTGTCTTCTTATGTTAACCTTTTGGTCATGATTCTAGGGTTTTTTGACATATTTATGAGGTGTTTTAGGCTCATTTTGATGACTTTATGGGGTTCAAGGGTGTATGGGAATTTGTTTGGAGGCATTTAGAGTTTCCAAACCTCAAAAAAAAAAAACATCTTTATTTTTTGCCCTAGTAGGAGAGTCATCTCTCTAGCATGTAAGACATCTTCCTAGTAGGCAAGACATCTCCTCTAAGACATCTCCTCCAATTTGAAGATGTCTCCTCTCACATCTTTTCATTTGGGAAAGATGTATTCTATTTATTCAAGACATCTCATATAGATTTTAAAGAACATCAGATTAAATGGTGAATTGGAGGAAAGATGAAAGGTCACACCAAGAAGCTATTGTTGGCGACTGTTTGGGATGCGATCACCAACGAGTATCCTCGAA